>NW_004624983.1:62474-113952 GCF_000247695.1 Heterocephalus glaber | reverse complement strand
CAGGGGCCGGGAGCAGCAGTAGGGATGGTGACCCAAAAGCCCTTTCCTGTGGGCTGGGAGCAGCAGGAGGGATGGTGGCCAGGAAGCCCCTTCCTCTGGACCAGGAGCAGTGGGATGGTGACTCAGAAGCCCCTCCCTCTGGGCTGGGAGTGGTGGGAGGGATGGTGGCCCAGAAGCCCCTTCCTCTGGGCCAGGAGCATTGGGGCAGAAGGTGGCCCAAAAGCCCTTTTCTCTGGGCTGGGTGCAGTGGGAGGGATGGTGACTGGGAAGCCCCTTCCTCTGGACCAGGAGCAGTGGGATGGCGCCTCAGAAGCCCCTATGTCTGGGCCAGGAGCAGCAGGACTCAGTACCTTGGTCTGGCGGTTTGGTGTCCTCTGCATCTTTGTAGTGTGGAACCAGGTGGCTGCCTGTCTGCAGCAGGGTGATTCAGCATCTTCCACATGACTTGGGACCTCGGTAGGGCACGCACAGACCTGCCTGTCTGCAGCGGGCTGATTCGGGGTGTTCTACATGACTCAGGACCTCAATATGGCGTGGGCCTCCCAGGATGTTTCTTGTCCTGGAGAATCACAGCATCACCGGATCATTGAGGTCTCAGTTGTGACCAGAGGCCAAAATGGAATTATGTCTCAGAATTTCATAGCTGGGCTATAGGCAGGAGAACTAGTCTAACCAAATGATTTTTCCCTAAAATTATGTAGCATTGCTCCCGACACACAGAATCTATTACCTTTCTTGACTTCTATCAGACCTGATCCCAGAAATTAGGGAGTAGAAAGCTGGTAATGGGCATTATATAGACCAGTGTGAGTAGCGTGGAGAAGCAGAGAATCAAACAGATCTTTACACCATTTTAAATAACAGGAGTTCTAAACTTAGCCATGATTCTGTGAGATATTTCCAGATTTCTTTGTGTCTCTAAGCTGAATAGGTAAGCTTCCAGCCATGGCATGTGACAGCAGAAGTTCATAAGGGCCACAATCAACAAGTAGCCCCAAGCTGACATGTTCTTTATGGTATTGTTCTGATCTCTCTTATCCTTAAACAGAAAGTCTTGAAGAAATATACATAATATCTAATCTAAATAATATAAGGAAATATACATAATATCTAATCTAATTCAAGAAAAGATGAGAAACTCAGTGGCAGGAGAGAAAGTTTTATTAGACAATTAATCTCAGACAGCTAGAGCTGCTAGGGCTAAGTCAGAAGTTTCCAGTTTTATGTTCCACTGCCTAGGACTGACCTTGATTAGCAAGTAGTACATATATTTACCAGAGACTCAGAGCATACTAACTCAAACTTACATGATAGAAGAAACCAGGAAACAAAAGTACACTAGTAATGCTGTTTTTAGCATTCACAATGAACTTGGAAAAATTACATTCCCTTTCTGGGCCTCAGGTCCATCATCTTCCAAATAAAAGAGTTTACAATGAGTTTGTAAGATTCCAGTAAGTCGAAGAGAAGGTCTCCTTTAATTCGCTCATCGCAATTGTAAATCATATCCACAATAAGTCACCGCGATCTGCTATATTCACTGGTTTATTTAGTTCATCAAAATAACCCTTTAAAGGGGTACTACTGTTACACATGTTTTGCAAATAAGAAAATTTAGTTAAATTAATTGCTTAAGGTTGTACAACTAATAAAGGGAAGACTTGGGATTCACACCCAGGAATTTTTGTGACAGATCCCACTGCAATGCTCCATTGCTGATATTCAGAAACGACCATACTTGCCATATTACCAACCATCTCCAGTTTTCTGACTTTCCTGGGTAATCTGCATGAACTCAATTAATTAGCAAAAACATTCTCATAAATAAGTCTGGTCTGTCTACTTTGACATATACAGTGTAGGGCATGAGTCTTGTTTTCACAATAACAGCAATCATCTGTGATCTCATCTCCTCCTGTGTGTAGTCTATCTTATGACTTCTGTGGTATTTTCTGTTTGTCAGAGGCCCTGCCTTCTTCCTTTATCCTGAGCCATGCCATAAAATACACTTACACAAAATAAGAGAAAATAAATATTCTAGCAAGAAGCATATTGGAATTATCAAATTAAATACACTGGTCAAAATTTGAGAGCAAAAGGTAGGGTAAGGTAGGCATGAGAGAAGATGCCATGCCACAAGCCCCCATAGGTACCTGTAGCACATTGCCTCTGCAGCCCTCACCTTCTCATCTCTCTGCCCACAAATATGAAGACACAGCAGGACCAGCCTGAGAAAAGTCCTAAGACTTTCAGTGTAGACCCAGTTCTTCTACCCAAAAATTCTATGACTAAACTCTCTGTGTCTGTTTCTTTAGTATCTAAAGAATCTTCAGATCATGAACAACTTGAGAAGATATCCAGCGTGTGCCCCATTGGAAAACTCTTAGAGGGAAGGTAGAATATTATTTCCTAGGAGAAATCATTATGATACAGGAACTGTGAGCCAGAGGCTTGTTTGAAAAAGGACAGAGGTCCAGGATGGAAACCTTAAGCATAGCCAAAGACAGATTGACAGCAAGTGACATTTACCATGGGGCCAAACAGCCCAGACTCTCCAGTTATGACTGAGTCAACAATCCTAAACTCAGTGAACTGTCCGATGTTAAGGGAAATAAATTAAAAAAGAGAAAAAGAGAGGAAGTTGGCTATTCATGTACACAGGAAAAAATGACATCCTCGTAAACAAACAAATTCAAGGAATGATGAAACCATTACTAGAAATAAATAATTCAAAGTGTCTTTAAATTCTTGACCATCCAAGACTGCTTCCCTTTGGTTTAAAACATGGAAATATGAATACACACTTCATACAATTGGCACTGGATTATAAGAATTTTTCTTTTAGCATTACACATTTCTCCTTTCAATTATTTACAATAAAATACAGTATCCTAAACCTCTGAAGTCCACACAGTTTTACAGAAAACTCTAAAATCTTAAACCCTTTCAGTGCCAATGAAAAGCAAATAACAAAACTGAACCAATACTCAAGATCAATGAGGCAATCAAAGTTATACACTCAAGAAGTAACAGAACCAGGTTTAACTCTAAGAGTACTAATTCCAATTCCACCTGTGTAGGCTTATAAAGAAAAAATATGACAATAAGGACTCTTTGGAAAAACTCAATGAAGAAAACATATGACATTTAGAATAAATGCCTATAATCAGGTTTACGCATGAAAGAATATATGGCCATAGACATACAACAGGAAAGAAGGACTTGATAATGACCTAAGGTTTAGTTTGTGAAGAAAGATGAATAAGGAAGGGTAAAGTATGGCTGGTGAAGATGTCATAATATTTTGAAAGTGAAATTAAAGCTCATAATAAGAGAAAAAGACTATCAGAAAGCATGGAGCTATGTGAAATGAACCCAATAACCCAAGCTCTGGAAATAGATAAACTACATACCACAGTGCCAAATAAAGGTAAAATTGGTAATGTGTTCTTTTTAATATTTAAGGAATTTTCAAAACATAAAACTGTTCTGCAAGAGAAATGAATGGTGCAGCTCACAGCTTGCTTTTTCTTTTACCTTGTCTTATTTGATATGTGGCTCAGTGAAACTCCTGAAGAAACCACTTGCGTTTGCATTTAAGTGTCCAATAGCCACTTCTATCTTACTTGCCAAGAGAATAAGATATGTTAGGGCTCTGACCACTTTTGTAATGATACAGTGTGAATAATTTAAAGAATGATGGATCAAATTAACAAGCTTCATTAAAATTTATGTGTAAAACAATTGCCAAGCTTAAAAAATATTCTAAAGGAAAAATGAATAAGTTCCTATACTTTGTAAGCTTTGACGTCATTACAAGCTTTGATTGCCTATTACTCTGGCAGATGTTGCTGGCTGTTGACCTGTACTCATCCCCACTGACACAAAGTGAAAAATAGAAAGATTTTGTATGTCTTTCCCATCTGGAGATGAGCAAATCATCAAATTCCAGCTGATGTAATGCAAAATGGAATTCTGCCAGATAGTATCCTGTATTTTTTTCTTTTAAGAAGGAGAAATAAAATAGTGACACACAAAAAGAGCACTGTTCCCTACCCACACCCCATTTCCTTTTGATATTGGATAGAATCATAGAGATGTAATGTATAGACCAATCTTTGATGATCCTCTCAAGAAAGATTTGATGGAAACTTATCATGTACCAAGCATTTTGATTACTGGGGATTAGAGAAGTAGGTCAAAAAGGAGATTATGGTTCATTAATATCTGGAAACTGGTAATTATTTTGGGGTGCCTACAACTACGACATTCAGTAGATGATTGAACATCTAAACAAAGAGTAAGCTTTGGTACATGCTTCAGGGATAAACACACACATGTATACACAAACACACAGGCACATACACACCACACACAAATGCACACCAACACACAAAACACACACACACGTGCTTATTCCATCAATGAGAAATTTATTTGAATGGAATTAACCCTATAATCCATTCATTCAACAATATTTGTTGAACACCTAATAGGTGCCAAACTATGTAATTAATGAATAGTACTAAATACAGTTGCTAATTACCACATACTAATTAACATGGATATTTAGAAGCCATTTCTTGCATGGTAGAGGTAAATAATATTATTGCTATAGGTAAGTGGGTTGGAAGCAGAAAGATAGGTGAAAAGAGTACCACAATCTTCGTCTTGACTCACACATTTTCCCTAACCTAATTAGCTGTCCATCCCAAAAGGAAGAATAATCCCTAGTTGCCTAGAACAGCAGTTGTGATCCCATCATTCTTGAACTCATCTATATGGAGATAGTGGCCCTGGAGATGGATCTTAAAGCCAAGGTAACTGAAGTCTTACAGCTAGACAATGATTTCTTTTCTTTTCTTTTTCTTTTTTTTTTTTTTTTTTTGGTACCAGGGATTGAACTTGGGTCCTTGCGCTTGCACAGCAGGCGGCAAAACCACTGAGCTAAATCCCCGACAAGGACAATGATTTCCTGACGCTAATTTCAACCCTTCTCCTATAATTGAACATCATCCCCCTTTTATTGTCCTTCCTAGAGAAACAACACAGTGGTCACCCTCGTGTGATAGTTTCCTGAAATGTGAAGTCAATAGGAAGGCTCCTTTCTCTCAGCAAGCCATCTCTGTATTCTCATAATCTTTGTTCACTACCTGCCCTTTTTTATTTTTTAAATAAACTTCCATTTTACAATAGTTTTAGATCTGCGTAAAAATTGTGAAAATAACATAGCAAGTTCCCATATACCCTGCATCCAATTTTTCCTTTTATTAACTTCTTATATTAGTATAGTACGGTTGTTATAAATAATGAGCCAATATTGATATGTTATTATTAACCATAGTAGATGCTTTATTTCAATTTCTTTAGTTTAAGTGATTTTCTTTTGTGTGTTCCAGGATCCTATATAGGATACCAAATTATATATAGTCATCATGTCTCCATATGACTATCATGAGTTCTTGACCTGTCATTGTTTTTGATCACCTGTGTAGTGTTGAAGAGTACTGGTCACATATTCTGTATAATGCCCTCAACAAAGATTTGTCTGATACCTATCCCACTAGACTGGATCTTATTTTTTGTAAAAAGATCACAGAGACAATATGCCATTTTCATCACATCACATCAAGGACCTGTTGACATGATGACTCCTCATAATTTAGCATGATTGCTGTTGAACTTTGTTACTCAGTTGAGGTAGTGTTTTGTCCAATTTCTCCACTGTTCATCTACTCTTTTTTCCCTTTTCCATAATGTATTCTTACAAATGAAGTCATTCTGCATAGTTCAAGGAGCAGAAAGTTATGCTCCACCTGCTTTCTGCCATCTTGAAGATATCACTTATTTGGAATTCTTCTGTAAAGGATATTTTTCTATTCTTCATTTCTTTGTTTACTGATTTGCTTAGTCATTTATTTATATCAGTGAAGACTTGAAGATTTTCATTTTATACTTTGGAGTACTCCTTACTTTTATCTACTTCCTTAAAAACCAGGAAGTCAAAGATAAGCCCTTTTTCATACACAGGTTATTTTCAAAGTTCTCAGCATTGTTGCCTCTGCAAGACATGGGGAAGTGAATGCAAGAAGATAAAAGCTGATGGAAGGAATGACAAATTAAATATCTGCTTATTTTAACTTCATTCTTCAGAATAGATCATTTGTCTTCCCCTTATACTTTACTCAAAAAAGCTCTACAAGTTAAATATAACTGATGAGTGTTTATTTCAGTGGATGCCATCCAATGCAATGCTTCACTGTCTAGAGAACACCTGAGCTAAAACTGATTTGCCCAACGCTACTTAAGAAGCAGCTTTTAAGGCTACTTACAGCTGACATTTAGCACTGTTCATTCTTGTCCTCATGGCAAGGGGATATCAATGGATTTTTCTTCATGGAAACAACATAAAAGTTAAAACTCAATCCAAATCATATTAATAGACTAAAGTTTGTCCTCCAAATTAGTTTAATCTCACCCTGAATATCTCTAGAAATATGCTCAATTACTAGTGGATTGATTTTCTTAGGCATAAAAGAACAATGATGCATTTCTCCCCTTTCATATTTTCTAAATATAGTGACTAAGACATAGAAAAATGGCATATATATAACCAATATCATCAAGTGTTGTAAACTGAGTAGGAAAATTATATCAGGGAAATAACAGATATACAGGATCAACTCATTTTAAAAATAAGAAATAATTCTTTAGAGAGAAAGAGATAAAGGTTTAAGTTTGAAGAGTCTACATTTTAAATTTTCCACTACAAAAATCATTCATATGATGTAGCAACTGCCAGTCATCAAAGAATACAACTTGGTTTACAAAACTAGCTTTATCTACATTACACTGAGCAGGAAAGGGAAACATCTGAGTGGACATGTATACCTTGAGTCCAAATGCACACATGAGGAAAAAGTAGAGAAACAATTCATATCTGGAATTAGGAACATACTGCTTCCTGCTCAAAATCACTACCTTTCAACTGTTACCTATCTTTACAAAAACTATACACTTAGTTTAAAGAATCAACAAATTATCTATTTCTTGTCGTTGAGTACAATTCAAATCTGAAAATAGAAGCTGAACATTTGATTCTGTGAGCTCCAAGTGAGGCAGTAGTTTTCCCTAGGGAACAAATTATTGAAGCTTATGCAATTTGTTCCTTGACTACCTCCTTGAGCCAACATGACTATGCAGGAAGGGCTAGGACCTGCAGTCCTCCATCTCAAGGCCTGGAAAATAACCATCCAGTCTTCATTTCCAGTAGAAAAGAGTAATGTGCTTGCTGTACTAATTTCCTCACATTCCAAATTCCCCCATCAAGTGGCTGGGATCTTGTTGTATTGGAAAAAGAGGGAAGAGAATCATGACAAGGCCAATCACAAGTTGAGAGATGAGTGACCTTATTCAGATAGATCAGAGCCTTTGGGGGGTTTGAATAGTTTACATACAAGACCTATTTAGAATTAAATTTGTCAAAGTGAGTGTCCCTTTTGCCAAATAAGAATGGTCATGGGCTTTAATGTGTAGGATGGAAAGGGCAGAATGAAAGTAGGACATGAGCATCTACATAAACTTTCTACTTACTGGAAAAGCTCTTTCTTTAAGTATGCGGGTCACTTATTGTTTGGCATTGGTATTGGTACCACTGAAGGTGAGGATAAGGTATGATTATGAAGAGTTTAATTTTTTATGTTAAATTCTTTTATTGGTACATTTTAGGTATACGACACAATTACATTTCTCATTGGGAATTGTACCTTTACATAATGCATCTTGGTTCTTATTTTTTCCCCTTCCTAGCCCTCCCTTCACCCTCTCCACCATTCCCTATTTACAAAGACTTTATTTCCATTTTTTCCATTTCTCATCATTTTTCCTTTCCCTTCTTTCCTTTCCCCTGCCCCTCCCACTACCCCTACACCTTTGGACCTTTTCTTCCTATTTTACATTATCGATTATTCATTCTAATCATTGGTACATTTTAGGTATACAATATAATGACATTCATCATTGGAAATTTGCACCTTTACATAGTCTCTCTTGGTTCTTATTTTTCACCCTTGCCCAGCCCTCCCTTCAACCCCTCCATTCCTCCCTATTTACAAAGATTTTGTTCCTATTTTTCCATTTTCTCATATTAATCCCATTCCCTTCTATCCTTTCCCTTAGCCCTCCCACTTCCTTCCCCTTTGCCCCTTTTCTTCCTATTTCACATTACCTATTACACATTTAGTCCTTATTTACACTTTCAGTTTCTCACACCAGAGAAACTATTCGGTATTTATACATGTGTGTGCTATTTATTTCACTTGAGTGTCACCTCAATGTGTATCCATTTAGCTATAAATGTCTCTAATTTCTCATTTTTTATGGCTGAGTAGTACTTCATTTTATAAAAAAACCACATTTTCTTGATCCAGTCTCCAGTTGATGGGGATTTGGGCTGCTTCCAAGTTTTAGCTATCACAAACTGTGCTGCTATGAACATGGGCACACATATATCATTGTGGTATGATTCTTTTAATTCTTTGGGGAAGATCCCCAGCAGTGGAATAGGGGGTCAAATGGGACTTCCAGTCCTAGTTCTTTGAGGTATCTCCATATGATTTCCACAGTGCTTGCACCAGTCTATTCTCCCACCAGCAGTGGAGCAGGGTTCCTCTTTCCCCACAGCCCCACCAGCATTTGTTATTGGTTGATTTCATGATAGCAGCCATTCTTTCTGGAATGAGGTGGAATCTCAGCATTTTTTTCATTTGCATCTCTCAAATGACCAGTGACGTTGAACATTTTTTCATGTATTTATTTGCTATTTCTACTTCTTTGAGAAATGTCTGTTCATTTCAGATGCCCATTTTCGGATTGGGTCTTTAAATTTGGGAGGTCTGATCTTTTTAAGTTCTTTATAGATTCGAGATAGTAGACCTTTGTCTGAGGAAAAGCAGGTGAAGATATTTTCCCACATTGTGGGTTGTTATGAAGAGTTTAATTAAGAAATAAATAAAAAATAATTATCTTTCCATTCATCCTTTTATTGTCTTAGATCTGTATTTAATCCACCCCATATAAATAGGAATTTATTTTTCTTTCTCAGAATTCTATAAGAAAGATAAGTAGTTTTCCCTATTACAATTAGGAAAATTTTTCTAGCACAGTAAGTCCTTGACTTACGAATGAGTTCCATCTGGGAGAACATTAGTTAAGTTGAATTCGTTAGTTAAGTCTGACAAACTGAGTCTTATACACCTTTGATGAAAATATACAATATGAAGCACAAAAGAATTACCACTGTTTTTTGTCTTGCTTCCAGGCATACTGGGCTCTGATTGAGCACTGTACACTATCACACTGTACAATAAGCACACAGAAGCACAACTGTGACAATGTCTGGTAGACATACAAGCTACTTCCATGATTTGTTCGCATCTCCATAATTTGAGGTCCATTGGTATCTGTGAAAGTTCTCAACCTTACTATTTTCCCATCCAGTCTGTCTTCTTGAATTTTGTGTTATCTTTAGACTTAACAATTCCATTAATAAAATTTAAGTATTGGGTGAATTTCAGGAGAGAGATTATGTAATATGAAGCCACAAAAATCAAATCTGGGGTGGAAGGGTTGAAGGGAGGGGCAGGGTAATGGGGGAAAAATAAGAACCAAGATATACTATATAAAGGTACAAATGCCCAATGATGAATGCCATCATATGGTACATCTAAAATGTACCAATAAAAATAAAGAAAAAAATCAAATCTTATTTAAGATGGCAGGATAGAGGCCAGTAGGAAATCGCAGCCTCTCGGGGACCTGGAATTGAAACACTTACCAAAGAAAAAGAAAAGAAAATCTCTAGGAATTAAGAAAGAACTGACAGGAAAGCTAAAAACTCATAGAGAAATTGAAGACAATGCAGAGAAAGGAATGAAATAGTCTAAAATGCTAACTCTGGGTTCCAGGAAGGAGGACCTGTCTCTTCTAACACAAGGTAGTACTGTGGTTTGTTTTATCCTCAGTTCTCAAGATCAAGCCCCTCAAAGAAGGATGGATACTAAAAAGAACCCCTAAATAAAAGTGGAAGGGATAGTCATTCTAAATGATCCACAAATATCAAATAAAAACACACGAAGTGTGAAAAAACAAGCCCACATCACTCATCCATATTTCATCCATAACTGAATGCAAAGATATCAAAGTGGATGAAATGTCAGACATAGAATTCAACAGACTGATTTATAAAATAATGAATTAGAAGATATAAATAAACAGTTGAATGAATTAAGGAAGATGATATAGGATGTGAAGGACCAATTCAACATAGTGATAGAGATTCTGCAGAACAAAACAAAAATCCTGGAAGAGAAAAGCGCAATACATCAAATCAAAAACTCAGTGGAAACTTCATCAAAAGACAGGACTAAGCAGAAGGCAGAATTTCAGGGCTAAAGATAATATTGGGGAAATAGTATAAGAAGACAATAAGAAAGAAAATAACCAAAAATTATGCACAAAATATCCAAGAGATGATTAAAATGTCTAACTTGTGAATTTTTTGGTGTAGAACATCATGCCAAGGTTCAGATTAATGAAATGCAATATCTATTTAATGAAATAATATCAGAAAACTTCCTGAATTTTGGGAAAGACATAGACATTCAGGTACAGAAGTTATTCAGAACCCTAAGAAGGAAAGAATTGAAAAGAACCTCTCTACATCACCTTATAGTTAAAATGGTAAGAGTACGGAACAAGGAAAGAATATGAAAACAACAAGGGGAAAACTCCAAGTCACTTGTAGAGGCGAACACATCAGAATAACTTAAGGCTTCTCTGCAGAAACCCTAAAAGCCAGGAGGGCATGGAACAATGAAAATAAAAACTTTGGACATCAAATCTTTTACTCAGCAAGTCTAACCTCCAAAACTGAAGAAGAAATAAAGAAATGAGAATAGTAATATATTAGAATCTCTAGGGTAGAGGGAAGTTTATAGCTATGAATGCTGGTATCAAAAATCCTGAGTGAAGGGCCAAGGATTTAGCTCAGTAGCACGGTACTTGCCTCACAAGCACAAGGTCCTGAGTTCAATCTCTGATACAAAAAGAAAAACCCTGAGTGATCTCAAATAAATAACCTAATGATGCATCTCAAGTTTCTGGAAAAATAAGAACGAATTGAAATCAACTGAAGGAAATATGTAATAAAGATAAGGGCTGAAATTAGTGAGATAGAGACTAAAATAACAATACATAGGATCAATGAAACAAAAAATTAGTTCTTTGAAAAAATAAGCAAGATTGATGAACCCTTAGCCAACTAACCAAAAGAAAGAGAAGACTCAAATCAATACAATTAGACATGGAAAGGGCATTGTTACACTACTGAAATCCAGAGGATTACCGGTGATTATTTTGAAAATCTGTATTCTAATAAATTATGAGGCCAACATCAACATGATACCAAGACCAGACATGGACACAGCAAAAAAAGAAAATTACAGATCAATGTCCTTGACAAACATAGATGCAAAAATCCTTAATAAAATACTTCTAAACCAAATTCAACAACACCTTGAAAAGATCACACACCACAATCAAGTTAGCTTCATTCTAAGGTTTCCAGGGTGGTTCACCAAATAAAAAACAATAAACATAATAGACCACATAGATATATTCAAGGATAAAAATCACAAGATCATATCAATTGATGCAGAAAAGGTCTTTGACAAAATTCAGCATTCCTTCGCTACAAAGGAACAGAACAAACTAAGTATTTAAGGATCACTCCTCAATATAGTAAAAGCCATATATGACAGACCCACAGCCAGCATTACTCTGAGTGGGGAAAACTGAAAACATTTCCACTATAGCCAGAAATGAGAAAAAGATTTCCTTCCTTACCACTCACATTCAATATAGTTCCTGAAATTTTAGTCAATGTAATTTAGCAAGAGAAAGCAATAAAAAGGCTATAAATAGGAAAAGAAGATAATTTATCCTTGTTTCAGATGATATGATCCTATACATCTATACATCTTATAAATGATTCTAAAGATTCCACCAAATGATTTTTGAAGCTGATAAACAAATTCACCAATGTAGTAAAATATAAAATCAACATTAAAAAATCAATAGCTTTTGTATACACCAATAATGGACTAGCTGAGAAAGAAATTATGAAAACAATTCCATTCACTTTTTTAAAAATGTGAAATACTTAGGGATCACTCTAACCAAAGAGATGAAAGGTCTCTACAGTGAAAATTTCATGACATTGAAGAAAGAAATTGAAGAAGATGCCAGAAGATAGAAGGTTCTCCCATGTTCATGAGTTGGTAGAATTAATATTGTTAAAATGGCCATACAATCAAAAGTGGTCTACAGATTCAGCTCAATCCCCGTCAAAATACTAAGGACATTTATGACCACTAATCTTGATATGGTAACTTCATTGACTTAAGAAATGCCTAGTAGATTAGTAGAGCACATTTCTGGGTGTACCTGGGTGGGTAAAGGAGGCAGAGCTTTGGGTGCTATATAAGGTCCCTCACCCACTACTCTCTGGTGCTGTTCCCTTGTTCTTCTCCCCAGCTGTTGCCATAAACAAGAACTGTCACCATGTTCCTGCCATGAAGCCAGATGGCTATGGTCCCAATTCCCCAAACTATGGGCCAAAATGAACCTTTTCTCCCTTAAATTGTGGGTGTTGGATATTGTTTCCAGTAACAGGAAAGTTGACCAATACCACATTCCTTACAGAACTATAAAAAAAAATCCTAAATTTCACATGGAAACACAACAGATCCAGAACAGACAAAGCAATCCTATACAACAAGATAAAGGCTGGAGGCATCACAGTCCTTGATTCCAGATTATACTACAAAGCCATAGTAATAAAAACAGTATGATACTGGCATGAAAATACACAAACAAATGAAACAAAACAAAGGAAGTAGAAACAAATCCACACAACTACAGTCATCTAATCTGGACAAGGGAGCCAAAAATATACACTGGAGAACAGATAGCCTTTTTAACAAATGGTGCTAGAAAAACTAGACATCCACTTATAGAAGATTGAAACTAGATTCTTATTTCTCATCCTGTACAAAAATCCAAGTGAATCAAAGGCCATTAAAACTGCTAAAAGAAAACACAGGGAAAACTATTAAAACAATAGACACGCTAACTTCTTGAATACTTCAATAATACAAGCAATAAAAGCAAGAATTGACAAATGAGACTATACCAAATTAAAAAGTTTTTGCACAACAAGGGAAACAACTAACAAAGTGAAGAGACAACCTATAGAATGAGAGAAAAATCTTTGCCAGCTACTCTTCTAACAGAGTAGCCATTAAAAAATGAAAGTTTGTCATTTCTAAAAAAAAAAAAAGTAGATAGACCTGAAGATCATCATTTGAGCAAAAATAACCCAGACTCAGAGAGACAAATATATCTTCTCCCTAATGTGTGGAACCTAAAAAAGATGACAATAAAGTAGAAGGAAGGCTATTAGACAAGAGGAAGGGAAGAGGGGAGAATGCGAAGGAGTGAAAGCGTGGGTACTAGGGGGCATGAATATGATAAAAATATGTTGTACACACTGAGACCCCCCCAAAATGTGAAGCTACTGGTTTGGATGGAGCTAGATAGATAATGAAAGAAGAAATGATGACAGTTATGCCATGTATAAATCTGCCAAAATAAAGCCCACTAATCTGTATAACCAATATTCACTGGGAAGAAATGCAGAAAAAATCAAGTCTTGGCTCTGCCATCTGTCAGTTGTGTAACTTTGGCCAAATAATAAACTGAGAGTCCGTTTTCTAATCTGTAAAATGGAGATACTAGCCCTACAATAGGTTGTAGTTAAGATCAAACCAAATGAAAGTATGAAGGTAAATTCCCTGAACTGTAACCAGGACATAGCTGATGTACAGCATTCAGTTCTTACATGTTGAACACTGATCTACACACCACCAATGCAATGAGGCAACAAGAGACCCATGCTGTGGCAGAGGCATATTCATGGCATCAAAGGGACTTCAGCAGGCAAAAGAAGTCCTGGAATAAAAAGAGGCTGTCATGTGGACTTGAGCTTTAAATGATTACAAAAACACATGAAGGTCTTAAATGATGTGCCAGTGACAATTCTGCAGAAGTTCTAAGTTGAAATTTGGCATTTGGAGATGCTTGTGGGGATGTTCAGGTTAGTAGCACATGAGAATATGACTGAAAAGAGAAGCATAGGAGTGCCAATATCTCAGAGAAAAGACCAAACTGTTTTCTTTGGTTAAGGCACTGTACCCAGTCATGCTGATCACACAGCCCCCAACAGCCCTTGAGAGGGGGAGTTGGAGCTGGGGAGGGGTAGGGGACCTAAGGAAAGAAGGGGGTGGTGATATCAAGCATGGCTGTTGAGTATTCAAGCACCTGCCAGGGATGCCCTGGGGATTTCAGGCCTGCCCTGCTGGGGCCCAGCTGTCACCCGGGTCCTCCTAACATCTAACAATGGGTGGTTAGGAGGTCAGGAGGGAATAGGGCAGGGAGGACAATGAGATTCCGATGCTATAGAAAGAGGAACAATTGGGAAAGAGGGAAAGGAAGCCAAGTGTTTTGGATCTGTGCAGAATTTTGTAGGGAGGAAAATGTGGAGATAAAATTAGAATAACCAGATTTTTATGGGGATATCGGGGAATGAGGAGGAGAGAGCCTATCCTGGATTATTCTGTTCAGAAGAGAAAATGTCAAGTTAGCCAGTGAGCAGGCTCTTTTGTTCCTGACCTTGGGTCTGTCTGTCAGTACCACTGATCTGCTCTGCCACAGGAGTCTGATCTTGTCTAGGTCAGTCATTGATTCTTCTGTCCACTCAATGAATATTTATTTAACTCTTGCTATATATCAAGCTCTTTGTAAGGTGCTAGGGACAGCGACCTGTAATTTATCTCCCTACTATTGATGCACTAAGAGCTTCCAGGAGAAACAGATTCAGAAACTCAATAGTGCAGCCGAATGAGTTAAGTGCTTTGATAGAGGTGTGAGAAAAAAAGTTACTGGATTGTGAAGTAAGGAAACTTTACCCAGACTGGGAGAGGCATGGGTTAGGAGCAGAGTCAAAGAGGCTTCCCAGGGCAACTTATGTTTGGGCTGCATCTGGAAATCTGAGTACAACTTTGACAGGCACAAAAGTAGGGAAGGTTGAGGAGCTGGTAGGTCATTTGAGGAAGAAAGAGTAGGTTAGTGAGAATCGACTAGAAGAACACTCATCCAGTACAGGCCCAGAGCTTCCAGAGCCTAGGCTGATGCCACAGATGTATTATTCAGGGCATCTCCAAGCTCAAAATAAAATTCTAGTTGGAGAATTATATGAAGAATATTGTTTCCCACGTGTTTTCAGGTACTAGCACCTGCCTGGTCTCTGATGGATCATAGTAGAGGTCATCTTCAGTGATATATTTAGAAGGGAAAAAAATATTTCTTTGTTCCCTATTCATCTCTGCTGAAAAGGAAGTGTAGCAAAATTGACTTAGACAAGGCATTTTGAGAAAATCAGCTAAAAACTTAAGCATACAGCAAAAGGTGGGCCCCATTGGATTGAGGCTTGAGGGATGAAGGATGTACTGTGTGAGAGAAGAGCAACTTGATGGAGGTAGAACTGTTTGTGAGGAAAAAAAGAAGTGTTACTTAAATACAGTGGGCTAGATGAGATGGCTTCTCTCGGATGCCTAAACCTGGTAATTTCCTCAGAAGTCCAGAGATGCACATTGCCTTCTCATTGAAGAGTCTATGCTCTTGACAGAGACAGCCTAGATTCCTCTGCAGATTCTGAGGAATGTCCACATTCAGTAGTAAAAAAAGTCATGCTTGAAAAATGATATTTGCATGAGTAGGCAAAGAGGAATTGGAGAAATCTTTTCACATATTTATCATCCCCAAATATAGTCCAAAGTTTTCAGACAGAAAAAACTAACTGAGCTGCATAGAGAAAAAGAGATCTGTCTCTTTAGGAAGTTTGAAGGTTTTCAATCCACTGGGCCATTTCTAGTCATGTGAGGCTGTTTACATTTAAATTAATTAAAAATAAATAAAATCAAATATTTAGCTCCTAGGTAGCACTAGCTGAATTTCAAGCACTCAGTGTTACAGAACATTTCCATCATTGGACAGCTCTGATTGAGAATGAAGGATAAAAATGTATGGTAGGCCCAGCCTCGCCGTAATTTGAATGGTTATTGTAAAAAAAACAAAAAATAACAAATATAGCAAGGATGAAAAGAAAGAAGAACTCTCACCCACTCTTGCTGGAAATGTAATTTGTATAGCCATTATGGAAAGAAGTATTAGAATTCCTCAAAAAATAAAACTAGAACTACCATATCCAGCAATCCCACTACTGATTATATATCCAAAGGAAATGAAACAAATGTGTCAAAAAGACATCTGCACTCCCACATTTATTTCATCACTATTTACCATAGCTAAGATATGGAATTAACCAAAGTATCCAAGGGTTAATGAATGGATAAAGAAAATGTGAGACATATACTCAATGGAATACTATTAAGCCATGAAAAGAATGAGATCTCGTCATTTTGGCAACGTGGATGAAACTGGGAAACATTATACTTCCTAGAAAGGCAAATACTACATAATCTCATTTATCTGTAAAAGTTGAAAAAATTATCTCATAGAATTAAACAGTAGAATAATGGTTATCAGAGTCTGGAAAGAATGGAGAGGGGAGAGAGAGGATTGTTAATGGAGACAAGAATGCCTTGGATAGGAGGAATTGCTTCTAGTATTCTACAGCACCTTAAGGTAACTTGTTAACAATTAATGTATATTTCAAAAATAGCTAGTAAAGAGGATTTTGAATGCTCCCAAAGCAAAGAAATAACAAATGTTCAAATGTTTGAAGAGATGGTTATGGTTACCCTGATCTGATTATTACATATTATATATATATATATATCACACAGCCCCAAAATATATAAAATTATTATGTCAGTTAAAATTTTTTTAAACATGCTACAAGAAATGTAGGCTCAAGAGTCATAGTTCCGGGTTAAATACCAGTTCTGAAACTTTCTAGTTAAGAGACCTGGTAGAACTGCTTTTCCCCTCTGTGCCAGAGATTTCTATTTGTAAAATGTAGGCAATACTAGTGTAGATCTCGTAATGTAGTAAGAATTATAGTATTTGTTTATGGAAAAGATTAAGAACATTTCCTGGTACCTAATTAGTTTTCAATTAGTATTAGCTATTAAAATTATCTGCCCATGTTTATGTAACAATCTAAGAGCATAAATGGCTAGAAAGTTCTGATCTCCAAGATAGTTCTCTAGCAGGCTTTCAATACAGAGCATCATTTCACATTCAGAACACCCTCTCCTTGCTGCCCCACACATCTCCCCCTTTTCTCAGTTCCCTCATATTTCTGTGCAGTGGAATCTCCCATTCTGGGAAGCCGTGGCATTACCCCACACATGCTGCTCCCTCCCTTCTGCTTTGCCTGATGCCCACTTTCCCTGGGAATCCAGGCTTCTAAGAACAGCTGCAGCTGCTAGCCCTGCTTGCAGCTGCTGCTCAGAAACAGGGCAACATGGTTCAGCAGTGCTCTCTCTTAGGACTGTTGTTTTTTTTTATCCTTGAAAATCTTGTTGGACTGTGCCAACTGTGGGCACAGTATCAGCTGCCCTGTGTCTGTCCCTGATGCTTCTGTTTAGGGACATTTTGTATTCAGCTTCCAGCTGAGTCACACACTCCAGACTGTGACTCCATAATTCCTCCTGATGGTTTAGTCCAATACTGCTTGTACCTCCAAAGGTCACCTTTTCTCATCATTCTCCCTAAGTATTAGTTTCTCCACCAATCCAACATGATGGAGATCTCTCCCACATAAGAGGTGATGATAGTAAGAAGGAGGAGGATGAAAAATGTGGTTACAAAGAAAGTGATAATGACTATCAGTTATCAAACAATAATGTAGTAGGTTACATACCAAATGTACTATGTAAGTTATGTTTAATGTCACAAAAAAATCTTGCATGACATTACTATCATCACTTTTTAGGTAAAGGTTTTGAAGTTTTAGATTATGAAACTGCATAATCAGAATAGTATGAGACAAACCCAACATGTACACAAAGTGTGTTGGATTCACAAGCCCAAAACAAATCCTAAGACTTCAACGGCTGTGAGAGATAGAGAAATTTACTCATCTACATCATCAGTAAAAATGTTTTGTTGTTATATCATGTCATTAAAGAAGATATACCTAGTGACCAAATGGAAACGTTCATGTTGCAACGTAAGTCTTCTGATGAATGGGATAACTTAAGAACATTCTAGCCTTTGGTCTTTATCGAAAAGAGACATTGTGGTGATTTTCTGTTGCTCTGAAGACAGACAAGAAGGGACTGTTCTTAAGAAGGCTGGGTGCAGAGTGTAGTGGTGCCCAGGGTTTATGCAGCAGGAATCAAAACACACTTACTTGAGACACAGAGGCAGCATCTGCCTATTTCTTGATGTAGGTTTACCTCCTCCCACAAACCTCTAGGAAGACCCCAGGGCATCAAGAATATCTAAAAGTGCTTGAGGTGTCCCAATTGGAGAAGTTGCACCAACAATCCTTTTATCTTACCTTGATTTTGTTCTTCTTTTAGACTTTCTCCTGTGGCATCCTGATCTCTCTCTCCTTCTCTGTAAGTCTTACTCAGCCTTGATGTTTGTTTATCTTTGTTTCTCTAGTTTCATTTCTAAAATTCTGCCCCTTCAACAACTTCTTCTTTGTCTCTATGTTTTACTCTGTGTCATCATCTATGCAAAAATCATTCTGACAACCCTAGGCAGTAAGAATCTTCATTATGCCCTTTTTATGAGTGGAGTATACTCGGGGACTATAAAAAAACTGACCTTGTGATCTTCTGTAAAACAGAAAATAAAATGACATTTGTCCTGGAGTTATATGAGTTTGTTGATAGATAGGGTTAACATCACAATGCCCAGCACCTATTAAGTGCCTCTCCCACCAAAAAAAAAAAAGGTTGCTTGATTTCTCCCTTATTGTATGCATAGGATTTCACTGGGAACTTAAATAGAAGACACATAGATGGAAATAGCAACTTAATTCTTAGCATCAATCATCATGATTTCCTAAACAGCAAAAAAAAAGGAAAAATAACAATTACAGGGATACTCAGTAAAGGTTCCAAGGGGGAAGAGTTTCATCTAGGCCTTGAATAATCATACAGTTTTGGGAAGTGAAGACAGAAGAGAAAGCGCTCCATGGGGCAGAGACAGACAAGTACCAATTTCACTTTGTGTTGATGGGAGGAACAGTAATCCAGAGGGTAAATACAGAGCTATATGTGGAGTGGCACAGAAGGGCAGGTAGAAAGAATGGGTGGCTTCTGATGCAAGTGAGGGAAGAATTAGTTGCATATAATTACAAATGAAGACCAAAATCAGTTGTGGCAGAGATAATTAAATATTAGGCCAGTAAGTTTGGCCTTCATTCTGTAATGATAGGAGAACCAGTGCAATTTTTTTTAACCAAAGAAGAGATATAATTTTGGATTTACTTCAAGATATTTGATTGGGGTGGACTTGTAAGAGGAAAGAGACATTGGGTACAGAAAGATTGGAAGTTTGAAAGAGCACTGTTGCATGAATCCAAACAGATCTTGAAGGCCTGAGCCACAACAGTGGCAGTGAGGAAAAGGACACATGTGTGTGGGGTAAGGAACATGTAAAGGTGATGTGCTAAATTCCTGCGTGAGCTGCTTTCATCTCTGTCTAACTATATTACCCTCTCTGCATGGTCTGGAACTCTGACTCTCCCTAATTCTGGTTCTCTCCATAACTTTCTTTCCTTTATGGAGCCCAAGACACTGAGAGCCAGTACTGTTTTTCAGGTTCTTTGCCAGCAAGTAGGGGAAGGTCTAGGTACTTTCTTCCAGAACTTCTATTCAAGTGAGAAACAGCTTAAGTCGGAGCTGCTTAGAGAAAAGAAGATTTCAGGATCTCCTTTTGAGCCTGTTCCATTGCTCCCAGGTTTGTCTTCTTTTCCCTACCAATACTAAACAGCTCTGAATCCCCCTGATCCTCCATCTGTCTGCATGTGCCCTAGATCTCCCTGGGCAGGGATTAGGTAATTGTGCCCTTCCCATCAGCATGCCCAGGGGTCTGGCAGGGGGGAAGCTGCCGGCTGGCAGCAGTGGGGTGGGCAGGAGCCAGGGGATACTCTGCTCCAGGAGTCCCTCAGCAGCTTGCGGCTGTGCCTGGCCCTCAGTGGGCCAGCCACGTGCCTGCCTGCCCTGGATCTGCCTGAGCTCAGAGGCCAGCTCTCAGATGAGGAGAGAGCACATGCTTAGACAAGGAAGAATGCTTGCCATTAAGAGATTGCTTCCCCCAGGTCCAGCCTGAAAGGAAAATCTAGACTCCTACTTCCTTCCCATACCTCTTCCTTACCTTCTTTCACAAGACCTAACCTTCAGGTTCAGTTAGTTAATGCCTATAGACTTGCCAAAAGTTAAATGATCCAAAGAGTATTTCCATTTGACTTTAGCTTGCATTCAAACATATATCTGTTTGTGAGTATACATAGATCCATACATATGTGTGTTCAACATATACCAAAATGTGTGTTGAAGCACTTATACTTTCAAATATACAATCCACATATACACACATTTATACATTGATGTTTGTCCAAATATTCACACATTAATACGTGTCTACAAACAAAAAAATCAACATGTATCAGCTGACACAGAGAAACAAGCTTCACATGAAATATTTTTCATTAATAATTCTCAACAAAGATTATTCATATGCATATCTAAAAACTTAACTGTATTTGCAATCAAATAAACATATACTCAACATCTTCCTATTCTTTCTCACTGAAAGAAGGAAAAAGTCAACTGCCCAATTGTAAAAATTATGTAATTTCTGCATTTGGCCTCCAATAAATTTATTTTAGCTAAATATAGATTATGAACCTTTTAGTTGTCAAACATGCTGCTGTAGTTATCTCTAAAGAGAAAGTTCACTGCCTAAAAAATTTGCCTTCTAAATTGATATCAGCAGACAAACACTAAGATCAGCAACTGTAAAACCACAGAAAGCATCCAAACACCACCTTGGTTTCAATGTTATGAAGTCCATTTTGCATCATACACCATCTTTTGTTCATTCATTCATTATTTTTTTCCAAAATATATGTATTTGCTGCTCTGACAGAGAGAAAATGAACATTAGCTGCTCAGGAAACTATGAAAATATTAAGATGATAAAAAATTTAAATATCTAATGGCACAAGTGTCTTACTTTATAGGTGAGAAAGCTGAATCTCAGAGATTTACATGATTTTTCATGTTTTTTTATTTATTTACAAATTTCTACCTACGTTTCCACGATATCTGGAACCTACTTCAATGGCCTGTTTTGAAGAGTAACTCAATATAAAGTACTTAACTTGATGACTTTACATGTTAAGATGCCCAATCAGCAGCGATTTCCTCTTCCTTTCCTTGAGTCTTTTTTTTTAAGAAGTTTATTCTGGTTCATGGTTTGTAGAGGTTGCAGCCAATAGGCAGAGTAGGATGGAAGAGGAGAAACAGCCTATGACATGGCAGCAGGGGGCAGAGAGAGAGGTCAAAGAAAGAGGGATGGAGATACTGTTTTCTAAAATTTTCTTCACTTCGCATTTAGTAAGTTAATCAATTTACTTTATAGATATATAAGACACTGATCAAACATCTTTATTGTCATGTGCATTATGACTTCCATGATGAGGTTCCTTTGATCTTATAATGAGCTGTCTCTTTGGCTACTGTGCATCTGCATCTAACCTTGGTTATAATTTTCTTTGCTTTAGTAATTCATTTTGGCAAAGCAACTAAGGTATTGCCAGGTAAATAAACCAAGGTTATTCCACCTATAAGTTATTCAAAATTGTCATAATAATTCATTAGTCTCATCTCAGAAAATGTGTTTAATTTAAACACAAAAAGTAGGAATTTACTTATTGAAAACACACAAAATAACATTAGAAGCACATAGCCTATGTCTTCATTCCAAGGTAATTGCTTGACACACAAATCAGTAAATTTCTGAGTTTCAGTATTCTCCCCTGTCAAATAAAATGTGTAATACTTGATCTACTTGCCTCATATTGCTGCCAATATTGAGTGATAAATGTGTAAATGCATTTATGGTCATGTCAGATGGTAATACCTGTTCACATATTTTTTGTACTCCCAGCACTTAGTTTAGTGCCTAGCACCAAGGAAATGCTCAATAACTATTTGTAAAATTTAACTGAAAGGAGGTATTATGTATTTGTGAGGTAAGAGTATTCTTTTTCTATAAAGTCATAACTCAAATGACAGCAAAAAAATCACTACAAAGCTTCTCTTAGCTCTATACCAATTCCTAGAAAATAGAGCAAAATTTAATATTTTTATTTCCAAAATTTAGTAATTTGCTGTTGAGAATGTCTAATTAAAGAAGTATGTTGAGTTGGAAAATAGCATGTGTCAATGTATGTATTTCTGGTCAAAGGGCTTGAATTTTGATATTGGCTCCAATCAACAATTTAGTGTATAAATTGAAAGGATCCTACAGTTCTCAATTCCTTCATCTGTTCTCACTCTACTCCCAACTGTAATAAAAAGAATGATAGCAGAGTGCTTCCCTTTCCCAGAAACTGACTTAAAATCTTTGCTGACATGATCATTTTTAATTCTCATATAACTCTACAGCTTTGGTAGTATTGTTTTCATTTTATAAAGAAGGAAGTTGAAACACAGAAGTTAAACAACTTTCCTAGGACTATGCAGCCAGTTAGCTTCAAATTCAAGCCCTATCTGTCTCAACCCTAATAACTAAAAATTTAATGAACTCTCCAAGCCTGTTGTCGTCACCATCTCCCATCCCCCAGCCATATGCTAGAGGCAGAGAGAAGTTATGAGAATGTAATCAGAAATAATGAATAGTAACATAGATGGTAATAAGTACCACTTATTAAATGCTTTCTAAGTGCATTGGGTGTATTATCTCAATTAATTAATCCAATGAAGAAGGCATTTCTTTTACCATTATCTTAAATTTGAGGGAATTGAGACTTTGCAAGTAAATAAGTTCAACAAAGATGATTCAACCAATAAGTTGTGCATCAAATATATCCCTTATTTGATTCTAAAGTTGATGGTCTAATTACTACAACAAACCATTCTCCAAAGTTGTATAGATTAAAGAAACTAAACTTGAAATTAGGATGGTTCTACATTGGCAGAAGATTTTATTATTTTCATATTATAATTCCCTAGTAAAACATTTTTCTTGAACTCTAAAGATGAAGGTATGAAATGGATTTATACCCTCCGAAAGATGGGCATTGTCTAGCAACTAGGTATTGATCTGATATGTCCTGTACATCTACACAGGCTGCATAGGCAAAGTCTAATAAAAAGTTGAGCTTTTGTCAAAGGAAAGTGAGTCTTCTCTCAGGTTCACTCCACTTTCACCAGCTCCAAAGTTGTGTACCTACCAAACAAATAAGCACTGAAAAATTATTCAAATCTTTTGGATGAACCAACTAGTTCAAATTCTGGCTCCATTCTTCACTAATAATGAGAGTTCAAATTACTCTGCCTTAGCTTCCTAATCTGCAAACTGGGAGTAATAGTGACTGCCTTAGACGAGTGACTTCAACACTGAGTAATTTTCATAAATCACTTAGAAAAGTGACATCACATGGAAAGCACCCAATAACTAAGAGATGGGGTTGCTGTGATCTGTCAGTTTATCTTTTGCCTCTTTGAAACATTCTTTTCAAAGTAGGCTCTCTTGATAAATGTCAAATGATGCATGTGCAATCTTTCAGTGTTAGATTGGAAAAATATAATTTATATGATTTAATTTCATGAATTATAGTATTTAATGCAGAAATATGGCCAGTTATAATAGAGTTAGAAAACTATTAAATATGAAAATATGCCAAGATATGTGCTTAAATATTTTTAAAAGGTATCATATAGACCTGTATTTCTTATACTCTCATTTGTAGGGGGAAAAAAGGAGAGCATAATACATCTTAGTATGTATGCCTAATGCGCCTATTATTTGCTTATGTAAGCATAGATCTCTGATAACTGAAAAATCAAATATTTTTTAAAGCAGTTTCAAGTTTCTGAGCATGAACTAGCAGATGGAAGATAGGTGTGGAAAGATGACTTTCTATATTTTTTGTTTCTTAAAAATTTTAAGCCAAGTCCTTCCCATGATTAATCAACTTTGTTTATATTTATTATCAATGTCATTATTATTTCTTTAAAATTAGTATCCTATGCATATAAGAAGGGAGTCTTGGATGTTTTAACTAGAAAAAAAAATACAAAAAATTTAAGAGAAAAGATGCTAAAAGCAGTCAACAAAAAACATCCTTCATAATTTGTTGAAAAGTTGGTAGGCACACTTACATTGTAGATAACAGCCCTTCTTGCCATCATCTGTTTCTCTATGATGTGATAACTTGGACTACCCATGGCCCTAAAGATTCCTATTATAAGCTTTATTTATTTATTTTTGTTGTTCTCAGCTGCAGATTCTATGCTTTGTTGTATGAGAGACAGAGAATGATGCTGCCAGACTCCTAGCTTTTTAGACCTTTCGAAGATCCTGGGAAGACCAGCTGAGTTGTGGGACATGTAAATCCTCTGGAAAGGCTGCCCTGTGTTCCGCTGCTTGCAGACCATGGAGCCCAAGAAAATGAATAGAGGAGAGGGAAGACAAGCTTTGAAGATCAACAACACAACACAATGTCTGGTAAGACTCACAGCTTTATTTCTGCTAGAAAAAAAGGGAGGAAAAACAGTCGTACTTTTAAACAAAAGATTTAAACAATTGCTTTGTTTTATCTGAAAAAGTCCACAAAAGGATGAAACTGCTCTGGTTTGAAGAGTAGGACCATTCCAGGCATACTGCATTTTGAATTCAATTTAAAAATCCCTCTGCACAATTCCAGGAAGGTCTGGTTCATGGGTACTATACTCTCCGAAGACATAAACAACATGTTCCAAAAAACCCCTCTGGCTCATCTTAGAGTGAAGGGGAAAAAAAATCTAAAAACTTTAGTTGAATAGCCATCCAAATAATAACAAGCAATTATGAACCAAATTACTTATATTCCTCTCACTCCAAAACTCAGTACTTCCTAGCAAAATTATGAGCTTCTTTCCAAATGAAGCTTTGTGGGAGGGTGGAGTTGTCTATAGCATGTCTATGTGCCCCAAAGAAGTTGCATAAAAGGAAGTGGGAAATAAATAAAATAAATAATATCTAATAAATAACTCAGACAACATGTATTATCTACTAATGCCAGAAAATACTAGCTTTAAAGATAAAGTCTCCCATATCCCTCCATGCAGGTGAGCACCAGCATATGTTGAGACAGCAGATAGGATGGCTTTATAAATCATCTTACTTGCCTATTTGTACTAGGGCAGATCATGATGAGGGGAGTCACTTTGGTGGCTGATGGAGGTTAAAATCTCTCTACAAAATTACTTTCAAATGGGCTTGCAAACCAAGGGTGCAAAATACGGCAGAATAAGTGCTACAAAGAAAGGGAAACAACATAACTTATACTACAAAGAAATAAATAAGAGGAGTTTTAAAATAAGATACACATACAGTCTGGCAGATGTTAGGAGGTAACTAAACTGTAGAAATGACATACTAATCTGTCTTATCAGTTTTGTTCATTGGACCTATCAGTGTATCTGTATTACTAATTGTACTCTCTCTGGCAGGAGCAGGACCCGATCTACTATTAAATAAGTCATTTATGATGTTCTTGGTTCGAACATAAGTTAATTGTTCTGGCAGATTGAGCAGTACTGAAATTTCTCAGATTTTATTTCCTGAGTGAAAAATAAACTCAACAAAGTTAGTGTTAATATAAAGGAAAGAGAAGTTACGTAAGGAACAGTGCACTTCCAGTGGATTGGACTAAATTTATGATGAAGATAAAATCTGGTAAAAGCATTCACTGACCTTGGACTTTCTTTCTGAATCCCCGAGTTTCACTGCTTGAAACGTTATATACAGAGTGTAATACCATATTGTATCTTAGAAGTGAGGGGGCTGGGGATTTAGCTCAGTGGTTTCGCTGCCTGCTGTGCAAGTGCAAGGACCAGAGTTCGATCCCCGGTACCAAAAAAATAAAATAAAATAAAATAATAAAGGACCGGGGATTTAGCTCAGTGGTTTTGCTGCCTGCTAAGCAAGCGCAAGGACCCGAGTTTGATCCCCGGTACCAAAAAAAAAAAAAAAGAAGTGAGGAAGAGGTAACAATTAATGGTGAGAGAGATAAGCAATTGCATATATGTTAGAAAAATTCAAGCTTGATCAATAAATTTACTAGTGCTGTGCTTCTGAAAAATATGATATGGTGTGAACAGAGGTCAGTGGTTTTAATAATTTTTACTTTAGCCAAATAAAATTCACCTTGCTAGTGCTTTTCCTATAAGAATAAGCTAGAAAGAGTCCCTGAACTGGTAGTTAGTGGAGCCAACTACCATTTTTATTGCTATATAATGTAAACCTGGGTTGTGTGCTGATTCCAATAGCAGCACCTGAGCATTGTTAGAATTTCCAGCCCCTTCTGGTTATGGAGGCCATGAAGTGATCAAAATGACTTCTCCATGTTCCACTGGTCATAGAAGGCTGATACTTCAATGATTTTGTTGCTCTACTTTTAGTACTAAGAAAAGTGCTCTTGAAATATTATAAGACTAGTCATGATGTTCTCTTGTGGTTTTCAAATTACTAAGAAAGATATTTTCAATTTCTAATCCAATGAGAAATAGAACTAATCTATTCACATGACAGCCAAGTTAGACTGTTAGCTTCTAGAAGCTATTTTTAGATAGATACAAAGTCTTGTCACCAAGTTCAAACAAACTTTGCATTCTCTCTGCCAACAGACTTGCCCCCTTCAGTAACTCCATTTGATCATTTCATGCATACTGTTTATTCCCTAGCATTGCTTTATTTTTGTCAGTTTTAAGAAATTTATGTGTTTTCACCAATGTTATATAATTCCAGAACCAAAAAGTCTGTAAATATTATCTAAACTTAGAACAACTGCTTCTATCACCAGTAAATGGAAAATTAGTTGGCATAGATTATTCAATGGCACCACTGTAATAGGGCCTAGGTCTTCTGTTACCACATAGTTGTAAGTCATCAAATAATTTCACTTGAGTCAATACAATGTGAGAAATTGATGACAAAAGAGGAGGACAGCTATTGGAGGTCCTAAATGGACTCAGATTATTGTTTGCTATATATCCATAGCATCTGTTTAAAGTCTTTGAATCTTCAGCTCAATCACTTGAATTATGGGAAATGTCTCCATATCATTCTCTGAAATGCAGATGTTATTACCTTAATCAGTGAAGATCGTATTGAGTTGGGTCCCAATACCATGATGAGGATAGGAATCATAAGACATGTCTATGGGAATATCATAGCGGGGAGTGCTAGCCTGAAAGGAAGTTGAATGCACCTGCCCTGAGCTTAGACTTGCAGAGTGGTAATGTGACATGAAACTGTAGGACTTTTCCAGGTCAGGAGACCCATCTTGTTTCAGGGAGAAGTTCCCACTGATGCTCAGAGGTGGAGTGAGTGGCCCCTCATAAGGGGGCGTACTGCAGTCAGGGGGGTGGCTCCCAAATGATGACTCTCCCAAACTCTTGAATACTTGAGGCTTGAGATGAAAAATATGTGTTTCCATATGGCCATAAGGAGGGCTAGGGAGCCCTGCAGACTGGTAATTGAAGTTGTGGACAGAGATGGTAGAGTCACAAATCTGAGATTTCTCCTCATGCTTCTCCAGGAGGATAGACTGTGGGCCCAGCTGGAGGCATCCAGCCACCAGGTTGCTTGTAGGCTGTGAGAGCCCTTTACAGAGCATCTCCACAAAACCTTTCCCCTCAGGTGTCTGGCCAGTCTCTAGGACTTCAGACAAAGCCCAAATGTAGTTCCTAGCCAGTCTAAGAGTCTCTATCTTGGAAAGCTTTTGGGTTTTAGAGTAACATGGCATGACTCTCCTGAGGTTGTCCAGGGCATCATTCAGGCCATGCATCCGGGTCCGTTCTCTAGCATTGGCCTTGACTCTTCGAGCCCTGAATCTCTCAAGGCGAGCTTTGGTCATCTTCTTTTTCTTGGGACCTCTTCTCTTAGGTTTTTCTCCATCTTCTTCCTCCTCTTCCTCTTCAATACTTTCATGCTCTTCAGTCAAGCTTCCAAGCATCCCATAAGCACCAGGTCTTCTCTCCTCTCCCTTCATCTCATTTTGAGAGCACAGACCTTTGTCCATGAAGGTCTGAGTGTTGACCAGCTCTACTATCTCCTTGGATTTCACATAAGTTTTTGCCATTTCCAGATTCTGGAAAAGGGAAACAGAAAAAATTAATTCCTGTGAATACTTGACTTAATTTGACACTGAATCTTCATTTTATACATTGGATATAGAGCAAAGGCTTTACATTGGTATTCATTCACAGTTGTCTGTGTCTTCCATTTTAAATGATTAACCCAAGGTTCAAAGAATGCCCAGTACACTCAACTAGTTTTACCATATTATAAAAAAATCATCTATAGAAAAAGAAAGTTGACTTGATTATTCATTGCAGTGCTAGTGTCTAACTCTTTTTAGTCTCAGGTTCTTTATTTCATGGATATTTTACACAAAGATAGAAGTATAAAAGTCCAAACATATATTTTTTCTTTCTTCCCAGATATATGGAATAAAAGAAATAGATAAGATGGGATAAATTAATAAATCACCAACACAGAGAAATTTCAGAAAGTAAAAGATGTTGCTAAAATAATTATAATTATAAATACATTATTAAAAAGTTATAAAAAAATTAAACAGTTAAATAAGTAAACTCTTGCACAATTATACCATAAAAATAAATGAATAACTGTAGCAAGATCTTTCAGACTACTTTTATGTGTTCTACAAAGGGCTGTTAAGCTTCTATTCAGAGGCATTTCACATACATCTAACTTGTAATATTCCATATTTCCCACTGGCACTGCCAACTGATGGCTTCAAGCATCCTCTAGGAAATGGCCATTGTACAACTGTCTGGTGTGCCATATGACCAGCAGATATTTATCTCACCACTATTGGAAGAGCATTTTGTTTTTAAATAACTGCTGCCTAGTATTAGTAGTGTCAGAGGTGTTAGTGGCATGGTGTCTTGAAAGGATCATGAAAAGTAAGAATGGTTATCACTGGTCATCTATCAAATTTGCATATATGTTAAAATGAGAATTCTTCATTCCCCATGCATCTCACACCATCAGACATGACCAAGGTAACACCCAGAAATATAAGCCAGTGGTCTAATAAACCCATCCAAGACTATTTGAGTGCAACTATTATTTTTATTTATTTATTTTTTTTGGTACGGGGGATCAAACTAGGGTCCTTGCGCTTGTGCAGCAGGCAGCAAAACCACTGAGCTAAATCCCCGGCCCTCAGTGCAACTATTTTTAAAAATACTTTGTTAAAATGAAAAGTACGGGACAAATGCTAAACTAAAAAGAATATAGTGACTGCAAAGACAAGAGAGGACTATTTCAGGTAAGCACAGAAATACGCTATTTCACCTGCCAAACAGATACAGTACTGTTTAATTGGGTTTTTTTGTGAAAATTTTATTATTCAAAAAACAGACAAAACTGAGTGGTTTAGTAAATATTTTGCTTTTATATCTAGAATAGTTTAAATTGTTTTGAAATTTGTTGAGCAATTTTCAGGTACATAGTTTACTAAATAAAAGTAACTGATAAGCTCTATTGGGGCTTCCCAGTTTACCGGGTAGTCTAAAACATTAAACCCTCCATCACCTTTGATTATGAGAAAGAGGAGAACATAATAAATGTTTTTTGATCCTTAAAGCTTGAGCCTCAAATCAATGAATGCAGGGATTAGTACATAGCTTTTTAAAATATAAATATATGATTTGATTTGTTTCTGGTAATTGGAGCTTGTTTTCCTTGTAACCTCATTTACCTCCTATAAATAATTAATGTTACTGCATTGCGAAAACAGCCTAGGTTTCATGTTAATCAGCACAGAAATCATGTCAGCTTGACTTACTCACTTAATAAGGCTTCCTGGGTAAGCAGCTTTATTGAAAACACACATTGGAACCTATTGGTCAACTGGCTGCCCAGGCCAAATCAGAAAATCCCACTTTTAATATGGATGATGGAGCTTCTATGCTGAGCTGTGCTTCTAACTTGGGCAGATATCCAAAGGGATGTTGAAGGACCTAATTAACTTTCTTTTAAAGTAACACAGATCTTCCAGAGGCAGGTGCACTCCAAGGCCAAAAAGGGTTGAGTGGGCTTGGGAAACCTAATGCTCCCTATGTAATTATAATAACATTTGTGTAGCATTTTAAAGTTTTCAGGGCACTTTTGCATCCATTAATTCATATGTTCCTTACAGCAAACCTTTGACAGCAATAGGAATGCTTGTGCTCATTTTATAGTCAGAGTCACTGTGGATCAGGTCATTTAAGTGATGGAAATGCAAAGATACAGAGCAAGTAAAGGACATGAAACCAGTTCTGATTCTAATCCTAGGTTTTGTGCTTTTTTTCTTCCTTTCTTATTTCATCACAGCTCCAAGAAGAAAGTCACTTTGATTTTAGCAGCTGTAGATCAAAGGAAGTAAGTCAACAGAGGTGATCATCATTCAAAGGCAAGTTGCTTTAGAGGTTCTCTGGTGTGTATTTTAAACCTCAAATCCAGAATTTCTTTCTTTTCCAAGTGTTTTCACTGTTACTTTCCATTAACTTATCATCCCTCTTCTCTTCTACATACTCCTCCTTTTCCTTTTCCTATTTCCCTCATCATTACTGTCACTACTCTGAGCCATACCTGCATGCATGGAGAGATGAGAAAGATGGAAGAGAAGAAAGGGTGAAAGGGAGAAGAGCTTTCTACCTTGCCTTTGGATCTCAGTTCCACACAATCTTGATATTTGGCGTTCTTTACCATCCTTACCTCTGTACCTCTGGACTTTTACAAGAGCTGTCAGTAGTTACCCCATCAAGAAGTGGCATTAGGAGAACAGAACAGACCACATTTACATTTAGCATATTTAGTTTCTGTAACAATCAGATTGTTAGCAAGTGTGAAGGGAAATAACCAACTGTCTTTGACCAAAACAGCTAAAACAGACAACAATTTTTTACCTTGGTTCTCTTGCTGATCATGGGAAGAACAGATTGCCTGGGTTCAAATTTTAGCTCTGTCACTTACCAGATATGTGACATTAAGTAAGTTTTATAAACTTTATCTTCCTCAGTCTTCTCCTTTTTAAAATGCTAATAATAATTTTTCTAACTCATAGGATTATTATGAGCACAAAATGAGTTAATATACTTAAAGCATTCTGGATACTGCCAGATACAATAAATTCCACATAGATTTTAGGAATAATTGTTCTTAAACTTCATCATGAGTTTTCCTAGCTGCTTGGTCAAAAATAGGTGTAATTAGAATGTGTGCCTGGGCCAGGGATTTAGCTCAGTGGCACCGTGCCTGCCTCGCAAGTGCAAGGTCCTGAGTTCATTCCCAGGTACAAAAAAAAAGTTTGCCTAACATTGATTTCATGTCAACAAAAGCCAATGGCTCCATTTCAACACTCATTTATAAAAGAATTCCCTTATATTCGTACTCTCTCTAACTCCTAATGAAACTAAACACCAAAGGTCCTCTTTTGCCATGTGGGGTGGGCCACCAAACTATCAGCTGCCTCTATTGGATTGATTAGAACTCTTCCATTGTATTCAGAAAGGTTAACTCCTTAAGTTTCATTTTGTTTTATAACTGGGAGAATACATTGGCTAGATATTCCTACTTATTTGTATAAATTTTGAGATTAAAGAGCGTCTGGTGGAATACAGAAAATCCTTGTCACTAGGACATTTTACCTTTGATTATCTATATGGGGAATATGACTTTCCCACAAAAAACAAATGACAGAGCTCTAGGAAGAAAATGAAGTTGTCTCTTAAATAGAAGTAAAAGCCAAGATGCCTCAAAAATAAATTTTTAAAACCTTCTCTTTTTCTAAGTGTTTTTAAGGCATCAAAATGTTAGCTGAAGGAAGAAAGAGAAAACCCAGTTCCAAATTTGAGTTTTGAAAATGTATATGGCACAGTTTTGAGTTTTGGCAAAAGAAACTAACTGGGTTCTGATAGGTACCTAAATCAAATGCAGCTTTTGGCTTGTTAGTAAACCACCTCAGAGTTGTCTCGGAGTTGTACTAAGAATCATGAAACTAAGACCCTCTTTCATTGCTCATTTATGGAATGAGCACAAATTATTTTAATTCCTTTATCCTGGGGGGAAAATGAAAATGCATTCACCCTTTCTACTTTATTTGGATGCTTTACTTTGTAAAACTGTTTTACATAGGTTTGGAAATTGTTTTCTGGAAACTGTATTATGGGAAAATCTATATCACTATCACAAAAAATATCAAGATAAATCATCTCAGATGTCCTCAATTCCAGAAAAGAAATTATCATTCAAAACATATAGGAAGCAGACTCCAATATGACAGAAATCAATGGATACTGGTGCTGGGAACAGAATCCAGCCCCTTCCCCATCAGCACATAAAAACATGTTCTGATCTTATAAAGCCCATTTAGTCTTTGGCCTTGTTTTTGTTACCTAAACAATGTGGCAGAATATACCTCTTTCTTTAGAATTCTTCAATGAAATTTCAACTTTAATTTAGTCTCTTTAAGTCAAAATATATCTCCCATTTTTTCATTTATAAACCTGTTCTAGTAAAGTTTTTGCTTTGTGACTATTCAATGTTTTCATTACACTGAGGCCAAGGTTACTTTGCATTACAACCATATGATGCTGTCATGGAATTCTTCCTACACTTTTATTAATTTTTTACTTTGGAGAAGTTTCAACTGATGAATAAGTGAGTTAGAGGCATTTGCACATGTGTACATAGAAGCTGGATAGAGTCCTTGGCCTTAAAAAATGACAGCATTCCTTTACCACCTGATACAATAACTCTAAATACAACAGGAAAACAACTGTCCAACCCAGTTTCTAAGGAATGTAAGGACCAGATAAACCAAATGATTTGTTCAGAGTTGCACAGTCTGCAATAAAAAGGCAAACTACAGATCATAATGCTCACAAGTAGCCCTACTTGGAAACAACCAGTAGGCTTTTCTGTGCTCTCCCTACCCAACTCTTTATACTCTACTTTTTTATTAGAAAGTATGCAAACACGCACATACACATTTTATCTGGCAAAGCCATGCTATGCCTCAGTTTCCACAACCTCAAATCTTAATGGTAAACTTTGTCAACCCTTCCATTTTCCCTCCATGGATGTCATCTCTGATCCCTTTGTCAAAAGTGAGGGGAGCATTGTACATTCATTAGTATTTTTTAAATATACTTCTTCTGTGGGAAAATAGTGAGTGTAAATCACAAAAGGGAAAAATATACTTAGGCAATCTTCCTTTTCTGATTTCCTATCTGAAAGAGCTAGGGGAAAAACATTTCCTTCATCCCATTCCAATCATTCAAAAAATTTTAGCAAACCAAATCAGGCAGTGGTGAGAATATTCTGCCATGGTTTCCAAAATACTCTCCCATTCTTTGTTTGATTTTCACCTCCCTCTTTCCCTTCCACTCCTTAGTTATGTCTATAGTACAGAGACCAGAGTTGTGGATTGGGCAATTTTTCTAACCGACTTGCCACACCACTCTAGAAAAGCAGTTAAACTTCTGGGTGTTTTTTGGCATTAGTAATGTAATGTCATTGTGGGCTTGATTTCTAGTTTTCACTTTATAAAAATGATTTACAGTATCTATGAGTTTCACTTTGGATGTCAGGTGCTATGAAATTTAATAAAATTATTAAAATGTGTATCTATTTTATATGTTCTTAAAAGACTCCCTCTACTTATACATTCAAGTTTCCTAAATCCTCTTCTCTCCTCCCTTATCCCAGAAGAGACTTACCTCACCCCAGTCACTCTTCCAGATCTACAGGAACTCCCCACAGAAACTTTAGTGGCCCCCACTACCACCATCCCGTCTACTGGCTCACCTCAGTTAGTAGCAGTTCCCAGGGTGAATTCTGTAACTCTGTCCTAGAAGACAGTCAGAGAAGCCAAGGCCCCCTGACCATGCAGATCATGGGAGAAAGAGGTGCTTTCAGCGATCCATATTAAACCTGTAGCTACCTCTTAAATATTCCTCCTGGTCTGGTTCTTCTGGATGATACTTATTCTACTCATTGGAGTTCTGATTCTCCCCCAAGATGCCTGGGTATGATGCCTCCGTTGCGATTGGTATTGTCGGTCCCTTCAGGACCTCTCCTCCCTGGTTAGCTCCCGGAGTGACACTTTCTTTCAGGACCACAACCTCTGGGCAGCTCCTGCGCTCTGGCCGGATCCACGGACCTGCTGCAGTTTTGATTGCTCTGCCAGCTGACCAGGGAGGGGGTGGTGTTGCCCACAGTCTAGCTCCTCCCCTCCCCCAGGGAAAGTCACGCCCACTGGAAAGGGCCCCTCTGACCAGGTCCAGCTTTGCCACTGCGTGTGTTTATTTAAACAGGGGTGGGATCGTAGAAGGAGAACATGGGAGGAAGTTGCTGAAGTTGAGGGGAAAAGAAAAAGAGAACTGGAAACCTTCAAGATTAAAAAGAGTGAAGCATGGAGAACAGAATGGGGAAAGGAAGTTGGGGAGAGGCGGCAAGCGAGACCTGAGAAGGACAAATGAAACTGCTGGCCCACTTCTGCAACTAATCAGAAAATGAGAGACAGGTTGAGAACACAGTATCAGTGACTGTTTTCTTACACACGTGGATTAGTGTCCTTTCTCCCCTTCAGAGCTCCAAAAGCAGAAGGAAGAAGTAATTGCCTTTTCCTACTTTTCAGCGTATCAAACTTATTCCCTTTAAAACTCTTGTTTTAACTCATAAACATAGAATGTTTGTTGCACTATTGTTTTAATTTTCTGTTCATTTGTAATGTATTAAAACAAAAAGCAAACAATTAAAACCATTCTCTTAATATTTTTTCCTTGATTTACAAACTAGAATCCACTATTGTTTTTCCAAAATATATCATTAATCATTCAGGTAGAAAAAGTCCACTTGAGTGGTAATAAACTTGGAAAAAAAGAGGGGTTGTATAATCCCTAAAACTTCTTTGGCATTATGAAATGGGATTAAATTGCTAGAAGACAAAAGAGAAAACATCTGAAATAATTTGAAATGAATATATTGCTATACATAGTACCTTTTGAAAACTTAACCAAGAGCAAATAAATAATTGTGAGTTCATTTTAAGATGTCAAGTATTTTATAATCAATCATCTAGTGATCTGAAGAGGGATAAAAAGGAATGCTGAGGTTAAGCAAATCAGCTTCACTCTGAGCATGTTTTCACAACTGTAAGATGAGCTGATCATTTAAGTTTTTCCCCTCAGTATCATGATAGAATTCTGAGTCCAAGCACAATTTCCTTCTGAAATTTACTTGAGAAAAATTTCCCTGGCTTTTTGGAAATCACTTGCTCTACCAACATAACTGACACATATGTCTAATAATGATGAGGGAAGTAGATATGCTTTGTGCACAGAGTTTTTTAAAAATATCATTTCTTTGTTTGTTTGTTTGTTTGTTGTTTGTTACTGGGGACCAAACCCAGGGCTTCATGCATGCTATGTATATGCATTTCCACTGAGCTACCTCCCCAGCCACAAAAGATAGTTTTATTGCCAATGAAGTTAAAGAATATCTTAGATTTTAAATAGATACATTTAAATAGTTAGTGTTTTTTAAATTCTGACATGTCATATAACTCTTGTCACAGAAAAATGAAGAATAAAAATTAACACATTTAGTTTTCAGAAGTTACTCATTTTCAGCAATCTTTAAACTCTTACTAATCTCTTTTGTATCCCTATCCAGGAAACATTTGTTTAGCAGACTAAGCTTTATTTTCTGATTAATTAAGCAACACAGGATAGGAATGGTGGATTTCTGAAAACCAAATCAGCATTAACTCCTCAGCCAGAGGGAAGTTATCTATGGAATAATTTGTGTCTAGGCTAGAGCTGCTTAATAGTTGTTCAATGAGCCTTATTGAATGGATTGATCCCCTGCTTTGTGTTTTCAAAGCCATGTCCATGGTTAAAAGTGGATGGTATTGGTGGTGTTGGTGCCCTGCCTGCACAATTTTCAGGGGGAGGGGAGGATAGCAGATTAGCAGAAAGGTGAACATATTGAGACAAAGATGAGGGTGGGGACAGAACATTCTGCAAGGGCTCCTTGCTTTCTCTGACAGATGTAAGGGAGTGCACATAATAGGATTAGCCTTCAAAATACATTCAATTGTGTGAGTGTGTGTGTGTGTTTGTGTGTGTGTGTGTGCGTGTGCATACTCGTGGAGCATTGAAAGGAATGGACCATGCTGAATTTTCTTTAAGAGCTGCCTTTTTCAGAGGGAAGGGTAGAATCTATTTTATCGGGGTCACTCTCTCTTTACAATTCCTTGGACAGTTGTACTGTTGGTTGTTGAACTCTGAAAGGGCAAGAAGGAGCAATAGGGGCGTGTGCAGTCAGTGAAGGAAAGGGGGTGGTGACTGACCTAGGAAAAGAGAATGAAGAGTATTTGCATTTATCCTCCTCCCCCCACATGGCTCCTGGGCCAGAGAGCCAATTCTCCAGCCCTTGCCTCTTTCTCTACTGCTTTTTGTACAGCTCTGAGCCTACCTGTTACCACCATCTGCTGAGTGGGGAGAATGAGACCAGCACTCAGTTGCTGGCCCACAGGCCTGACGCCGGGAGCCATTGAAGCAGAGAAAAGTGAGGCAACAGGCAGATTTATGGGCAGCAATCTGCTCCCCCCCTCCAAGGCCCCTCTGCCAGGAGACAGCTTGATAATCCATCAACTCCACTAATGAATTAATTAGTATTCCCACTAATCCTGGCCCCCAAAGGAGATCTGCCTGTGGGCCCCTAAGGGGGTTAGAAATTGCCTTCTCCAACCAGACACTGAAGACCTGGGACCAATGTCTAACATTAGGCCCCAGGGTGCTAAGAGGCAAACCACAGATCCTGATGCTAATAGTCTCCAGATGTCCCTCCTTCTCACCTTCCCTTGGGAGACCACTTGCTTTGCTGAATTAAAATGAATACTGCCAAACAAATGGGGTCCAGAAACATAAATCAGGAAGGAAGTAGAAAGGTGAACTTCTAAAAAAGAAATGATTCGGCTATCCATATTCAGAATAAAACTTCAGCAGATCCTAAAGCTGCTCTCCAGGGATTAAGGACAGGATGGTAAGAATTGGGGGAAAGGAAGAGGAAGCACAGTCCCTAATTCAAGAAGCTTAGTGCTGCAGTAGTAAAATGGTACAGATTCAAAAATAATTGCGGTACAGGTTAGAAACAAGGTCATATGTGACATGAACTTCTCCTGAAAATAGACTGGAATAACACACAGAGGTGTCAGCTGAGTTTCTGAATAGTCTAGAAAATGACAGTGGGTAAATTTAATAACCCTTGCTTACAACTGTGCAGTCCTTCATTCTTTTCACAAATTTGTGCTGCAGTAGAGGAAAAAAACAAAGCTTGGGAGTAAGACCAACCAGTGGCATTCTAAACCTTAGTTCATCTCTGTGTGACTGTGATAAGTGATCTCACCTCTCTGAGTTTCACATCCTCATTAGTCAAGCATCAGGCTGAATTGTGATCATTCAAGGTCCTTCCAGCTCTGAAATTCAATGATGAGGACGTAGCTAAATGTCACAATTACCCTCTGAAATTAAATAATACTGGCCCATTCGAAGGTATACAGGTTTGAATAAGGCAATAAAATTAGTGACAAAAGTGGATCTAAATCTGAAAATAAATGTGAGTACCCTCTTCATCTAACTTACTGGTCTCTACTGGGATGAACACTTGATTCAACCTTTTCCCATTCCGTTCATTTGAGGTCTATGCATTTGGGAACTCACAAGCTACACAGAGTGACTCATTACAACTATATAAAACTACCTCATTTGTTAAGGTCTACTAAGATTTCTATACCTTTGAAAACTGTACCAGGTGTTTTCAGCGTCCTCTGTACTTCCTATACCCAATTCTTAAAAGCAAAGAACTCTAAGATTTAGTTCAATTTCAACATTCCCATTTAGTAGCAATGTAAAGTCAGAGAAGTTATTTATCTCTCTGAGCCTCTGTTTTACCATCAGTAACTTAGAGGAATATTGCTTAGCCAATAAGTTTGCTGTAGGTGTATGTATGAGACAATATACGCAAAATACCTAGCATAGGATCTGACACAGCAAATGCTCAATAATGCATTATTTGTTCAATAATGCAATATTTGCTCAATAATGAAGCAAATGTTTCATCTTAAACATTTTGATCTGATTTTTTTATCTCATAAATCAAGGAAAAATCTTTATCAGGATCTCTTTATAGAGGCTCTGTCTCTGCCTCCAACTCCATCCATATATCTTTGTATCATAATAATGACGACACTATATTACTTTATCCAACAATTGTATACAGATTTAAAGCCCTTGGCATTGTGCAAGATTCCAAGGATACAAATCTAAACAAGACTTCTCATTCCTATCCAACTTTCAGTATAATAGCTGTAGTAGAAAACTAAATATACAAATATAATTTAAAGTCTCCACTTCTCTGTGTATGACTTTCAATCACAATTGAATATGTTGCCCAAGAAGCCATTATGGAGATGTCATTTTCATGATTGTGTTTAATAATAAAAATATATTATCAATGCATTAATTAACCAATGGTTTACCAAACAGTGGAATATCATTTAATTTACACAAGTTGGTCTATATATACTGATAAAAAATGAACTATATGTTATGGAGAAAAATGTAAAACAATTTATAGAACTATAGGTTCAATGTGATAGAGAAAAATTTTTTAACACACATCATGTATATGTAGATATATAACATAAATATACATACACAGATATAAACTATTCTAGTGGACCTCTGTCTCAGGATATCTTAGTTCTGGCAAAAAGCTGATTTAAATTAGGTAGTTATCAAAGAAAATTGTTTTACTTTTATATAAGTTTCATCTATTCATTTATAATTTTGAGTAAAATTTATTTTAAAAACTTAAATGTGCCATCTTTAGAATCCCATTCCCAACTTATAGTCAAATGTGTTTTGAGCAAAGAATCCAAGATCCACAGTTCACAAGACCAAACACTGCAGCTCATATGCTGTTTCATGAAGAGGTCACTACATTAGCTCCCACCATCTCTGCCCTCCTCTATTCAGCCCCAGGAGCACTCGTGTAGTCTCAGAAATAAACTTTTGGCTGAGTTTAAGAGACTTCAATCATGTGGTTCTTCATCCCAGAAAAATATCTGGCGAAGAACAGTGAGGATTTCCTCAGAATCTGACTTGATTTATACCACTACAAAAAAAAAAAAAAAAAAAGATAAAGAGATTTTTTTTTTAAATGCTACTTTCAAGGTGCTTCCAGTTTCTGAAAGGACCAAACAAAGCACTGACAAAGGTATTCTCAGATCAAAAACAAAGCTCTATGGAACCAAGTGGACACTCTGCCACTTTGAGGGGAGTTCCCTTGTGTTCCAGGTAGCTATGAGCAGTCTGCTCCACCAGGCCAGTGCTCTAGTCATGTCACTTCTCCTAAGCATTCATCAATTGAGTGAGGCAGAAGCCAATGAGAAGAAGCTAAAATATATAATAATTATAACTAGTCCTTACAGAACATTATCATATGTCAAATGCTGTTTTAAGTGCTCTTCATGTAGCAATTTCATAATAACTTTATAAGGTATTAGCATTCCCATTTTACAAATGAATTAATGGACTACAGAAAATTAAATCATTTACCTCAGGTCACACAGGAGCTATGATGGTAGGATTTGGACACAAGCAAGCTATGCCACTATACCATATTACCATTCTGAAGGAGGCAATGATAATAAACTACAAATCCAGCATCTATTCTGTAGATGCTCCAGTAGGAACACTGAAAGTAAAATGATTAACCTGGCCTCTCTGCTGACTCAGCTTGAAGCAGCTGGTAGGATAGTACCTCCACTAATTCCCCATTGTCTAGGATCTGTTCAGAAAAACCATATTTGACTCAGAGTATGCTCTTTGAGATTTGATTTCAGTACAGGCTTTTACCACTACAAGGGATGCTAGCAGCTTGGTCCCTAGAAGATCCTACAATAAGAAAGATACTCTTGGGCTGGGGATTTAGCTTAGTGGTTCTGCTGCCTGCCCCACAAGCGCAAGGACCCGAGTTTGATGCCCGGTACCAAAGAAAAAAAAAGAAAGATACTCTTCTGCTCATCTGGCTTTCCCCAAGCCCCACCTCATCCCAGATATTAGGTTCTAAGGCATTATTTTATGAATCTACAGCATACAGAATAACCTCTCTGATGGAAATAAAATACAAAGCTCTTTAGTATACAAACTAACCAGAGTATTGAAAGCACATCATTGTGGGAGCTGTAGAAGCAGGCCAGGCACTGCTCACCAGCCTGAAACTCATCACTCAGTGGGGATTTCCACCTGGGGAAAAAAAAATAGCCAAATAAATAAATAAATAAAGTTACTCCATTTTTCAAACTCTGAAATTGTGCTTCTGCAATAAGTGATTCTTCAACCATAAAGGTCTAGTAGAACTTAGATATTTTGCCCTTCCTCCTGCTCTGTCCATTCTGTTATCTAGAACTACATTAATTTCTAGACATATTAGTGCTGATATGAACTAAGAAAGCAGACGTCAGGTAACACAAAGAATACAAAGCTGTTCTAGCCCTTTGAGTTCACAAGTGAGTATTTTATGATACCAAAATGGAGTACAAAGGGGGAAAGAAAAATGAGGAAAACCACAGTTGCTAAGAGTCTATACCACAGTTATTGCATCAGTAATCGGCAGAGACATCTTTAGATACACATATTTTGCATTGAAATGAGTTTTACAGGCATTGCCTCCTTTAATTTGTGCAACAGCTCTTTGACATGGATTATATTATTTTCCTTATCTTCCTTTTTTTTTCCTTTCGCACTGCTGGGATTTGAACCCAGGCCCTTGCACGTACTAAGCAAGTGCTGGACCCTTGCAACAACCCCAACTCCTTATCACTGTTTCAGTGAATAAGAACAAGATCCATTTATTTATCCAATAAATATTTGAGTGCTTCCTTTATACAACAGGCATTGGGGATCTATATCAGTGAGAAAAACAGAAAAAATGGGTAGTAAATTGTCCAAGATCACAGAGCCAGAAGATGAATGTTGTAGTATGAACACTTGCTTATTTTCATGCTTGTTTTGTTTATTTTGATCATTATATTATTTTTCACCCCTGAGCACTGGGAGGGTAGATTAGAATGAAAATGGAATAAACTAATACCCTATTCCAGAATTCTGCCTCTTCCAAGGAATAAAAATGATTAAAGGGAAGTAAATAATGGTAGTTACCATGCAGAAGGGACCCTGTGGCAAGTTGAATAGTTTCCACTTTGCACTTCTGCCCTCTCCCAAACATACAGACATGCACACACTACACAAGTATTGGGTTGCCTGCCAATTAAAAAACATCCAGGGACACTATATGTCCTCCATTGCTTAGTACAGTTATAATTTACACTTCTTGTAGAGTTATTGTTACCCATTAGTTCTTTTGGAGCCTCCTTCACTTTTAAAAATACCCCAGCTTGGATGTACATTGTGGAATCATCAAACTGTGCATTGAGGTACTAAACTTGTCCATTCCTGGGCTTTAAGACTATAGCACTCTCTGGTTCACCCCAGTTTACTTCACCATTAAGGAAAAAAGCCTATCTTATCCTTCCTAGGCAGCAAAGACCTTTTAGAAGGGGACTGGAGGGATGCTGAGATACTGGGGCAAGGGCAAGGGGCTTTACAAATAAAAGGTGATTACAGTGAGAACTGGGAAGGTAAGATGAAGGAGAGCAGAGAAAAAGGCAAAGACAAAAACAAAACTTTACTCTCTCCAGTGACTCCATGAAAAAATGTCCCCAGGCTCAACCTCATGGTTTTCAGCCCCCAACTCTCTAGCTTCCCTCACTGAGTACAGGAGTTAAAGCCCAAATTCAGCTTTAAGGGAAAAAGCTGTTTTCCCTCAGGCTAGAAGGGATTTAACTACTTTAAAGGCTAAATTAAGGCTCTGAATATTTTCTGTGGGTGCCAGCTGAGGTCACCCTTAAAGCACTGCACTATCCTCTAGGAATCACCTACAATATTCTGGGAGAGATTTTGCCACATATTATTAAGGTGCTGGGGAAGCATTTGCCTGTATATTGCTCCCACTCCCCACAGCAATATACTTGCAGTAGTAACAATTTGGTCTTCCCTAGACTCCTGAGAATGAGTGAAATGCTCCAAGTTCCCTGGGGCTTCAGGGACACTAGGCCTCAATTCCTCTCTGAGCTCCTGGGCCTTCTTGCTCCCCAAACTACTCCAGAAAATTCAGGCCTCTCTAGATGGGGCTGCCTTTCCTCTCCCTAGCTCTCTTGACTCTCTTCTTCAGCTCTAAGGGGATCTCTACCTCCCTTTCGGGCCCTCCCTTTTGTGTGCCCTCTTCCCCCTCCCTTTTTGCCCCTTCTTTTAGTGCACATGTGCAATTTGATTTACTTCTGTACATTGTGTGGCTTTGCAACGGCTGTCCTCAGAGAGCCCTCAAAGGGAGCACTCCATCTGTCAGCCTCTTGCCAGCCCTCTCTGGCCTGCAGCCATCATCACCCCTCTCCTCGCCCTTCCCTGTGGGCAATTTCTAAGGGAGGGCAAAGATTTAGGTAAAGTTCCCCTTCCCTACTTCATCTTATCTCAGCACTCACTGGAAACTTCTGTTTTCCCTGCTTTTCCCCATCCTCGCTCAGCCTGATTCCTGCTAGCCACTCAAGGAAAGCCTTTGAAGTCACAGAAATCACCAAAGGCACAGTCCAATGAAGCTGCTTTGCCTGTCTCTCCTACCAGGCTTCCTGATGCCACAAAATTAAGACTTATTGATGTAACAGTATGCCAGCTATCTGTAAACTCGGGATTAGGCACACTGACAGTAGGGAGCAATAGCCCAGAAAATCCCAATCAGCAGATAATCCAAAATTATATCCCATTCAACAAATATCTGTTTGTTCAAATCCTTGTGAGGTACTGACAACACAAACATGAATAAAACAGGAAACACTCCAGGGATCTGAGTTTCACAGTCTAGTGGAGGCTATGCACACACATGAATAAAGTTAATCAAGGAAAACTTTGATGAGGGCAAAACACAGTCTAGGACTCTAGAAGAAGGCTCAAGGAGCAGTGCAAGAGATGGAATTTGACCTGTGCTTTGAGACAGTGGCAGTATTAGACTTCATTCCATTAACACAGTAACAAATGTGAACTGAGAAATTAATTATGCCCTATGTATAAGGAAACTTCCAGGGTGCTATTTGTTTAACATGAAAAACCTAGAGGTTTTTTTATTTTGTTTTGGTTTTGGTGTAAGGGATTGTGAGAGCTGGAGAAAACCAGATTTCCTTGTTTTGTCACTTTTGACTGATGGTGAAAACTCAATGACTTGTTTTCTGAGGAAAAAAGGGGCATAATGGGGCTAGCTTTTATGATTCTAACCATTTGGAGTCAGAGAAGGTAACAAACCCATGTTTGTAAAGAGCTCTATATGCCTGCCTCATATGTATTTTTCCTCCCTTGGGCCAAAAACCTGAATTATTTTGTGGATGGAAAAAGTGAAAAGATAATCTACCCCTAATGATTTGAATGAGGTTACCCACTAAGGTTTGATTTATATGACTGAGGCTTATTTGGGAATGAGCAAAACCAAACTTTAAAGTCAAGATGCAGTTGCAATCTTTCGGTCCCATTATTTCACCTCACATGATTCTATTGGAAAGAAACAATATTCAGAATTATCCTTGCATACAAGTGAGTTCATAAACTGAAGCTTTGCAACTTTTACCCATGGCACTTACAGCAAATATATGCAATATAGAAAACAGCATAAAGTATATAAAAAGAAAATAATGCACAAATTTTTGATTCAATATGATCTCAATTACCTAGAACAAATAATAAAAAGTTGAAACTTTCTGATCCATAGCAACTTTCTCTCTACATGAATATGGTTTTCCTATTCTAAGAAGCTCCTGCCCAGGAAAACAAATATGTCTTCAATAATGTTATTTCAGAACTTACCAAAAAAGAAAAAAATTAAATGAACATTAAATGATTATCATCCAAGCCTCTTTGTAATTGTCACCTTATAACTTTTGTCTTACTTTCTCAATCCTAAATTATTATATTATTATCTTTACTTAATCCTATTCATTCCTCACATCAAAAAGTCTTTCTTAAATTTTACCTGAAAACTAAATATCTTGACTGCCCTGTCCTTTTCACAAAAAATTAAGGCACTAACAAGATGGTGATCTCTCTTGCAAGTAACTCAAGCTCTAGTAAGCAAGAAACTCAGCTCTGCCTAATCAACAAGTTATTTTGGTAGAAATTTCTGGATATCCACATTTGAAAATATTCCCCAAAAAGGCAGGAAAGAAATAAAATGGACTTTTAAAATGATTTGCACTTACACCGTAGGTTATGTGTGACTCAAATTTTCTTTACTTTTAGGGTAAAAAGGTAAGCATCTTTTACCACTTTATGTGAATATTCAATATATAATTTCACTGAACTCCCTGCAGATTGCTGAAAATACATTTCACACCACTAGAACACAGAGAACCTTAGAAGCATTTCAAAAGCAATCCCACATGATAGTTCAAACCACAAACTTTCAAATTGCAATTCTATTTTGCTTCTACAAACTACGTTTCTAACTCCATGCTAACCCTACTCAGACTAATCTCCTACACCTAACTCTAAGTGATTCTTTTCTAAAGCCATCTTTGCTAAAAGCGATGATGCCCAAATTTGACATATGTCTTCAACCCACACATGCTCTAGATTCCAGACCCACAGATCTAACTGCCAACTTGGGTCACCAGCTACTAACAGGTGTCACATGCTTACCTTGTCTAAAGCTGAGTTTCGGATCTTCCTCCAAATCTGTTCTTCCTCCAAGCTTCCTCATCTCAGCTACTATGGGCAAACAAACCCTTCTTTCCAGCTGCTCAGAGTCCATGACTTTAAAATCATTCCTGAGTGCTCATTCTATGACCTTTCCAACCTGTCAACACAGCCTTATTGACTCCACTTTCAAATTTTAAGGGTGCTACTAGTTTTAACCATGTTTATCTGAGCCACCATCTTTCACCTGGAATAGTGTCAGTCTCCTGTCTGATCTCCCTGCTTGTTCCTTGATCCTTCCTCAACTCTCAAGCAGAAATGAAAGCAATGTGTACATCCTGTTTTCACTCATCACTTCTAGCGACTTCATGTGTTACACAGAGGAAAAACAAAGGTCCTTAAATGTACTTATAAGTCTCTGTGCAATCTGCCCTTAAATGTTCCTAAAAGTCTCTGTGTGATCTGCCTCTCTCCTCCCATCTCTCTGATGTCATCTTTGGCTTGCACACTGTACTCAAGGTTCACATTTCCTTCCTTAACTTTCAGAAACCCTAATCCTGGCTCAGGGCATTTGCACTTGCTCCTTTCTTAGCTAGAAATGCTCTTACCTTAGGAATTCACATTCCCTCTCTCATCTCTTACAACCCTTATCCATATCCAAATTATATTCAGGTTAAATTATGCTGCAACTCTACGTAATTTTCACTATTAAAAACCCATTTTTTTAAGTTAATATCACTTCTTCAATGGTTTTTCTTCCCAGGCTGAATCAATCATCTATCCTTATTTTAAAAAAATGAAAGAAACACTTGCCTTTTATCTCTGTAATAACACTTATTGTATGCTGCAACACTATAATTAATACTGTGTGCTCATTTCACCTATAGAATGTAAGCTCTTCTCATGCTAAAAAATTGTCTGACTTTTCAGTGAAGTCTCTGCAACAAAAATGCATATATTTGTATTAGGTATTACATAGAACTATGGCTATCTCAAAATGCCCTCACTGTTGATATCACTGCACAAATTTTAACTATGCATCCTTGCTGGTCAGGCACTATTCCAAGCACTAAAGGTCTAGTAGAAAACTGGGATGACAAGGGTTTTTCCCAGTTATATGATGTTATTTATATTTAAATAAAAACTAGAAAATTAAATTTCATAGCTGTTCTTTAAACATGGGGGAGAAAATCCAGTGTATAAAGTTAGTATATTCTGCCTTGTTTTCACCTTGTCCTGTTGAGAGAAACATGATTTTTCTTTTTTAGCAAAAGTCCTTGTGGAGAATTTCTCTGTCTTATCTCTTATGCCTGAGCATGTGTGTACATCTTCATGCTTCTTTCCATGTCATTTCTTCCATAATAATAGCCTCCCTATATCACTCTTTTAGTTAATTATTATTTATTATTCTGGAATTAAAATTTAATCAATCCCTCCTCTAACAACTTCCTGATGTGTATGTAAATAGTTAATTATCTGCTATGAGTTAAATTTTGTTCCCCTCAAAAAGAAACATTGAAATACTAACCCTTAGCACTTATAATATGACCTTATTAGAAAACAAGGTTGTCGCAGATGTAATTAGTTCAGATGAAGTTACAGTAGAGCAAAATAAACCCTGGTCCAATGTGAATGGTGTCCTTATAAGAAAACAGCAGTGTGAAGACAGAGACAAACAGGAGGAACACCTTCTAAGGACAGAAGAATACAGTAATGTATTTGCCAACCAAAGAATGTCAAGATTGCCAGCAAACTACCAGAAGCTAGAAAGAGCAAGGACAGTTTCTCTATAAGCTTCAAGAAGAAGGGTAGCCAGGGGACAGCTACTCAGAGCTCATTGCTCTGTTAGGGAACTCTGAAAATAAATATGGTGCACCTGCTCTGTGATCATTTTGCTTCCATTTTTTAATGATCTGTGCACCCAGACTGAGTTCCTCAAGGGAAGGACTTGTGCCTATTCCTCTCCACTAAGTTATCTCTAGAACAGTGCTTGATATGCGCAGAATGAACAAATAAATGACCGAAGAGGCAGAGAAGTTTGCTGGCTACACGGTTAATATCAGAGATACAAGCAGAGGTTTGATTTTGGTTTTAGCAATTCTCTGGCTAGAATTTTTAAATGTAATGATTTGAAAATCTAAGGTTCTTCCTTAAAAGCACCTCCAAGGGAAATAATCACACTAAAATAGGGCAATTATTTGTGGGAGAGATTGTTACAGGAAAATGTGAAGAGGAAAACTGAGAGGAAAGGAAAGAGTCCTAACTGGGGTAGACCAGGTATTTATGAAGTGGATCTGCTCTCTCTCAGCTCAAAAGACATGAATTTAGGATCCAGAGAGCTCCAGGAATCAAACATCCTTCTACTTCTCGAGTCTCATCTTTGGCCACACCTCTGTCTTATTCCTCAACTTAGAGGTAATGAGATTACTATGCCTTTCTTGTCACTACATATTTATTCTCCCTACCCAGAATCCCTGACCTCATTTATTGGCTTTCTGAATAATTTTTCTGAACAATTTGACACACACACACACAGACACACACACACACCCCACCCCGCTGGAGTCATCTCTTCAGTAACATTCTGGCTCCTACACTACATCTTGCACAAATTTCCTGATTTCTGCATTTATACTCACAGGCCCTGATTTTATTGAAAGCAGGAATTATGCCTTTACATTCTCTAACACTCATCTTGCTATGTGACATATTGTACATGCACAATAAATGTGGGAAAAGAAATGAAGAAAACTTTGTCTCTAAGGAAACAGAAACTCACTATGTTTCATTCATGAATAAAGAAAGAATTATAAGTTGGGAGATAGACTTTGAAAGTGTTCTCTAAGAAGAAATACCTTTGTTTTGCACGTGAGACAGAAGTAAAAGAATTCAGCAACAATCAATGCTGGACACATGACAGTGAATATTTGGAGGAAAGGCTTTGAGGTTGGGAGGAAAGGAAGGACCCACAAAGGTGACAGGAGAAGCTCAATCTTGAAAAAGTCCCGGGTCATTCTCTCTTCTGTGGCTTGACGAGAGTGGTCAGGCCTAGCTGAGCTGACCAGCAGGAGAATGGATGGGATTGAGGAGATCCTTTGAGTAAATGGGATCTTTTGAATGGAATCTTCTCCCATTCTGGTATAATCTAATTCAAGGGGCCCAGATTGGTTGGAGAGAATAAAACTACCCAGACAAGAAGAGTCAAATATCCTCAGCAAATATTGGCAGTGCTCATTTACTCTTTATTGGCCCAGTACCCCAAAGGTGGGGGAAGACAATTCTAACCCAGAAAATATAATTAGTCAGCCTGCTGGTTTGAGCTCTAATTTAATCTGGGCAGCTGTGCCAGGAGCTTGTATTAGCATGACACTGGGAGACTGAGAATATAATTACGGAGCAATAGAGAAGGGGAGGAGAAGTGGGCCGGCGACCAGTGTGAGCTTGTGCTGGAGGGTGGAGAGGGGTGGGCGAAAATGGAGGGTGAAGTTTCCCTTGGGAGAAAGGAAAAGGAAAAGGGCTTCTGGCAGTGGCTGGACACGGTGACTTTAATTTGGCTTTTGAGAAAGTGTGTGTGTGTGTGTGTGTGTGTGTGTGTGTGTGTATGATAGGTTAGGGAGGGAAATTTGTAGCCAGGGGCTGGTTCACTCTGCACAACAAAGGTGACCTTGAGGGTTGAAGGATAGGGCTTGTGGGTAACCCTGCAGGGGGAAACAAGGGGTGTTAAGCCAGGTTAAGTTCAAATTTGGGGAAAATATTTTCAGACACTTTTTCAGTGGGACAACCTAAATGGAAAAACCAGAATGAGGATTTGAACTTCACACACTCATTATCTCCTTTTTGTTTAAGGCAGAAGAATTGTAATTAAAAGTATACACATTAAGTGATTTCATTCACACAGAAAAGCTGAGAGCTAGTAATTGACTTCCAGGGTACTTACTTTGTGCTGAGCTCTGGTTAAGCAGCTTACTATCTTAAGTAGCTTTTATAAATCTAAATAAGGTATTATAACTGCCCATTTAACAATTGAGGAAACTGAGGCATGGAGACATTAAATAAAATACCCAGTTATATCAGCTAGTAAATGTTGAAGGTAAACTCCAGAGCCAGGTCTACCAGGCTCTACACACTATGCTATTATTAAGCAACAATCCAAATGGGTATTATCCTCTACATTTATATATGAGGCAACTGAGACTCAAAGTGGTAATTTGTGTTAGCTCAAAATGGAAGTATCAGAACTGAAAGTAGAGTTGGATCTTGTACAAGTCTGCCTCTGTGTAGAGGACATATGGCACCAAAAGGAGAGGATATTGTTTGTCAGGGAAAGACTTGGATGGATATCTAGAAAGAAACTAATGGAAACCAGATTTCCTCACACTCCAACCAATGCTCTTTTCACTATTAGTGACAAGTGTGATAACAGCTGCCTTCTTGGCTCAGTGACAGTGGATGAGGTGACACACTAAGCTTTACATCCCCTTGCTTCACTCTTGACACCATTATTGTTCTGCACTATAGAAGAAGACAGCCTTCAAGACTGTGCAGCTTGCCCAGACTCAATAAGCTGGTTAGTGACAGGACAGGGATTCAAATCCAACAGCCCATTCTGTCCTCACTGCCTCCCTAGGCAGAGCACTGCTCCCCTGGCTGGCATCATTGCTTACCTCCCTCTATGCCCCAACAGACCTGCAAGGTTCATCTATCCCGTGAGGTGACAGAACACCTTGAAGTTCCACAGAAACCTGTCCCTATGTCAAGCCTAAGTCACTGCCACTCAAATGACTTCTGAGGAGAGCAAGGACCTATAAAATATGCTGGGGTTCATTTTCTTTACCTGGAGTGAACTTTCCCTGTGACTTTCAACTTTTGCCCTCCTATTCAAGGACCTACAAAATCATTCTCAGCTCTCTCCTAGCTGCCTCTTGCCTTATAAGAAAAAGCAAAAGAGTTGCCCAGTTTTTCCTTTACCTTCATACTTTGAGGTTCTGTTACTCTTTCAGCTTTTTTCTAGGCAATGGCCACCCTCTGAGCCCTAAAGAGCCCTTAGGAAGGAGCAGGAAGATAAGCAACTTTCCTTCCCCTAGGGAGGAAGGGAGGAGCCTCTGGAAACCTGGATGCTGGAGGAGCAACCCTCCCTACTGTCTAGTCCTGCTTGCTCAGTTGCTAGGCATCAGCCCTACACCCAGGAGTGGGTCTTCTCTAGGGTCCCTGCTGTTTCCTGGGCTCTGCTGAGAGGCACTAAAAGGGGCACAGATGTGTTCTGCAACCCAAAGCCTGTGGGCATCACTGAGCAGCTCCACAGCCCATGTCCAGGAAGCCAGAGGAGGCAGCATGACTTCACAGGTCTCACTCCTGATGTCCACTGCTGCTATGGCTTTCATTCCCTATCTCTTCTTCCTCACTCTCCCAAATCCTTTCCCCTCTCCTCAAAAGATGCAAACTAAAATTGAAGCTCTTGACTGAAAGACTACAGACTCAGTTTTCTCACTAGCAGTGTGGGCACTTATCTTCATCTACAAATAGGCAAATGGCATTTGTCTTATGTTCCACTTAGGTTGCTGTGAAAATATAAGAAAAACGTATATTTAAAAACTGATTTTGTCAGTTATGAGACAGTGATGGGGTTGCTCTTAAAATTGTTGCCACAATTAATGAAGATATAGAGCAGAAAAAAATGGTGAAGGTTTCACACTCAGAAAGATAAAGAATTAAATCTGGTCTTCCATTGAGACTGCAAGACCTCAATTTCTTTATATGTATAATAGGAATTATAATGCATGCCTTGAAGGGTGTTGGTAAGGTTTAAATGATAGGATGTACAGTGAGTCAACTAGAAGAGAGACAGAGGTGTAGTCAGAGGTTAATAAACATTTGTTCTCCTTAAGGTAATACAGTTTTACAATGTTAAAAAAATATTTGTTCTCTCCAAGATTCTAATAGTCCCCAAATCCAGTCCAGAGTTGCAAGTCTTTGATCTTATCATCATGCTGGTTGTGCCTTGCACCAAGTACCTGCCCAAATAAGTAAATACAACCAAACTGTCTGATCAGAGACTGTGCTGCATCAGCCTGGAATAAGAGCATCCCTCTCCCAATTTACCAAGATTGTTATACATTACACTCAAGGTAAAAGAGTCTTGTAGTAAACAGGCCTCTAGCATAAGAGTCCCAAGCAGAAGCAGAAGGAAGATAACACATAGGAGTTAGAGACAGTAAAATTTCTCTCTCTCTCTCTCTCTCTCACACACACACACACACACACACACACACACACACACA
>NW_004624983.1:25431-62254 GCF_000247695.1 Heterocephalus glaber | reverse complement strand
ATGACTTTCCAAAAACATAAAATACCCAAACTAGTGGGTGCAAGTTGAAAGTTTGATATGGAATGGATGTTTATATAATTTTAAAATATTTTAAAATATTTAATTACTTAAAAAGGAAAATTATAACTTTATAGCAACAATAAAGGAAAATATCACATTATGTTCCAGTGCTTTACCATGTGCTTCCTGATGTGCTGCAATGAGAAAAATCTAGCAACACATACAGCAATCCTGACAAAATCCCCTATCTAAACTTGATTACAAGAACTGCAGATAAAGCCAATTGAGGGACACTCTGAAGAATAGAAGCACTATACTGTTCAAAAATATTGGTGTCATGAAAGATAAGGGAAGATGGAGGGAAAATTCCAGATTAAAGAAGACAAAAGAGAAATGAAAACTTTATGTACTGTGTGATCCTGCAGACTACTATAAAAATAATAAAATCTGAACAGTATAAATTAGATAATAGTAAATGTTAAATTTCCTAATTTTGATAATCATGCTGTAGTTATGAAAATCACTGCCCTTGGTTTTAGGTAAAAGTAAGAGGCATAACATTTACAACATAATCTCCAAAAGTTCAGGTAAAAAGTGTAATAAAGCAAAATATTTAACAATTATAAATTGGAGTGACAGGTGTTCAGGTATACAGAAGTTATCTTTAATATTCTTACAACTTTTCTAAAAGTTTCAAATTATTTCAAAATAAATATTTAAAAGTCAAAACAAAGTTCAAATCCTGAAATATGAAATTCAAGTAATTCTTAACTCTAAACTCAGCTTCTATTAATTATCTTAGCTTCCATTACTTCTTTCCCATTAAACAACTTTCAGTGTAGCTACAATGGCCCTCTTTATTTTTCTCAAGCATATCCTATGCTTTTATGTCTTGGAATTTATGCTACTAAGACCTCTCAATAAGACCGTGTTCTTGTCCTTAACTTTTGAAATACTCTTCAACCCTGGACATCCTTAATTAAAAATGAGCAATTTTAGGGGAAATATTCTCAGTTGCCCATTTAGCTGTAAATCCATCCAACCTTCTGTGATCCAAATCAAATAAACTGAGGTTGTCCAGATGCTCCTGTACTGTGTTATTTCTGTTTCGGTTAGGTCAACCTTCTGGCTAGCTGAACCAGCTCGGATTCCCACCTGTCACCGCAATTCAGAGAATGAGGGTAGGCTGCCTCCTGGTGGTTCATACCAGTACATCAGTGTAGGAGGTTTACAGGGCGGTAAATAGGTAAATAGGAGTTTACAGGGTGGGAAAAGTCAGAGAGGCATAGTCTCATTCTGTTGATCACAATATCCACTTTCTAGATTATTTTAAGGATCTGCGTTAATATATGTTAATTACTTGATATGTTAATAATATAGTATCTTAATAGTATTCACATAATAAAGGACAGCAGGTATTATTAGAAACCTAAAAGAACCTTAATGGCAATTTATCATTTCACAGTTAAGGAATCTGCAATCCAGAAGAGGGACAGAGCAAGGCCTGAAGGGAAGGCTACTACTCCTCACCGACAGGAGTGTGACCACAAGTAGATCAGAAGCCATGAGTGCGGTATCCTTATGGCGACAGTTAGGCTCAGTGGTTGTAGAATACTTAAGTATTTAAATCTCCTTGTCTCATTTGCTTTTCTCTTCTAAAGCGGGCAAGGCAGCTGTGGGAGGAGGGCGGTTAAGGCAGGGACAGGTGCCTGAGAAAGACGAGCCATCTCCTCTGTGACCCAGAGAGGTCTGCCTCTTTCCGTGTGGGTGGGCGTTACACTTCGGTTTCACTTTCTCTCGTTTGCTAATCACTTCCTTTCAGATTCTCTTTCTGAGGCCTTCTCTCTTCTTTCCTCTCTTCCACCTGTTCGTCTTTCTTTCTCGAAGCCTGGCAAATAGAACTGTCCTGGAGCAGAGACTCCTGAAGAGACCCGGATCCCCTTCTGATCTGAAGGCAGAGCTGTCCCACATCCTCTGATTAACTGACACGGGAATATCTTTGCAGAAACTCCGCCCTTGTTCTCCGTCCATCACTGGGCTCTGCTGCACCTACTCCTGCGGGGTCTGTGCTGGCTTTGCCCACCAGGGTCTCCAGTTCCCTGCGGGGGTGCAGTCTAACTTGATGGGCTGACCTCAGAGCTTCAGGCTTTCCCCTCTGAAGAGAAGCGAGGAGAACCCATCTATGCTCAGAAGCTGCCCTTCCTCCAGTCTGTGACCTCCCCATCTTAGCACAACCCAAAGCCCCATCCCCAAATCACCTCTCAACTTTAGCCACACACAATCTCCTTTTTTCCCTTGCACCATACAGACAGCAGCCTCCAGATTCTTTCTGCTCTTATACCTTTTAATGCTTACCCTTTTTAAGATTTTAGAGTGCTGGGCCTAAAGAACCAAGCTTTAAATGTTCCTCAAATCCATGAGATCACTAGGTCTCTGGCACCTGTTCCATATTTCCTCCAAGATTGCTATGATCTGAATGGCTTTGCCCCATCTTCCAATGCATATGTTCAATTGTTCATCCCTGGAATGATGGTATTAGGAGTTGGAGAACCTTTGGCAGATAATTATGTCACTCTGACTGGGATTATAAAGGTACCTCACAGAGCTAGCTTTCTCCTTCCACCACATGAGGACAGTGAGAAGATAGCTAAATGGGAAGCAGGAAGCAGCCCCTCACCAGACACTAAATCTGCTGACACCTTGACCTTGAACTTCTCAGCCTCTAAAGCTGTGAGAAATACATATCTGTTGCTTATAACCCACAGATAAAAATAACTTTATTTTGGGCTGGGGATTTAGTTCAGTGATTCTACTGCCTGCCTGGAAAGCACAAGGTCCTTAGTTCGATCCCCAGTACCCCCCGCCCAAGAAAAACACTTCATTTATTTTTTTGTTATGGCAGCCCAAATGGATTAAGACAAAGTTTCTACCCACCTTAAATGCTCTTTCTCTCCAAAATTTTTCATTCCTCCCTCTCCTTCCTAATGACTGATTATATCATTGCAGTTATGTACATGGTATAGGAAAGAACCCTGCCTGAAGTCCTCTTTTCCTCTAAGTAGGAGATCACATTGAAAAAAATTTCACGTTTCTTATTCCTCAAGTCCATGGAATTGCTCAAGGGCCTTAAATCCCATCCTGCTAACTCTCCAGATTGTTCATTTCCCACTGCACTTTCACCCTCATCAGAGGGCCCCAGGCTCTGCCCTCCTCAGTGGGCTTATAAAACACTGAGCACTCACCATCCACATCCCACTGGAGACCTCTTGGGAGCCCTAGGCTTTCGAGTTAAACGGCTTTGATCAGAAGAAAGGTGAAGTCCGAGCCTAACAGACAGTCGAACAATCCTGTGCTCGCAGCATTCCAACCATTGTGAAAACATATATTCATTATTTACTCTAAAGAAACAGAATTGAGTAGCTATAATGAGGACAACTTTCCCAAAAGTAACTTCCTTGGAATAAGAAAATAAATTGGGAAATATAATACGCTCTCCTAGGAGAGTCACAATTTATATCAGCTTATGAAAATCTCCAAGAATCTGCGCCCTAAAGAAACAAGCTTTCTTTTGTTAATCCTTTCTGAAGAGTAAGCTAAGAGATAATATTTTAAATTGTTTCTCTTTATATCAACCATCACACACACAGACACATACACACACCCAATCACACACACAATCTCTCTCTCTCTCTCCCTCTCTCTCTTTTACCTGGATCTAGCTCATTTCTGAGTTCTAGAAAGTACCAAAAAGAAACAAATTTGAGCAGAACTATAATCCAGATCTCTGAAAGAGTGCCTCTGTAAGCCTGAGACAGATTGCTCTTAGTTCTGACGGACTTAGAGATGGGAAAGATAGGGCTGGACAGAAGGAATGATTTTCCTTCATTGAGAGAAGTGATTCAGGAACTCAGGTGTGCTAGAAAGGTGAGAGAATCCCATATCTTAAGATTATCCCCACCCAGAATATAGAAGCAGAGAGAAGAACAGGATGACCTAGGCAGCAAGATGACCTTTTCTGCCTAGAGAAAGTTCAGGAAAACCTTGACTCATTAACTATTGTCTTTTCCCCCTAGAACTCTATCCATTCTCTCCCCCACTTTTTAGGCTTTGGTACAGGAAGGAGATAAATTCACTAAAATTCCCACCTCACAGTTTGAAAGAATAGACTCCTAAAAATGGGCTTTTACAAACCCCAGGTTCTGAGAGCTGGCTGGGAGCAGATGACTTGCATCTGGGGCTAGGAAGAAGGGCCCAGCTGCAAGGCAGAGCAGGACTCTGCACAGCATCTCTCTCCTGGGACGGCCTCTCTGGACAGCTGTCCTGGCTCGGCCCCAGGCCTGGGCAACCTGCCAGCTGAGCTCTCAGTTTTCAGCTTCAGAACTTGTGCCCAGCCCCATCCATCTGTTTGATGGGTGCATCCAAGTTTAGAAACTCTTCTAAATTATCACAATTCTCAGGTTTTTTGTCTGGAGAACAATATTATCCAAAAGCAATTTTACTTCATGTTGCAGTGGACAAGAGCATTTTAGAGATATTTTCTATTAACTTTTAATGCTTTCTTACCAAATATCTGCCACATAAAGTTTTCATTTTCCATAATAAACTAAATGTAGCTATAAAAGGGTGGAAAATAGTTTGTGTAGATGTTTGTAGGTGTCTAAAGCCAAGAGAACCTCACCAAATACTTTCCTCTTTGGCAGGAGACTGATATTCAGTTAAATTAAGTAACTATTATGTTACTGGTGATAAAGTCAGATGGTTCCTACTCCACTTCAGAGTTTTTGCTAAATTCCATGGAAGAGGAGGGAAAGTGCCCTTGGAATGACAAACTGGCCATGTGATGAGGCACCAGACTGCTGGATCACATAGGTAATAGAGAGCCAACTTATTATCTCAGATAGTATAAGAGGTTTGTTTTTTCTTTAGTCAAAGAAAAAATTAACACAAATCTCATAAAAACCTGAAATCTTGAACTACATCTACTGCAGAAAGGGCCAATGGTTATGTTTCCATGAGGCACATGGAAAGCATTGTCAAAGAAGTTCATGTCATCAGAGATATAGAGGCACTTAAAGTTTTCCAAGGCTGAAGGGAGGGAAGATGAGAGGGGGGGAGCATTTCTTTTTTTAATAAACAAGTTTTAATTGTTTAATAAACAAGTAGCAATGTTCTTTTTATTAATAAATTATATATAGAAATTGCTTGTGAAATGGCTTCTTTAATGATAGATGTATAGCACACTGGATAAATTTAAAACATTACATTTCAAGAGTCTTCAAACAGCTGTTCTTTGTTGAACTTTTGCTTTGATTCCTTTATTCCTTTGCATTTAGAGCAGTTATCCCCATTTTGCAGCCAGTTATACTGAGGCTTGAAGACGTGTTCAGGACTAGAGCCACTCAAAGCCAAAGTCTGGTTCCAAAGCCTACTCCTCTAACTGTGAATTTATCAGTGTTCAAAAAATGGTGGTATTTTGGCCAGGAAAATATATTCCTTGTCCAGTACCATTTCATGCTTCCAAAGGCATTCAGCCTCTTTGGTCTCCAAGAACTAAATACTAGTGTCAGTTTTCCATCACTATGAAAATTAAAATTCCTTCACATATTTCCAGACTTCCAATAGAAATGACACTCTCCATATCCAAAACACATCAACTATAACTGTTAGAATATGAATTCCAGAAATTAGGATTAAAAGAAATTTCAAACATTTTATTAGTTTAATTTTATATTTAATTTGTACAGAAAAGAATAGTAATGAAAAGAATGAGGTAGTGTTTAGTTTAATTATTTCACTTTTTGTACATATTTAGCACTTACTATGCACCAAAAATTTTATTAGACATTTTCTTCCCCACATATAAAGGAATGTAGTTGGAGAGGACATAGGTATTTGAGAAAGATAGAAAAAGAGAAAAGAATTATCTTTTTCCTTATAGTATACTGGAGAAAATAATTATAAAACTTAATTTGCTAAACAGAAACTTTATTTAGTCTTCTTTCCATTTTAACTATACTATGGATATTCAATGGCACCGTCTTATTGGTGAGTGAACATGGAATTTGGGAACACTGTAAAAAGAGATCCAAATATGGCTACAGCTATAAAGTTGGAAAGAAGAGAGTAGACATATGAAAATCCATCATATTTAGCATATAAGAGGAGTGGCTTAATAAATATTGTGATAAATGTTTATAAATAAATAATGCAGAGAAAGAAGCAGGAGAAAGATCAGGAAAGAGAGGTGGAGGTATCTGCAATAGCGCAGCATCAAACAAAGAAGAAAGCACAGCAGAAGCTATTGGAGGCAGAGACATTCTCAACAATACTGAATGCCACCCAAGGGTAAAAGTGAAGTTAGGGAAAATCTTCTAGATTTTAATAAGATTTTTGGAACTGAAAGCCAGTAAACTGAAGACATCTCTGGGGTGTGAGAGATTTTTGAAGTACACTTTTAAAAATTCCTTGGGAAAGTAGCCATTTACTTTAAAAAGCAAAACTTCAGAGTAGCTTGAACATAAAAACAATGTTAAGAAGTTAACACAGAAAAAAAGTTGCCTACAAGTAGGTATGCAGTGTTTGAAAGTCAGTTTCTGGGGAATTTTCCAGCATGTGGAAGAATTATGAAAACAGACTAACTTTGGCCCAGACCAGGCAGCAGGCATCTTCCCTGAGATACATGTGAGATGATTTTTGAAAGACAGAGACTTTCCATCTCATCTCTCCTCCCAGGACAGCAGTGGGATTCTAGCTATGCAGGAGGAAGACGTTCTCAAACTCACATCGTTCAGTGGGCTGTACTTTCCCTCACCAGGAGAAGATTCCATGATGCTTTGGGAGGATCCAGGCAGCTCTCTGAGTGGAAGAGCTGCCTACTTGTGAGCTCAGCAGATGTTTTGTTCTTCAGTCTCCTGAGCCAGAGCAAAGGATGTGGCTGGGGTTGGAGGTGGGGCCTGTGCAGATGCCTGTGTAGATGTGTGTGTGTTCTCATTTCCGCTTCCCCTTTCAAGCTGCCAACAGCAGTTGAATGAGAACAGAGACAAAGGCACAGTTTGCACCATGAGACTTTCTTATTGTCCTTTTCCCTCTCCCCAAATCTGGGAAGGGCTCTGCTCAACTGTGAGAACTGCTTTACCTCAAACTTGGCTGTCTACTAGCAGACGGGTAAGTATAGCTCTTGCCTCAGTCTTAAGGCTGTTCTTGTCTAGGATTACACTAGGAGATAGAAGGAGACAGGTCAGAGAAAAATCAAGAGAAGAGAAAAGTTGGGAAATAACCCCATGCTTTGCTGACTTCAACCTTACTGACATCATCATTGTGCCTATTGGAACAGGGAGCTCTCATCATTTTTATTTTTTCTCCTCTCTATTACCAGAGCAGTAATCATTCTAGGGTCACAAAACATGGACTGCTTTGATGACATGAACTAACATTTAGGAATTTTTCACCTTTGTCACCTGAGAAGTTCTTCTCTGTATCTTGTGGCACTCACTTTTGTAGTCATTTCAATCTAATTCCAACTTTGAAAAGTTACCAAGGAGAAAAGTTTCCCAGTTTCATGGCAGGTCCCATTCTAGTGTCCACAGGTCTGAGGATTGGGAACAGTGGGCCTGACCCAACTTTGCTTTCTGTGGGTGGGACCTCTTTCCTCAGAGGCTGCAGGGAAAATTATTGTGAAGATAAACTACAGCAAGATATGTAGGGGTTACATATGCAGGAGGATATACCAGGTCAAGTTAAGTAGGGGACTAAAGATAGTTAATGTCCTATACGGATTGGTTTTCAGACTCTAAATCTCACAGAGGGATATGTTGAGCTCTTAGTGATCCTCATAATACTGGGGATAGGAGGGTCCTGTAACACCCCTTGTCTCCGGCATAGCCAGGCTGAGGATGTCACCACCTATACGACTCTTGGGGAGGTGGAGGAGTGGAAAGATCTTCCACACTGGGGTTTTCCCACACCCCTCCTGTGCCACTGAGCTCACTAGTGGGGGCGAAGGGAAGAGATTCTAAAGACAGAGCACAGAGATCAGAGTGTCCCACAGAAGCGGTTTGATAGAGTTTGGAAGGGATGTCAAAAGAAGTACTGGTGACTGTCTACCACAGATGTCCATGAATAGAGAGGCAAAGGAACTTTATGAGCAGTCAGGGAAGTGCTAATAGAGGTTAGAGGTTGGAGACTTGTAACTTGTGTGTCCAAAACTCAAACTCAGTGGTTTTTCAGCTTGAGTGGTTAGAGCCACAGATCTGGTTTCTCCTGTAACCTGAAGCATTACTGGGAACAGAGGAAGCTGGGTTCAGAGTATAACTCTACTGAGAATATTATCAAAGATAACAAGAGGAAGATATAACAGGAGAGACAAAAAGCATCTAACACGTTCTTTCTTTTTCATAGGCATCCTAGGAAGTTTGGAGACTATTTCAACCATAGTAATAACACATTCTCCTAACTCCTTTGGGCCTCTGAAAGTTAAGATGTAATCCTGAGATTATGAATTATCTGGTGGCCATAGAGACCCAGCTCAGTCATTTTCAGTTCAAGGTTTTTGATGCAGATGATAATAGACAATGGAAAAGAAGTTTGGTCTTAACCCGTATCAGGGCACACAAACTTCACTCTGGGCTACAATAAAGGAAAATAACAAACATTTCTTTCCACTTGTAAAGTGACAGCTGCTCTGTTTTCCGCCTAAGGGACCAGACTCAAGTGGCTAACCCAGCACTCACAGCACTCTGTGCCCTGCTCACACCCAAGCCCAGTGCAGAATGACTGCAGCACAGATTTTGGTTGAAAATAGAGTTCAATCAAATGAGCTGAGGGATTATAAAAAGAGTGTAAGAAAGAAAATAGGGCAATAAAAATGAGTGCCCAAGGGAAAGAGCTTCATTATCAAGAGAATAGATCTAAAGAATCAATAATATGATTCAAAGAGCTAACTCAATGGTCAAGAAATACATTTGTTCTTCCTGTCACCTATAGACAAAACTATCTGTAAATTAGCCCGAGAATGGCTGTATCTTATTTTTGCTGCCTCATTGCCTATCCAGATGAAAAACAAAAATAAAACCAAAAAATGACATCTTCCACTGAAGGCACAGGATTACTTCCTTTCCAATTGCATGACTTTAATATTTCCTACAGCAATTTACAAGCCTTCCATAAAACTCATCCACAGTGAAAGTGGATATAAGGAGAAAGTGAAGGAAAGAAAAAGAGATGTTCTTCTTTCAGTATTTATTCAACTAAAATTATTTTTTAGAAGAAAGAAATGAAAACAGAGAGGGAAAAGTATAGTTAAATTAAGTAGCATTTTTCTGGGTAGTAATTTACCAAATAACATCGTCCTTTTTCCTGGAAATAGACTGAAGAGCTCTCCTAGACCACAGAAGTCCCAGAAAGCTCAAATGCTATACGTAGGGTAAGTTTTGTTTTGATGATCTTCCAAACCGCAGTAACAATGAAGAGGACTAGAAACCAGGAAGATATTTCTCCTATGTGAAGGAATGTGACAGTCTATTGCACATTGGACATAGGTGCGATGACGCTCAGCTGGCTTGAGTTAGAGTTTGTCCTGCCCATGAACAGAGAAATATTGGCTGTTCTGGGATTCCCCACAGCCCTTGCAATGGTAGAGATGTGTGTATTGGTTGTGAATGCAGAAGGTCTTATGGGTTACATCGTGGAAACTATTTCTTTTTCTCTCCTAGTATTCTTGTTTCACTTCTGTCCTAATTCACCAGTTCTGCCTGAGGCAAAGGCTCAGTGACAGAGGAGAGGGGAGGCCTGTCTGATCTATATCCCTAGGAGGGGGCACAGAGCATTGAAGACTGGGGCTTAGAAACCAAGAGGATAGGTGGCAGGAGAAAGTGTGCATAGATAAATGAAGAAACTACCTATGTGGGGCCTGGAACTTATTAGTTTGAGTCCCATGTAAAACTGCTAACACTCTATGTGACTCCAGGTAAATCTCTCACTCGCTCTCTCTCTCTCTCTCTCTCTCTCTGTGTGTCTCTATCTCTCTGTCTGTCTATCTCTCTCTCAACCTCTTCCTTTCCCCTTCCTCTCCCCCCCCCCTTTCCTCCATTGCAAAATGAGTAATCAGGATTAGATTATCTCTCTGATCTCTGGGCATTAAATGAGAATGAGGAATTTTCACTGCTTCTAGGTTCACCTTTACCTAGCAGCAACATCCATCTTTAATCTTCTAGATTTTTCACCCTCTGGCGTATTCTGCTGCTCACTCCTCCTTCTTCCTTATTCATAAAAGTGTACCTATTTTTTTAGACTGAAGACAGATTAATAATACTCACTACTCACCTCTATCATATATTATATATTACTTGATTTTAACCTCCCATAACCTGAAAAGTTTGGCATATTATGTGTTTACATATGAAAAAAACTTGGATATAGAGGGAACACATAATTTTACCAAGGACATACATGTATGAGCATGCAGAATTGTGATTCCAAACAAGTCTTACTCTGATTTCAAGGCCCAATGTATGTGTACCATTTTTGGTCTCTAAATAACACTCTGGACTTAAAGAATAAGAAGTATTGGCCCTCTTACTGGGCTCTTTAAAAATATCTCCAGGTTAAAAAAATAATATTAAATTAAAAAATAAAAAAAATCTCCATGTTGAAGTTCCTATAAGCAGAGATAGTATTTGGCAGGAACAGATTGGTAGGCCTATGATTGTTGTTGAAGTATCAGAATATGTCCACAGAAAATTATGATAAGTGTTCATTGTTTCAAGCCTTCTGAGTGCTCATCACCAGCCCAGCTATGCCAGATATTACCACAAATTTCCCCAGTGTGATCCCCAAAACTCAGTGCCACACCAGCCCGGCACTTACAAGGCCAATAGGGGGTTATGAGTACTGTAAGTTCTTGTTGTTCAGTAACACCCTAAAACCATTGCTAAGTGCTCTGAATGCCACATAATCTGAAAGAAATGTGGATCCTGGACAGGTTTTCTTCCTTCAAGTAGAACCTACCTTTCTGAACTTAGGTGGCAAAGGTGTTTGCCAGGATTAAATGAAGTTGTTTACAGAATGGTTTATGGACAAATATCAGGTACTCTATACCTACCAGTTACTACATATCCCTCTTGCTTACACACATGGATGTCAATGTATAGTAAAACTCCAACTTCATCCCTAAGAAAACAGAGACAAGAAGTATGTGATGTTCTCGGTGCAGCAATAATGATATATCCCTAAAAGTATTCTACTGCCACAGGTACTGCCTCAGGTGATAATTTTTGTTGGAAGATAATCATTTCACAGCTCTTCAACAGTTCCCTTTTCTTAAACTACTAGAAATGGTTTCTCTGGTCCTGATTTGTCAGCATGACTGCTTCAATTTGTTTTTCCTATAAACATGCTGAGAACAAGGAGAATGCTGTTACTCTACTTGGTAGTAGTCAGATTCCAGAACTGTTGACATATTTTAGAGAATGATTTGGGGAATGAATCTCTAGAGACATATAGGGATGTGGAAAGGACAAATGGCTGGAGATGATGACAGAGGAGGAAATAAGGCTTGGAGTGATTAGGGCAAGAAGCAATAGAACCAGTGGTGGGGTTTTCCTGGGTTAGTGGGAAAGAGGAAGAAAAGATTCCCATAAACTTCAAATTTGTGCCCTCATAGAGCATAGATTAAATATAGTAACATAATGTAAACTAGTATCAAGAAGGGTGGTATTAGATTCCAGAAGGAACTTTTGACTAAGAAATGAATACAAACTTACAATGGGAAACTCTGGAAATTAATTTTCAAAATAGGAAGATTTGTTAGTTTAATTTAGTCAGAATTATGTGATCCTTATGCTATACCATTAAAGGATTGGAAATGCTATACTCAAGCTTTTTGTTTCTTCACTCTAAGTTTGGCAGCATATATAAATAGGATCTGAAGTCATGAAGAAGGTCAGGAGCATCTGTCATTGGACATATGTCTCAATGACATATAGTAGTTGAGAATAATTTTTCAGCACCAGTACAATTCTTGCTTCTCTGCAGGTACGGCATTTACTGAGAGCCACCTCCACTGAAAAATGCTGTTCTGAGCCTGAGAAAGGATTTATAGGAGAGTCACAAGGAGTGGTATTTAATGATGAGAGTGCCACTCACTCTCTGGTTGAATATGGCACAAGTACATGTTCTGGTTGGTAGAGGTTGGTTACAAAAAGATGACTTGAATAGGATTTTAAAAGGTAGATGTGGTTTTTTGGGGGAGAGAAAAAGGTGGGTAAAACTGTAAGCTAAAGCGAAAAAGCAGAAAACACAAGAAATTCTGGGGATCAATGAGCAACATTGACTGAATCATATTCATTTGGGTTCTATCTCAGCTTCTCTTGTTCAGGCTCACCACATTCTTGGATCAGTGAAAGTTGCAAATCTAGGAACCCCACAACTCAGTGTGAATTTCAAAGGTAGTTTGTTAAATGATGTAACTCCAAGGGTTACTGGACCATTTCGTACTTCTATCAGAAAATTAAACAAATACATTTTTTTTGAAAAACACTACCATAAATATTTCAAACTCATCTAGAATTTATGAAAATAAATTCATAAATATTAGTCCTGGAGGCAAACTTATATAACATTGGATCTCACCAATTCATTTTCTAGAAACCGATTGGTGTCCAAATGGGAAACCCAATTGACTTGCCAGAAGGCAACTAATCAGACAAAAATTATGGAAAATTATCTAAGTCACCTTATTTCTAATCAATACTTTTTTCACTGTTAGAGAAATATGCTTTTAAAAAAATTATTTGAAGGAAACATCTCCATGTCCTTTTCTCTATTACAAGGGGCCTCAAGACATTCAAAGCTGCTATCCTGAAATCCGTGTGTGCTCATCTTTCAATTTTCTCTAAAACGTTCACTGCTGGTGTGTTTATCTGATAAACATTTGCCACTTCCTCCAGATTTCCACAAAGAACACCAGTTTCTTATCTCCCGTAGTACACCTTCCTCTTGTTAGCATGAACCAGGCATTCTATTTCTCCCTGCTTCCCAATATTGCTGTTCTTACGGTATTCTGTGTAATACACCATGGAGAGTGTTGCAGAGATTGGGAAAAACTAATCTATTCAATTCCCCAGCCCATGTGCAGTGCATCAAAGTTGTGAAGAACTTGCATCTTTTCTCTCAGACTGAAAACCATTGTTGCCTTTTCAAGGAACGAATTATCCCATCTCACCTGAATTGCCTGGAAAATGACTGTCCTCAGTGAGCAGTAAAGTATTTAATCTATCTAGTATTTTTGTTGCCATAACTATAATGGCCATTTGTTTGTTAACTTTTGTTGAGAACTTTCTAAGCAATAAGGATTCTGTTTTCATAAGCATTTTCCATTAGGTGTTTATATTTAACAAACTTCTGTATATAGGATATAGAAACAGACTGCAAATAGGAATCACCATGCTAATACAACTTCTGTTATGGGTACTCACAGGGTAAAAACTAGTCAGATAATAACCTTCTGTCTATTCTCCAACTTTAAGCCCAAAACATTTTACATGCTCAGTAAACAGATGGTAAATTTTACTATTACAATTGTGAAGCTGATCTCTCTGCATCTATGATAACTCTGGACAGCACTGGGTTCCCATGGAAAATAGTCACCTGCAGAATATTTATTCACTTAGACAATAAGTATTTGTTAAGCAACTACTATGTGTTAAATTCTGTTTTAGGCATTAGAAACTCAGTGGTGAATAATCCAGAAGAGCATCTCTATCCTCTTGGAGCTTATATTCTAATCAGAAGAATAAATAATAAATTAGATAAGTAAGTAAAAACCAGAAAGTATGTTAGTGGTAAACAATTAATTAGATAAGTAAATAAAATATAGGGAATGGTACTGGTGATAACTAAGAAGAAAAAGTTCCACAGGGAAAGCATTCAGTGGCACTGGTTAAAGAGGCTACAGAAGCCAGGTCTGGCTTCACAGAGGAAGCTGGTAAGAGCTGAGCTTTGCAGGTCAAGTGCTACAAAGACTGAGAGAAAGAAAAAGGGTGGGGAAAATATAAGAAAATTAGAGACTGAAAGGGCCAAGGAAATTACCCTGTATCACCCTGAGATATTTTCAGAGATGGAAGAGGGCTGTAAAGTAGATTCACATCACATACAATGTTGAAGCCCTCATCTTCTCAGTTAGTGAGATTCTAGCACTATGGTAAGCATTATGGGGATTCAGATCTAAAATAGTTTATAGTTTATAAAATTTACAGTACTGGAATAGTGAACTTTTTTTTACTTAAATTCTTCTATTGGTACATTTTAAGTATAAAACACAATTACATTTCTCACTGGGAATTGTACCTTTACATAATGCATCTTGGTTCTTATTTTTTCCCCATTCCTAGCCCTCCCTTCACCCCCTCCACCCTTCCCTATTTACAAAGACTTTATTTCCATTTTTTCCATTTCTCATCATTTTTCCTTTCCCTTCTTTCCTTTCCCCTGCCCCTCCCGCTACCCCAACCCCTTTGGACCTTTTCTTCCTATTTTACATTATCGATTATTCATTCTAATCATTGGTACATTTTAGGTATACAATATAATGACATTCATCATTGGAAATTTGCACCTTTACATAGTCTCTCTTGGTTCTTATTTTTCACCCTTGCCCAGCCCTCCCTTCAACCCCTCCATCCCTCCTTATTTACAAAGATTTTGCTCCTATTTTGGAATAGTGAACATTTAGAGCTGTGATGTCATCACCAAAAAACTGAGACAAGAGAAAGGGTTTGAATTTTCTACAGTATACCATTAGTTAGTAGCAAAATGTATGTCACTTATCCCTTTCTCTCCCCTTCTTCTTTTCTCCTTCTTTCCCCTTTCTTTTCTTCTTTTTTGTGTTCCTGTCATCCTGCATTTCTGACCTCATGTCTTCCTTTTAAATTCCCCTAGTCACCAAAAATCTTTTTCTTATGCACTGAAGATTCCCTGTGATTTGGGTGAGGTCCATTTCCTTTGGGAATTACAGGCAATAGGCAAATCAGCCTTTGACATTTTCTCCTCTGGGACAAGAAGGACTAACTTATTAAATATTTTGGAAAGGGGGACTAGGAAACACACTCTGATTAAGGCTTTTCAGACTCTCTTCATGAACTCTTTCTGGTGGCAGCTTCACACTCTCTTCATCATTTAAGAACAACCAGTCATCTCTGCTACTCCCATTGGTGGCTCCCCTACAGCACAAGCTAAATTCAGTGTCCCCTAAAAGGCACAAAATCCAATTGCCTGGAGTGAACACAAAGTCTTATTGTGCTAACTGCCATCTCTCCTGGGAGAAAAAATGTCTTGGACTGGACCTGAAGTGAAAGAATTCATGTCAGGCAGCAGTAATTATGTATTATTTTTCTCTGGATATGTTCTGCCTGTGGTAAGCAGAGGCATCTAAAAGAATTTTATTGCCCTAGAAAAACATTTTATGCTCAAGATGCTCTTTTCAAAAATAGCTATTTTAGTACCTAAATTGTTGAATGCCTCACTGATGATTTTGTTTCTAAGTCTTGGAAGAACAGAAGTCTCTGGAAACTGGCACTCTTATTTTTTTCTTTTATTTTTGCTAACTCCAACAATTAAAAGTATAGCTCTGAAGATGATGTCATTTATGACAGCTCAAGGAAATAGAGGATGTCGCAGTTTAAGAATGAAGTGTCTCCCAAAGTTTCAGGTATTAAGGGCTTAATCCCCAGTACAACAATGTTCAGAGGTGGGACCTAGAGAGGTGACTCATTCATAAGGGTTCTAACGTCATCAGTGTATTAGGCCATTGATGAGTTCATAGCTGATTGGGCTATTAGGAGGTGGGGCCCAGTTAGAGGAAGCAGGTCCTGGGTACATGCCTGTGAAGGGTAAATCTGTCCCCCAACCCCTTCCTCTCTGGCTCTTCCTGAGCTGTCTGCTGCCAGCTGCCATGAGGTGAGCTACTTTCCTTCACCACTCCCTTCCACCATGTTTCTGCCATACCACGTGCCTAAAAACAATGGAGCCAGCTGATCATGGACTGAAAACTTTGAAACTGTGAGCCAAAATTAACTTTTCCTCTTCTAAGTTGTTTATGTTAGCAACAAAAGGTTGACTAATACAAAAGGAGAAACAGGAAAGTCCTGGTCCCCTATCTACTTATCCACTGTAATGGGACATGAGTGTGGCTGGAAGGAAGAGGCAGCGTTACCCTCCAACCTTTCTAAGCTCCCTCTGGACAATTGAATGAGTCTTTCCTTTTCTCTTCCTTTTTGAATCTGTGCATAGAGCCATTGTTATGTATTTTTAAAAATATGCAGAAGTGTTGATTAGGTAGTGTTAAGTGAAATATAAGTATATGGATCAGTAACTGCACCGATAAATGGGATAAGCATCTCACAGTTATGTAGAAACTCAAGTAGACAAATTAGAAAGTAATCATCCTAAATGTGCTGTCTGCTCATTGCTTCAAGGCAATGTCTCCGTGTTTCTTTCATAGGCGTTTTTTTTTTTCCTGAGAAAAATCCTGTGGACCCTTAATATCAGGAAACAAAACAAATCAAGACGAAAAGTGAACTTTATACATTATAAATTGAAAGATATTTTAGTTTTGATGGATGATTCTGAGAGTCAAAATCCTTGAGAATCAAAGAAAACCTTTTTTTTTTGGAGACAAGGTTTTATTTATTTATTTATTTATATTTTAGTTAGCTTATTAGTCATGTGGGTAGTACACAGTGATCACATTCCTTGTATGGAGTTGGCACATGTACAGAACACATCTCAATTCCTTTTTTCATCCCCTTTCCCTTCCCTTCCTTCCCCCTCCACATCTGCCATAAGAAGTAGAGACACTCCTGGTCCTAACCCTAAACCTAAATCACAAAAGCTTTTCAGTGTCCCTCAAATCAGGTGAAATCTGAAGCTTTCAAACTTTCTGATTAAAAAGATTTGCTCCAGTATTTAGATATTTTCAGAGCACTCCCTTTTGGTGGAAAGGGGGGAGGCATCCCCTCCCTCCTGATGAGACAGCAGTCAGGCAGCTTTTAGCAGAAATGGGAAGCATTGAGGCAATGGATGGGAGCAATGGTTTCTGAACAGAAGCTGAGGAAGGATCACTGTGCTTCAACTCTCGGGACATCATTAAGGTGGTGAGAGGCCCCGAAGTGTGAACCAGGACCATGGAGGCCTCTGTGCTGAGCCCCACATCCTGGGAGAAACGGCGAGCTTGGCTCCGTCAGAGCCGTAACTGGCAGACGCAGGTCCTAGAAGAAGAAGCTGCAGCCGCCCTGCAGGATGTCCCAGACCCTGAGCCTTCCAGCCTGGATGATGTTTTCCAGGAAGGTAAGAGGCCATAGACATTACACAGACTCCCAGTAGGGAGAATGTGATAGCAAGCACAGGTCTGCAGTGGGTGGACTGCAGGCCCTTTGTTTGGAGTAGAATCTCCGAAAGGCTCACTTTGTCTGGCTTAAATGGGTATAAGAAAAGAGGCATAAAGTAATACAAGATATGAGCTGTGTGAGAGAGAAGCAGGTATAAGATTAGGAAAAAGAAAAGGACATTTTTGTACCATCCAGAGAAGCTTCTGTAAGAAACTGAGGCTAGGGGTTGTCTGTGTATGAATGCCACGGGGGATTTCTATTTCGTTTATGTAACAACACTACACTCAAGCTGTCCCTGGACTCTAGACATGGTGCTGTCACTAACAAGCTGTGTGACTTTTGGAAAGTCATCTGCCTAAGCCGTACTTGTCCAGCAGAAGCAGTGGGCACTTTCCTACATGCTTCTCAGAGGTTCACACGAGACCACAGACATGGGAGTAAGACAAGAAGTCTGAAAGAAATAAACTCATCCTTGCTTATTTGGTAGGACATAAAAGGCACACAGTTGTGCTTTTGTTTTATTTTGTTTTGGTTTGTTTTGGTTTTTTTCTGGTTTGGTTTGGTTTTTGAAAAGGAGACATCTCTGTTCCCAAAACTTGAAGAAAAGAAAGAAGTGAGCTGATAAGCTTGGACATTTCCTAGGTTCCCAAGGAGAAAAGAGGCAAAGAGAAGACCGATCCACTATCTTTATATATGGTTTTATTTTATTCACATCTTACAGAAAAGATTGGGTGGAGGGGTCAAAATGTGGTTACATAAGGATAAAATTGCAGAATGGGATAAGGGTGAGTGGCAGAGAAGAGGTCTGGTTTCCTTTCATTCTCACAATGATCTGTTATCTAACTTCTCTAGAGAATCCAATCAACAAGATTGAAGACTGGCTGCAGGACTGCAGGTGAGTCTGAGCACACCATGGGGCTGGACATGGGTGATGGTTGGATGTGCTAACAGGCAGGACCCTTGGGAACGAAAAGGTAGGAAAATGAGTTTGAACCGGGCCTGAGGAAATAAGGTTGAAACGATGATTGGTGGAGGCGTTGAAGGGATTTGGGGTCAGTTGGTATTCAACTCCACAGGGACTAAAATTCAGTTGGAGGTCTGAGGATCCAGAGTGGAATGGGTAGGCTGAGTTTCACATCCCTACTGCACAGCTTTCCCCTTCCGACTGACTGATGTCTCACATCGTGTGACAGAAGAGGAGAAGTGAGAGAGCAGATCATTTTTCCTGACCAGAAGTTCATCACTGTGCTGTTCTTACTGCAGAATGGAGGGGGAGGGGCTCAGGGCTGGCACAAGCAGAGAAAATGCAAGACTTCAAATGATATCATCTCTGTTCAGAAACACCAAAATAGGAGAACCTGCAGCCCATTGGTCTCTATCATTTTAGACTTGGTCTCCTCAGACATAAACGAAAGCTTCTGTAACCCAGTTAAGCCTGGGTGTTTCTGAAAGAATGATTTCTCAGAGTTTATAACTCAGCCTGCTCCTTATTTTCCCTCTAAGAAAGTCTTAAGCTTTATATAGACTTTAATCTAAACTCACCTATTAGCTGACATAAATCAACCCATCCTTGCTTATTTGGTAGGAATTAAATAGCACTGTATAATCCAAGGTTGTTCATTTTAACTCTGCCTGGGAAGCCAATGCCAAGAAGGATTTATTTTGCGTTTGTTTTTGTTGTCTGCAAAACCTGTTGTCCTTATTGTCCCAATCTTATTTACAATACATTGACTTCAAAACCAATTCAGGGGTCTTCAAAATACCTGAAGAAAAAGGGTGATGGTAACAAGCACGTTTGCAGGGTTGGGTGAGAAACCTGGGATAAGAACTGTCCTGGGTTTCCAAGTGCTGCCCGTGTGTGTATAGGAGAAACTTCGGCTCAGTTAATATCTTTATTTTGTTAACTACTTTTGAGTCTTATCAATTCACATCAACAATTATTAATTGTGCATTTTCAAAATGTTTGATTGCCTGAACGGCCTGAAGAGGTATGAGGTATTTTAAAGTATACTCCATGATTGCAAATATATCACCTTCTATTGGAATAAATTCACAGAAATGCAAGACTGTAAGCTCTAGAAATCACCTTACCCCAGTTATGCTCTACAAAGACAAACCCCGAGCCGAAGTTTAAGGTGTTCTGATGAATGAAAAAGTTCCAAGGTTTTAGCATAATTCTTCTGTTACTACCTGTGTGGCCACTTATAAGCAAATAACTGAATTCTTTCCATGGCAGATTCCCTACCTGTAAAATGAAATAAGAGACTAGAATAATAGTGTCAAAGTTTCCATCAGATTTAAGGGAAATGATATATGTTAAGTGCTTCATGCTCTATAATAGTATATGAGTAGTGCCATTTAAAAGGAGCTTTTTAACCTGCTTATAATTTTATAAAATAAATCCTTCCATCCAGTGACTTAACTACAGTGGACCCTTGATTTATGAACTCAATTCATTCGCGAGGGTTGGTTGTAACTCAAGTTGGTCAGGTGAAGGCTCAGGCTCCTCTACACAGCCTTCAAAGTCTCTCTCCTGTATACAGGCAGATCTCAGTGTCCTTAGAGACATTAGCCCAGAATTTCTCAATTAACTCCACAAAGGAAAGGATGTTGTAATGTTCCTTCCAGAACTCTTTAATGGTTAAATCTGTATCTGAGACCATCTGGAAGCACAAGTGGCTGGTGTTCAGGTTGTAACTCAAGACTTTGGTCATAACCCAAGTTGTTTAAGCTAAAATTCTTGTCATAACCCAAGTTGTTTTTATGTCAGGCCAGTCGTAACTCACGGGCCCACTGTATCTATCTATATCTCTTTCTTTACCAGAAAAAGTATATCCAGAAATGACACACATCAGCTTTTGGATAGTGGTTACTACTAGAAAATAGGTCAAATGAGACTGTAGATATATCTTTAATATTTCATTTATTTAATATTTCATTTATTTTTAGTTTTCTATTCTGTTACTTAAAATTTTATTTCTTTCTGAAGTAAATATGACAAAATGTTTACATGTGTAAAAATAGGATGGCAAGTACAAAGGTGCTGTCATTGCTTTTGAAAGATAAGATTTAGCTCAGTGGTTCTGCCGCCTGCCTCAAAAGTGCAAGGTCCCGCGTTCAATCCCCAGTACCAAAAAAGAAAAAAAAGCTTCATTTAAACTTCAAAGTGTTTTAGAAAACATTTCCAATTTTTCCTGTGTTCTAATTCTCTCTGATAATTATGTAATACATTCATGCACTGTTATTGACATATGCAGTCAATGGCAAACTGCATCTACAATGGTCTCCTAAGATTATATCAGTTAGTGACATTGTAGCTCTCTTAGTTTGTGTGAGGGCACTCTGTGAATTAGCAATGAAATCATCCAATGCCATACTTCTCAGAACATATGTCTGCCATTAGGCAGTACATGATGGACTTTTTAGTTATGTGGGGAAATTAGAAAAATTGAAGGATGCTGATGATTGGTGATAATGAGGGAACACTTGACTTTTGATAAAAGCTTTTGATAAAGAGGATAGAGGAAAGGCATACTCTAGTTATGACATTCTGAGTCTCCACAGTCTTTGATTCTTGGTCTGTCAAGACTATAGGGGAAAGAGGATGGACAAGGAATCCCCTATGCCCTGATTTTCTGGTCGTAATATTGAAAGTCTTCTGGGATACACTTTTCAATTTAGGTTTGAAGACCACAGAGTTTCCATTTTCTTTCCAATGCCAAACACCTGATAGCAAGAGAGTTTTCTTTTCTAACAAGTTCTCCAAGAATATCTACAACCTTCCTGAGCAATGGAGTGTCAATGTCTCTTGGTCCAACTGAATCTAGTGGCAGTCCATTCTGCTATGTCTTTACAAACTATACTTCTTATTTGTTTTTAGAAAAAACTTTATTTCAATGTAATACAAGTAGATATTAATAAAGAAAATAATTTTTTTTTGGTACCAGGGATTGAACTCAGGACTTTGCACTTTCGAGGCAGGCAATGGCACCACTGAACTAAATACCCAGCTCAAGAAAATAATTTTTAAAAACAGCCTTCCGTGAAAAAATAAAGCAAAATTTCATAAATTAAGTAGTTAATACGCTGTGTACCATAATCTTAAAAGAATGGCCAAAATGTCATAGACAAAGTCATAGACAAAAAAGACTCTTACAAAAAAGAAACAAATAGATAATAGCACAAAACTTTCTTTTCAATGAACTTAGAGGACATAGTGGTAAAAATGGAATAAATTATATATTGAAATATTTTTGAAACCATGGAATATATAATTAGGGGAATTATTAGAACTCCCTACTTCCTATTTCTCTATCTTCTTTTTTATGTTTCCTTTAACATTTAATAAAACTTTGTACAATAAATTTTTGCTGTATTTTACATAAGATAGCCACCACAGAAATTTACATAGATTAGAAGGAAGGAAGATGGTTAAGGAGAGCCCAGTCCTGTGGAATATTTTCTCAGAGCATGAAAGTCAGAGTTCAGGTGGGGAAAAGGGTTCAGACTGCCTGATTAAGTGGATGTTTAAAAAAGCTAAAATACAGGCCTTTGGGGAAATAGCCAAATGCTGTGACCCTCAATATTTCAAAGGCTCCATTCTTAAACACAGCCCCCATCTAGTCGTCTATGGGGATTCTTGCCTCTGACTTGGGAAATACCATTCCAAAGATGTCTTTCCCATTAGGCAAAGTCTCAAATATTCATTCAGTCCCAGACATAGGGATGACCTCTCCTTGCCCAAAATAGGTGGAAACCCACAACTTTTGGACACTACTGACTCAATCTCCCCAATTTTAGTCCTTATTTCCACTTTTGGATCCTCACACAGAGAAACAAAGAAGCACTCAAACGTATGTGTCCAATTTATTTCACTTATGAGTATGGTCTCAAGGACCATCCATTTAGCTATAAATGTCTGAAGCTCATCCTTCTTTATGGCAGAGTAGTATTCCATTGCATAAAAAAATCATCTTTATACTCTTCTTTTTCTTTTCTTAAGCTTTCTGTAACATGAACATGTTGCTGAGGAATCATGGGTAGAGTTCAGAGCCCAAAAATCATCAGAGTGGCCTTCAACTAAAATTGTGTCGATAGGCATCTATGGAAACTGCTGGAAGTCGCATGCTTCTTCTCACAATGCACTCCCCTCCCAACTATTTGTTCATGAATTGGATATACAAGAGCTAAGTACCTTAGCTCTTCAATTTCAGACTTGAAATTATGCTAAAGAACTTTTCAATGTCAGGGCAGAAAAATGATATGAATATAGTGCCTGGTCATTGATCTTATACCCTATATAATAACCTTTAAAATTACTGGGACTTGGGTCACATCCATGAAGTTTCAAATCATGATGCTCAGTGAAAAGGTATCAACAGATCCAGCCCATGTCATACTGCTAGGGTAGAGCCCACACACACACAGGAAATCCTGAGCTTGTCCTAAAAAAGAGGATCATAAAATTTCTGCCAGAGTATAACTCCAGAAGAGGACTGTAAGATGAGCACTTAACAAAAACTTGTATCTCAGGAATAGCAATGAGATTTCCTTTATATCATACATATCAATAGCATGTTTATTTTTTAACATAAATTTTGTTGCAGTATAATGCACTTACTGAAAAAGCAAATGAATATTAAATATATAGCTCAATGGGTTTTTCACAAAGGGAATGCAACAAAGAAAACTGAAGTAGAACACTATCAGCACTGCAAAAGCCTTCATCCTGTCCCCTTCCATGCACTACCCTGACTCTAAGAGTAACCACTAATTTGACATAATTTGATAAGGTTTATGATTTTTTAACTCTATATAAATAGAATCATAAAATATGTACTATTTTATTTATTTTTCTTTTGTTTAGCATTATGTTTGTAATGTTCATCTATGTATTTGCATGCAGCAACAGGTCACTCATAATGTAGTACTAAATTGTATAACTATCATACAATTTTTCCATTTTACAATAAATAGAGATTCTGGGGATTCTTTTCTTGGTTATTATGACTAGAATTTCTTTTGATGAATATATGAAGGCATTTTCATTTTCAGAAGTGAAGTAATAGTCTGTTTTAAACATAGTTTCTGGTAATGGCAGACCTTAGGATTTGCATCCCTAATTTCAAAATCCAAAATCCTCCAAATTCTGAAACTGTTCGAGCACTGACATGACACCATAAGTGGAGTCACACTTGATCTCATGTGATGAGCCACAGTTGAAATACTGACACACTAGAACTATTGTGCAGAACTATCTTTAAGCTTTTTCTATAGAGTGTACTGTCTAAGATACATAAATAAATTTTGTGTTTAGATTTTTGTCCCTTCTCCAAGATAATTCATTATGTACATGCAAATATTTGGAAATTCAAAAAAATCCAAAATCTGAAACACTTCTGGTCTCAAGCTTTTTGAATAACGGATGCTCAATTTGTCCTGAGCAGTGATAACACAAGCATTAAGTGCAATAGTAAATGTAATATGGTAGTACTAGATGACCCTATTATCATAGTAGTAGATGACTAGATTAGATTACCATAGTAATCATAGTAAATATTAACTTCTATTAATATTTTAATATATAAAACATTTGTAGTATTACATTACAACATGTTTTTGTTATTATATATTAGAAAAAGAAGTATATATTTCTATTTCTAGTTATATTATTAGAGTTACTTACTTTGTTTTTTGCTTGGGAGGCAGGCGGTGGAACCACTGGGCTAAATCCCCTGCCCCAGTTTACTCTTAATTAGCTTGAATATTTCACATTTTATAATGTACCTTGATGTGTAGTTTTTTCATAATGACATAAAATTCAATTTTGCAAATAATGGTTGTTTTTTATTCACTGTTGAAAGGAAAGTATTAACAAAAGACATCTAAACATGTGATTATTTATTTTATAAAATTTAAGCACAATTTGATCTACAGATGTTCAATTAACAAACCCGTTTCCATTGTTAAACATCCCATGAAGTGATACACCAAGAACTTGAAAGTTATTGGAACTGCTGAAGGTAGATAAGGGAAAGAAGTGGTGTTTAAGACCATCTCCAAAGGATGCACTGCAGCTTCTAACTCACTCCACCAACTCTTCTCCACTCCAGCATCTGATTGAGATTACATTCAAAGCATCATTCATAGCTTCCATTTAAAAACTTTTAGAAAAGCAAATTCTATAAAACTCATACCATTTCAATGCTCAAAGTAGACTTATATAATGATACAATCTAGATTTAAGTCCTTTTACATAGCATTTAAGAGCATAGTGGCAACAATGAGCCAGGACTGGTCCCAAGTGCACACCATATAAGTGTGCTGGTCCTAGTTCAAAGCTTTTCTCAGATTATCTCATTCACCTGTTTTCGACAGAGAGAATTTCTCCCTTGTATTTAAAACTAAGTTGTTTCTCATGACTATTTGTGCTGGTTTCCGTTTGTTCTTCTGATAGAGATGGTAAATGTTTGATAGGACGATATCTCAAAATCTTAAAGTATCTCTCACCAGCATACAGTTTCTGCTGTTTCCTGAAACATGTGATATTCAGCAAGAACATGGTTCTAAGAAAAAGAAGAAGGTGTGGGTAGATAAGTTAGCCTCTTTAAAAGCTTAAGAAAATATAGATGTTTATATTTATGATTTGGAGATTATGGCACAAAAACCTTTTTCCTACAGATATATTTTCCCAGTCTTGCCTCTGTATTCTTTCTTATTTCATCTAAAGAATGATGAATCATTGGAAAATTGACTTTAAACAATGAAGAGAGGGGGAGGGCAACACAATCAAAAATATAGTCCATTCCAGTTCCAGCTCCTCAGGACTACATCTAAGAATTTGTCCATCAAGTAACTACTCTGTCTTAGTTTCCTCAATATGAAAACAAATTAGGTATTGCTCACTCCCAGTGGAAAATAATATGAACACGTGGGAAATATTTGAGAATAGTCTATTGGAAAATGTAGTTATGTCAACCTGTAGCTTTATTTTTGGATTTTAGAGGCTCTGAAGAGGGGTTTTCTGAGGAGGCTGGACAATCCATCTACAATGGTGAGTACGGGTGCTGCTCTATTTTTCTTCTACCTGATGGTGATGTAGCTCTGTGCAGGTATGTGCGATTATACATGGGCATAAGCATATAAGTGCATAAGAATGCCTGATATTCTTTAATGTAAATCCAAGTACCTTTTAATTGTTGTAAGGCAGTCCACAAGGTCCAAACAAAAATGCTGGCTCAGATCCACAAGTTTGTTAATACTCAAAAACTATCTACTGTTGATGGCTGCTCAGCTAACAACCACTGCAATGGGAAAAGAGCTTTCTAAAATGTGTACATTTCTAAAGTGTGTGTCTATGTGCATTGGTGTATACCATCTGTGTTTACTATTTGACAGGAGATTGCATGCATGACTGTATGATATGGGACACAGGTTAGCTCGAGGTGATTGTATGATTCTAAGTCAAACATGAGTGTGATTCGTGCAGTAGCATACATAAAGCAGGGAATAATTTTGCAAGCATGTGAATACTAGCATGATTGTGCCAGTCTAAGAACATATGTGGGTGTTCAAGTTTGTAGTTGTGTATTTGTGTGTACATGAGTGCAGGTTTCAGACAGATGTTCTGTGCCTTCTCCTGATTATGTGACAGGGTTCTCCAGTCATGGGACCAGTTTTGAAGATGACTTGACACTTGGAGCAGAGGGTGAGTGGCACAGCTCTGAGGTTGTCATCAAAGAAGAGGCTATACATTGGATAAATTTTAAGAATAGGATGGGAGGGGAGGACTTTAGAAAGAAGCAGCCTCTCTCTCTCTCTGGGGTACATCTTTAGGGAAAGATCACCTCATTATGATCTCATGCAAAAACAGAAAGCATCACATGCCTAGAAACACGGCCTCACCAGCTAGTCATGACACCTGCTGGCCCATTACTGGAATTATCCTTTGGTCCCTGGGAAGAAAACATAAAATTACCATATTATTTGATGTCCAGATATCATTGAGACTGTTTTCTCTATAAGAAGTGCACAGAAGCCTGAGTACTGGGTTTAAGATAAAGACTGTACTACAGGAGGACAAGGGCTTGAATAAAGGATGAAAGCACAGCCACCTCCTCGTATCTCCTGGGGCCTGTAGAGACTCATGTGGTGGGGCAGAAACTTGAGTCTGGAGCTGAAGGACTCTCCTCCAGACAGAGGGGCTCCTGCCTACACATTAGTCATAGGGCTAAAGTTCAGAGGCTCCAGGTCAGGTATTCTCTACCTTATTTGTTCCCTTTCCCAAGCTGTGGGAAGACAACCTTGAGACCTACTCATTGAAAGAATTCCTGGGTTTCAGTTGGCCTCTAGTAGTGGCATAGGGAAACAGAGGGGCAGTATTAAGTTCAGAGGACCAGCTCAAGTGACCTTCATTTTCCCTTCTAACTTGCTCTTTGCCTTTCTGTTCCCTGTCCAGCCACACTGCTGGCTTCTAATGGCAAACTCTTCTCCAGGTAAGTGTAAGCTTCAGCCAGACTGAATGATATCTTCTTCAGAAGACAATGAACTGGGGTAGGTACCAGAGATTAAAAACAAAGAGCTAAAGCCAAATGTGGTGGGGCAATTTAGTCCTGGCACTGCCTTTAAGGCCAGCATACTGGAAAACTGAGGCAGAAGGACTGCACGTTTAAGACGAGCCTGGGTAATTTAAGAATAGAAAGACCCTATTTCAAAATTTTAAAAAGGCTGAGGATGTAGCTCAGTGCACAGGTCCTGGGTTCAATCCTCAGTACCACAAAAAAAATTATGACAGATTTTCTAACCAGTAATGAAGGCATAGATAGTTTCCTCAGCAGGTGATTGGTTCTAAGATATTCTTCAAGGGGAAGCCAGGTGCAGGCTGGCAACAAGATTTTACGACATCAGTTTCTACCTCCACAGGGGTTTCCTCCAGACATCCAGGCCTTGCCAGCTACTTGACCTTGGCTGTAGTTTGGCTTCCAGCTGCATGACTAGTGCAACCAACAAGACTAGTTCAAGGTAGGTACTAAATTTCAGAGGGCTGGGAGGGTAGAGGAGATGAGAGGCAAAAGAGAATGGAGCTGAAAACCATTGCCTATTTTTTCTGACATATCTTACTTGAGCTTGTATGTACTTTCTATGCACACTGGAGAAACATAGGACCATATTTGCTTCAGGAATAGGGGGGATGGATGAAGAGAAATCTCCTCCAAACTAGGTACTCTGTATAAAATGCAGGTCTCTCTTCCCACTGAATCCTGTGCACCAGAAAGTGTAGTAATGGTGCCAACACAGTCTGAGACTCATAGTAGGTACTCAATAAACAACATATTTACTAATCAACTAATTTTTACTTAATGAAGCAATAAAATATTAATTAATGCAGGCCAGATGGGAACTATATGGAATTTTAAAAGCTGAATCAGACAAAAGTCTTGCCAGTAGGAGCTCAATAATTCCATAGAGTGGCCAAGACTTATACACAAAAGAAACCTAAAACAAGGTAGGAAATAATGAAAATTATTAATTAGGGTGGTATGATGAAAAGTGTTGGGAATTTGGTGTAAAAATCTGACTTTGAGCCCTGGTTTTGACACACAAATTTTATCATGTGCTTTTGTTAGTGATTTATCTTCACTGAGCTGTGTGCCTAGCAACACCCAGTTCAATTAAATGAGAAGATCTAGAGATCAGATTCAGGCATCTGCATTTTTAAAAGGCCCATGAGGTGACATAATGTGCACCCCTGGTTGTGAATCAATGATCCAGTCTTGTGCCCGCATTTCACAGATAGGGAAATTTAGGACTCTGGAGATAAAATGAGTACTTAGCTGACAACACAAGTCAGGAATTTTAACTGTCCAGCTATTAATTAAGCCAAGTATCCCTATTTGGGTCAAAAAATATAGCATCCTTCCTAAAGAGAGTGAAAATGATTATCCGAAGCCTCAAGTAATCTGTACCTCCCGTGAACCTGTTGTTAAAATGGAGTTACTGACCACTGGTGCCACCCAGCTTACTGGTACTTAGGTTTGGATATGGTTACAGGTTGGTCCAATAGAAAAAGAGAGAGACAGAGAGAGTCTTTGATCTTCTGCGACATGGCTTTTTATGAGAAAATGGTGCTTAAGAGAGGTATGGCTCTCAAAATTAGGTTTCGAATGTACCTGTTGATTAACTTTTACCTTCAGAATGAAAAGAAAATTAACTCCATGTTTTTTGCACACTCATTGCCTAAGTGTCCCAAACAACTACAGAATAGGGTAAACTGAGTGGTAACTTACAAACCACTCAGCCAAAGCCAAGTATTACAGCACGTACAGGTGAGAATAATTCAGCCACCAAATTTCTTACATCTATGCTGTTTTTCATTTTTGAATGTTTTCATATTTACTTAAATTTCTTTTCATCTATAATAAATTATTTAAAAATTGGTACTAAGATTTTTTTTAGTTTTTATAACTGAAACTGAGTTGTAATTTCCATGTTTTAGACAGAGAATTTAGGTTCAGAGTAGTGAAAACCTTTTCCACAGTCACACTGGAAGGTAGAAAACTGGCCAAAAAGAAATTTCAGTCTCCTGTTACTTTTGTTAGGTATTCTGGATTGCCATATGTCTCAAAGTTGTTACCCTAATTATCCAAACTCCCTTTTTTCAGCATTTCAGAGATTCTGGATCAGGTGCAAGAGGATGCAGAAGATGTCCTCTTCAGTCTAGGCTTTGGCCAAGAGGACCACAAAGACACTACTCGGATCCCTGCAAGATTTTTTACCAACCCCTCTCAGGCCAAGGGCATTGATTTCCAGCTCTTCTTGAAGGCACAGGTGCAGAGGATTGAGATGGAGGACCCCTGCCTCATGCTGGCCAGTGAGTGTTACCACAGATCCATGCTCCATCTCTACCTTGGTCTCCAGTCATTCACAACAAAGCCTGGGGGCTCCAAATCCTACTTTTCTTGGTTAGCTTCAATTGACCCTTGTGTCTTCTATTTTCTCTTATGCTGTTCAGTGAAGATGGAGAACTTTAGAATCTTCTTTCTCTTGAGGAAATATTCTTCAAGAAACCTCAGGCACTGTTGCTTCCTTTAGTCCTTCTCTGCTTGACCTGAATCAAGTCATGGTAATGTCTTTAAATATTTGCCTATTTTCTATTTCCTACTTGGGATATCTTCAGAGGATGGGGAGTTGAGAAGCCAAGAAAGAGAACCCCGGGTGTGAGAAATCTAAATGGAAGCTTTCCTCTGGAGTCTGAGCTTTAGGAAGGTTTTTGAAGTGAGAGATTTAAGAGATAACTTGCTGATAAGCTCCCAGATCACTATCTTCAACCTTTGTCCCCAGGCAGGTTTAAACAAGTGCAAACGCTGGCTGCTACTGCTGATGCCTTCTTCTGTCTCTACTCCTATGTGTCCAAGACACCTGTTCAGAAGTTCACACCATCCCACATGTTCTGGAATTACAACCCAACTGATGTGCCATCCATCAGGATTCTGGCCCCAGAGCCTGAACCCCACTCACCTAGAGAGCGCCTCCGGAAAGCTATCTCCAAAATGTGCCTATACACAGGTTCCCGAGATCGGCTGTCACCATCCCACAACATCCCCAAAAGGAACAGTTTGGACCAAGTGGTTTGGGAAGTGATGGACAGAGTGAGAGGAGAGAAGTTAGTTCTCCAGCAAGGCTCTGAGTTTGGGCAAGGCCCACAGGAAGATACTGTGCCCTCCATAGAAAACACAAAGCTGCCCACTTCTTCCTCTTCATGTGCCCTTTGCCCCGAAGTGGAAACATGGCAAGGGATGTCCACAGTTTTGGCACAATCACAGACTCTGGATTCTAACCCCAAGGCACTCAATAGCACACATTCTCTAACGAGAACAGATCCACAGTGCAGCATAAACCATGCACAAGTAAAAGAAGACCTGTGTGGTCTACAGTCCACCAATAAGAAAGCCCATTCAGACAAGAATGAGACTTTCTGTAAAAGAAAGAGCAAAGCAAGGAAGAGTCTACTTCAAAAGAGTCCTCTGGACAAGAAAGTTAAGTCACTGGACCTGTCCATAATCCAGCAAAAATAGAAGAGCAGAGACAGACCAGAACTACACTGATCCCTAACCCAGCAGCCTCTGGATGCTTGACTCAGAGGAGGTGAGTGGGCTGGAGGTGAGGGAGAGGCTGGAAGAGAAAAGCTCTGGATGCTTTGCAGAAGATGAAGGAGTAGAGCCCTTGAGCAAAGGAGATCCAGGTGTCCTGTCCTCGACAGATATACCACTTCATGAGTTAAACTCAGAAACTTGTGGGGATGGATTAATAAAGAAGGAAAAGGATAAATTGGCCCTGTTTCTTGTGAGTGTTCACGTTTCAAAGTTGCTTTTATTATTCTTATCTGATCTGATCTCCTCTGAAGGTTTTCATGAAACCCATCTGCCTTTATCATTTGCAGGGGTCTTCATAAAAGTCCAAAGGGAGGTTAGGTATTGCAAAGCTAAGCACTATTAAATAAAATATGTTGTCTCCTATCTTGACAAATATATAACAATTAAGACCTAGAAGACCGACCAGGTTGCAAATCTAGAAGTCTTACACTCATAGAACTTCTGTGCTAGAAGACAACAGTGTGGGTAGAGCTTCTCTCTGTCCCCTGGTTTGTTTCCTTCTCTTCCTATGACCAGATATGTCCTGTACCTTACACATTTATGTACAGGCATCCCAGTCTGCCTATCCAAAGCCACACTAACAGCCACACAAATAGCCATCCATTGGTCATCACTCAGGCCTAGGGTTGCATACACTACTGTAAAGGTCAGCCTTTGAGAGAATAGATACCAGGAAAAACCAGTGCAGTTGCCTGAAACCAGATCAGGGTGATTTCCCAGCAGATTTTGTGACCCTACATAACCAGAACATGTTCTAGCAAGGATAGTGCAGGATCCAGGAGGGGACATCATCTAAGTCCACCACCAACTCTTTGCTCCGTGGACCCTCTAAAGCTTACTTGGCACTCCTCTTACCTTGGTCTATAGATGGTAATACCATCAAGGGTTGGCGTTTCTTGGAGAATCTCTCAAACCCTTGCCTCAAAGAGAAACTATGATTATTTACAATGTCATGTGCATGTATGTCACCTCACACTGAATGTAGATCTGCACTCAGCTCCTATTTCCTTCACTACCAATCCCTGACACAACAGAAGCTAAGGCATAAACAGTGTGACCACACCCTAATTCATTTTATGAGGCTAGCCTTTAAGATCAGACAAAGAAATTAACAGAAAAGAAAACTACAAACCAACACTCTCATGAACATAGATGTGAAGATCTTCAAAATATCAGCAGCTTAAAACCTACAATGGATAAAAAGGATTATACGCCTTGACCAAATGAAATTTCTCCAGGTATACAAGACTGGTTCAACATTTGGAAATGATGTAATCCATCACAACATCAGGCTAAAAAAAATCACATAATCATATCAATAGGTGTAGCAAATTTGTTTAGCACTTATTCATGATAAAAACTCAGAAAATTAGGGATACAGAGGAACTTCCTTAAGTGAATAAAAATATTAATAAAAAGTTACAACTAACTTCCCCCCTAAATGGTTAGTAATGCCAAGCTTTACTACTAAAGTCAAGAAAAAAGCAATGATGTCCTTTATTGCCATTACTTTTCAACATAACACTCGAAATCCTAACTAATGCAAGACAAGAAACAGAAATGCATATACTGAGAAAGCAAAAATAAAACTGTCTTCAATTGTAGTGATACAATTATCTATGTAGAAAATCCAACAGTCATCCAAATAAAAAACTTTTTGAAACTAATAAGTGGTTATAACAGGATTGTATTGTTTAAAAAGTTAATATACAAGTCAGTTGCCTTCCTATATACTAACAATAAACAGTTGGAATTTGAAATTTGAAATTTGAAACACAATACCATTTATACAGTCATTAATAAATAATATCTAGGTGTAAATTTAACAAAATATGTACAAGATCTATATGAGGAAAACTCCAAAACTATGCTAAGAGAAATCAAAGAAAAACTAAATTAATGGAGAAATATTCCATGTTCATGAGTAAGAAGATTCTTTTTTTGTGCATTTTGTTTTGTTTTGTTCTTGGTACCAGGGATTGAACTCGGGACCTTGCACTTGAGAGGCAGGTGGAGGAACCACTGAGCTAAACACCTGGCCCAAGGATTCAGCATTTTTTCCCCCACTTGCAAGGCAGGCATGATGCCACTGAGCTAAATCCCCAGCCCAGGATTCAGTGTTTTAAAGATATCAGTTCTTCACAACTTGATTTATAGATTCAGTGCAATCCTAATCAAAACCCCAGCAAATTGTTTTTTATATATAGCAGCAAACTGACACTAACATTTATATGGAAAGGCAAAAGCCCAAAATGGTATTGAAGAGCAAAGTTGGAGAACTGACAATACCCCACTATAAGAATTACTACAAAGTTACAATAATCAACAGCATGGTTTTGTTAAGAGAATACGCAAAAGATCATTGGGAAAGAATAGAGCGTTTAGAAACTGATACCCATAAATTCAGTCAACAGATCATTGACAAAGGAGCAAAGCAATACAGTGGAGAATAGATACTCCTTCTAATAAATGTTAGGAAAACTGGACATCCATATGCAAAAGAAAATTAATTTAGGCACCAACCTTACACCTTTCATAAATATTAACTCAGAATGGATCACGACCAAAATATAAAATGCAAAATTATAAAACTCCTTGTAGATAACAGGAGAAATGCTGGATGACCTTGCATGCATCAATGACTTTTTAGATCCAACACCCAAGGCACGATCCATTAAAAAAAGAATTGAGAAATTGGAATTCATTAAAATTAAAGACTTCTTTTCTGTGAAAGACACTGTCAAAAGAACAAAAAGACAAACAACAGATGAAGGAAAATATTTGCAGAAGATGAATCAGATAAAGGACTGCTCTCCAAAATACAAAAAGAAAAATTTCTTAAAATTCACCAGTAAGAACACAAGCACCCTGATTTTAAAATAGGCTGACAACCTTAAAAGACTAACGATAGAAAATAAGAATATGAGAAAATGCTTCACATCATATATCATTAGAAAAATTTAAATTACAACATGAGATTTGTTATGGTTCATATCTAAAATGTCACTCCAAAGTCTCGTGTATTCAGAAGTGGGACTTTTGGAAGGTGATTTAATCCTGGAGGCTCGATTCACATCAGTGGATTAATCCATCGATGAGCCCATGGCTGAATGTGCTGTTAGAAAGTGGAGCCTAACCTAGAAGAGCACATTCTTGTCCACAACCCAGCCCCTCTGTCTCTGATTCCTGGCTGCCATGGGTTGAATATCATTCCTCCACTACACCTCTCCACTATGCAGTTTTTTTCCCTTGGAAGCAACCAGCCGTAGACTGAATTCTCTAAAATATGTCAGCTAAAATAAAGCTCTTCTCCTCTAAGGTGTGGATGCCAGGTATTTTCTCCCAGTGACCAGAAAGTGATGCTCTCTATACCTTTTATAATGGCCAAAATCTGGAATGCCTATGACATGGAATGCTGGTGAGGATATGGAACATTAAGAATTCTCTTTCATTGCTGGTGAGAATACAAAATGGTACAACCACTTTGGAAGACAGTTGGTGATTTCTTAAAAATCTAAACAGACTGTTATCATATATCCCTACAATCACAATCCTTGGTATTTATTTACTTGAAAAATGTAAACTTAATGTCTACACAAAAACCTGCACATGGATATTTATAGCAGCCTTGTTCATCATCAGTAAAACTTGAAAGCAACCAAGATGTCCTCCAGTAGATTAGTGGATAAAGTATGGTAGATCAGACAATGGAATGTTAGTCTAAAGTAACTTATCAAACCATAAAAGACCTGGAGGAAACTTGAATGCATATTACTAAGTGAAAAAAATCTAATCTGAAAACACTATATACTATATGATTTCAACTTTTTGACTTTCTGGAAAGGGAAAACTATAATGACAGTAAAAGAAAAATAGTGTAGGTAGGGTACAGAGGGGGAAAAGAAATGAATAAGTAGAGTGCAGAGGATTTTTAGGGTAGTGAAACTACACTGAATGATATTATAATGATGAACACATTACATATCTGTCCAACCCATAAAACATCAACATTACGACTGAACCCTAATGTCAACTGTGGACTCTGGTTGATTATGTGTCAATGTAGGTTCATCAGTCAAACCAAACGTACCACTCTGGTAGGGGATGCTGGTATCAAGGGACTGTGTATATGTGGAGGCAAGATATGTGTGAGAAATCTCTATCTTTCTGCTCAATTTTGCTATTTTTTGCTCATTTTTTTTACCTAAAACTTCTCTAAAAAGTAAAGTATGTTTTAAAAGAAGCTTATGATGTGCAGTCAAATGATCTACTCCATGATAACTCCATGATCTTAGAAAGATCTTTTGTTTTGTCCTATGTAATAGCAGAATAATAACTTTTATACATCCATGTATACCAGTATAGTATTTATTTACGTGATGCTTTAACACCTTAAGGAAGTATATGAAGGAAACACAAAGTATTCAAGTGACAATAATGATGTTGCTGATGGTAATGAATTGTAGAAAAGGTAATCATGGGTTTAAAACACATATGTCAGTAGTTTTAATCTTGGCATGCATTTTTAAATAACTGTTTCTGGGGCCCACCTAATAGAATTAAATACAAATCTCTTAGGTTGAGACTTAAGCATTGTTGTTTGTTCTTTTGAAGATTTCCTAGTATGTTATTTACCTATTGCTATATAATAATCACCCAAAACATAATATTTTATAGGAAGCATTGTATTCTAGGTTGGCTGGTAGATTTTTTGTTCATCTCACCTGGATTCATTTATGTAGCTGCATTTGGCAAGTGGCTTGACTGGAAAGTCAAAAATGAACTAAAAAAAAATGGAAACAAAGTCTATGTAAATAGGGAAGGGTGGTGGGGTTGAAGGGCACATAGGTAGTGGGGGAAAAATAAGAACTAAGATACATCATGTTGAGGTACAAACACCCAATGATAAATGTAAATGTATTGTATACCTAAAATGTACCAATAAATATATAAATTAAAAAAATGAACTCACCAACATGTATAGGATCTTGGCACTGTCAGCTTGGGAGGTCTCTCTATAAAATGTATTATCCTTTAATATCTAGCCTATCCTCCTTACATGGAAGTTCAGCAAAAACCTAAGCTGCAATAACTCTTTTGAAAGTTGTGCATTGTTCTCTCTTTAATACAATATTGGTGAAAGCAAGTAATATAACCAACCTAGATTCAAAAGGATAAAAAACAGCCTATTTTTTTAGAGTCATGTTGTCCAAAGGGATGTAGGATGGGAAGGTTGTTGTGGTCATCTTTATAAACACTCTACCACAATAGACAATAAAAAATATTAGTTTGAGCTAGGAGTATGGCTCAGTGGTAGAGCACTTGCCCAGCATGCACAAGGCCCCAAATCCCCAGTACTAAAAAAAAAAATTAGTAAAGGATTTATTCTTTACATATTAAAGACTCACTGGCAAGGAACCTTCATTATAAAGCTCATTCAATCTCAACCATGCCATATAAAATTTAGAAAGAAATTAATCCCTACACTCATCAAATTCAAATACTGAAGAAAATGTGTACCATATCTTCCACATCTAAATTGCCTTGCCAAGAATTAAATATACTCTAAAATATAAAGCTTTGCTTTATCCAGCAGATGTCAGGCTCACACAAGAAAATGCCAAGATGTCCAGGAAGTTAGGCTCTGTAGAGGGTATATACAGTTCTGCCCCTCCAGGCAATCCATGAAATGGCCAGGGCACCACTTCCTGTCACAAACCAGTCCCCATTTTATTACATTCAGTCTCCTAAAATATTATAACTGACTTTTCAGGGAGTTGTACATTTCAAGTAAATTACTAGATTTCATTTTTTGCCAAGGTAACGGGATTTCATTTCAGCAGAAGTGATAATTAGAAAACGCTCTACTTTACTAATTCTAAGACACACATTTATCCACATTTTGACATCTCTTCCATCAGAAGATGTCTTCAATTGATAGTGTCAGCCAATTTAATTCTTTTTTTCCTGTCTTTACACAGAATACAACATAATTATGAATTTTACAAAAGATAGTTTATCAGATTCAATGAAATATATTAACCTTAGAGATAAAATGCACATATAGTAACTTACATAAATGAGGAAAAGATTTTGTAAACTCCCCTTCTACATTTACATAAGTGAATGAGAGATTTCTTTGGCAACATAGACTTTGGCTACGTCTGTGTGTCACAAGATGTGCAAATCTTGCCAGTGTTTTGTGTTCTGTGCATTCATTTATTTAATCTTCTTTTCACACAGCTATAAATTCTCTCTCTCTCTCTCTCTCTCTCTCTCTCTCTCTCTCTC
>NW_004624982.1:343078-362651 GCF_000247695.1 Heterocephalus glaber | reverse complement strand
GGCTCCCCACATCCACCCTTCCTGCCCTCCTGACACCCAGCTTTCCTGTGTTCTCCTATGTTTGTTTGATTTTGTGGTACTAGGGATTGAAGCCAGGCCCTTTGTACAGAGCTACATCCCCAGCTGATTTTTAATTTTTTATTTTGAGTCAGGGTCTCCTTAAGTTGCTAAGTTGCCCAGGCTGGGCTTGAACTTGCAGTCCTCCTGCCTCAGCCTCCCAGAGTGCTGGGATTACAGGTGTGCACACTCCTACTAGGCCCTTGCTGTCTTATTGGAAAACAGGTCCCCACCTGGAGTATCCCTGAGTACCTGCTCCCCTCGGCCTGCCCACCTCTCATTGACCCATCAAAAGCCTGAAGCTGGGCTGAGGCTGGAGCTGGAGGTCACACAGTCAAAGTGGCTCCGCATGGGCAAGGGTCCTGAGCCTGGTGTGTTGTGCCTAGAGCCCTAGGGTCACCCCCACTCTGCCTAGGTGGGAACAGTAGAGCTGGGGTAGGCTTAACACCCAGGCCTGGGCCTCACCTCTTTCGTGCCCATTTTCCCTGATCAAGGACAGGGACCCCAGGGACAGCTGGTGGCCCCGTGTCTGCTTCTGTTGACTGTCACTGAGGGGAAGTTCCAGGAGGTCAGTATCCCAGCAGGGCACTGAACAGGTGTGACAGGGTAATGTCCACAGTGATTGGGGGTCAGGCACAGATGAGGAGGGGAAGGCAGCTGGACCAACCCAGCCATGCTGAATGGAGAGGCCACTGTGTCCCAGGCCAGCCCTGAGCTTGTGATGGGAGCTGCCTCCCTGTGTCCCTAAACACCGAGGTCCAATTGGACTTCTGGGCCCAGCACACAGGTATCGTGGCTGTGGGCAGAGTCCCGGGACTCAGAGAAGGGCAGAGAGGTGGGCTGTGTGCATCCCCACCTGGCTGGTCCTCAGCAACAGCTCAGCCTGCTCTCAGCCCAGCTCCTGGAGGCTGTCTTGTGCCTGAGCTCAAGTTCAAAGCTGCCACCTGTGGCAGGGGTCTGGGTGCACTGGGCCTTTTCCTGTGGGTTGCAGGAGTCTGCAGACACCAGGCCTGCCCAGGAGCCTCTCTGGGCTGAGGGGCCTGGACAGCAGATTCTGGTGGACTGTCCTGGGCCCCTGTACCCCATCTGGAAAGGGTGCTAAATGCTCAGTGTCTCACCATAATCCTGGCGCTAGAGATGCAGCCAGGTGCGGAGCCAGGGTTGATGGCTATTAGGAGAGCTTTTCTGTCAAGTTGGGTCATTTTTGTGGTTTTACTTAGTAATCCCCAAATCTTAGGGCTGTATTAGAGTCACATTTGACTGTTCTGCCCCTTTTGTACAGCCTCACACTGGGAGCAGTGCACCCACCTGGGCTGGAGATGCAACCAGAGGTGGGTTTTAGGCCCGACACCAGTTTTACCTCCTTGTAGGTCTGCACTTTGGGCAATGCCTTCCATTCAGAGCTAGGCTCCTTCCTGAAAACCCACTGAGTGGGGGAACCCCAACCTCCTTGCATGAGGTTGAGAAATGACCTTTGTTAGGTCATTCCAGCCAGAAGTACTGTGGACTTGCTTCATACCCACTCCCCCATGCTTTGCTCTGGGGAGACTGGGAGCCAGGGCCAGGGCCAGCTCTCAGGGCCCTGTGGTCTCAGGGGTGCTGGGGTCTGGGTGTGGGGAGCTTAGGGGTGGCTGGCTCCCTGGTGCGAGATGTCTGTGGGAGGGTGGGCTGGCAGGGAGAGGGTGCGCTTTCTGGGGGCTGGGTTTCTTGAAGGGCTGTCCTGGCTGGGCATTGAAAGTGCCTGGGCCCTGCCTGCCCTGCTGCAGCCCCTCAGATACTGGTTGGTGTGTCCTCCACCTGCACCTGTCCCATGTGTCTGGGTGTCACTGGGTGCAGAGGGCCAGGGAGAGTAGGAGAGTGTACAGTGTTCAGGTGGGCACGCAGCACCAGGGGATGGTGTTGTGCCCTCTGGTTCTGCAGTCTGGGCCTCTCCAGCAGCTGGCTTCTTGGGATTCAAGGATTTTGGTCCCTGCTCCTCCTCAGCCTTTGGATGTGGGAGTGGGACACACAGGCCGGGCCCTGAGCATCTGGAGCCATCACTGCTGAGCCAAGGGCAGAAGCCCAGGAAGTGAGGGGCAGGGCCAATGCCTGGCACAGTGTTCCCCATACCTTGGTGCGCCTGCTTAGCTGTGCACACCAGCCCACTCCACCCCACAGCACTCTCCCAGCTCTGTAGCAGGCATGGTGGCAGAGAGGCCTGGGTTCAAGGAGGACATGGGGACTGTGTAGGTTGATCAGGAGATCAGGCATCTGGCCAGGCAGCCTGTAGGAGCTGGAGGTGTGCATGCAGGTGGATATCTCCTGGGGTGTCTCACTGCACCTCAGAGCCTGCCCCTGCCCCATGGGATGTAGAGCTTGATGTCCCTGAGGCATCAGGTGGGTGGCCCTTGGACAGTTGGGTGGCCACAGGCTAGATACAGACCTGGGGAAGACCTGGGGCTCCTGCCCCACGGGTGGTCTGATGAATGCTCCTGGCTGCTGTTGGGGCCACCTGCTCTGCCCCTCGAAGACAGTTCTGGCAGAGGAAGACTCACTGCCCTCAGAAGGGCCCCCTGGGTCCAGTGTGCTCATCACTTGGACCTGTGTGCTGGCTGCTGCAGCCCTGGGACCTCAGCTTGGGTGGCCTGGATACCAGGAGAAGGTTCCAGCTGCTGCGTCACCAGCTGGCCCTCTCTGCCATCCCCTTGGGGAAGGGATGGGACCCCACTGTCTCTAGCGGGCCTGAGGCATGAGGGTCCTGGGAAGAGTGGATCCAAGGTCAGGGCTCAGTGCTGCCAAGAAGTGTGTGGCCTGGTGCGCCCCTGCCTCTCTGGGCCTTGGTTTCCTCTTCTGTCATGTGGACACAGATTGCACACAACAGGTCCTCATATGTGAGTGCCGAGTGCCGCCGCCGTGGCAGGAGCTGTTGAAGGCACAGAAGGCAGGACAACCTTGTCCATAATTCGGGCTTCACAAAATACAACATAAAATTTTAAAATCAGCCCTGTTCTGCCTGCCAAACCTCAGCCAGGCCACGGGGTTCCTCCCGCATACCTGGTGTTCATTCCCCCGGAAGAGGAGGCATTTGTGTCCCCAGGGTGGGCCCTGCTGCTGTGCAGTCCTGTGTCGGGGGTTGGCTCAGCTCCTGCAGTTCTGGCACTCTGGGCCATGTTATTTTTTTAAAAAAAATTTATCAGTGACGTATACAGTACATGATGTTTGCACTCCTCTTAGAGGTAAGTGCATGTACACACCACCCCTTAATTCTTCACAGTCCCTTTCTCCTCCCTTCTAGGTCCCCCCACCTGTAGAACCCTTGCCATTAGCAAAAGAATTGTTCCCTCATTTCCTGTTGTCTATCTTGCATTTTGGTTTCTATACTTATTTATACTTTGGGTTTCTCACATAGGAGAAATCAGGCAATATTTAATGTTATGAAATAAATCAGACACACAGGCTTAAGCATCTGTGCCGCCTGAGACAGGACCCAGGATGATCCCCTGAGCCTGGCTCCAGCTTCCCATCCTCTGCAAGAGGCTGCAGGGCCAGTGAGACCTACAGGGGACCCAGGGTAAGTGCCAGGCCCTGAAGGTGCGAGGGGCTGGGAACAAGCAGCCAAACTCCCCAGATCCACATCAGTGGTGGGGTCAGCGGGCTAACACCTGGACCACAAACCCAGGCTGTCACCGAAATTTTAAGACAGCATTAGTGACAGGCTAAGAGAGGACCTGAACTGGAGTCCCATAAAGTGCACAATTAAACACAGAGCTGGCTGAAAAGCAAGGGAAAACAGAAAGGGTCAATGCAGAGAATAAAAAGGTACAACTAAGCAGGTATTAAACTGAATATATAAATAATCACTCTACGTGTGAAAGGGTCTAAGCACACTGACCAAATGCAGACGAACAGAGTGCCTGAGAAATAAAAAGAGGGCCAATTATGTTGTCATAGGAAATTTGCTTTAAATATAAAGCTATGGACCAGTTAGAAGTGAGTGTGGGGAAGACATGTGTGCCAGTGCTAATCCAGAGCTGGAGGTGGTGCTGATTGCTGGCAAGGTCAGCAAGACAGGAAGGCCTCTAACCACTTGCCGGTGCTGGGCATCATGGAGGAACCACTCTTTCTTACATCAAGGGACAAAAACGGCTTGGTTGGGGAGAAATGGACCAAGCCCCCAGTGGGAGGCCTCCGCACCCCCTTTTCCTGACCCATAAACCAACCAGGCAGAAAACCAGCAGGGACAGAGACCTCCAAACAGCATTGCGTCACCCTGCTGTACCGTGATGTTGCAGGCTGGGCTGCCCAGCAGCGGGAATGGGTGTTATTCCGAAGCTCTTAGTGACTTCCTTGGATGTGCACACATTCTAGACCAAATACACCTGAGCACTTCCAGGAGTGAAAACACAGTGTGTCCTCATACCACAGTGGGGTTCAGCTGGAAATCAGCAACACAAGGAGAGCTGCCAGTTCCAACGGATTTGGTGAAATAAGAAGCCGCAAAATGAAAGCAAAATATCTTGAACTACGTGAAAATTAAAATGCCACTTTTCAGAATTTGGGGTTGCAGGGAAGGTTGTTCAGAGGGGAAAGGTTATAGGGTCAAATGCAGATATTTGAAAATAAGCCATATATAGAATAAAAAATCCAGGCTTCCACCCCAGGAGACTGGAGAAATAAGAGCAAGTTATACCCAAAGCAAGCAGAAGAAAAACTGTTAAAAATCAGAGCACACAATGATGAAATTGGAAGGAGGAAAACAATCAACTAAATCAAAATTAATTCTCTGAAAAGATAAAAAAGTGATAAGCTCTTAGCCAATCTTACAAAAAAAAAATTAAGTGACTGATTTCACAGCAGAGGACGGGAAAAGGTACTGGGCTAAGGAATGCTGGACAGGAGCGGAGCTTGTGAGTCCACAACAGAGAAACTGTGCACCATCACTGCATTCCAGGGATATAGCAACAACTCAGACCATGACTCCTGGAAGCTAACCATGAACTCGAGGCTGATGGGGGCCAGGGAAGGTGAGAATGGCCCTGAGGTGTCACAGCTTCTTTAATGCATGTTTAACTCAGTGTGGACCCAGAAGTATGCCTCCATGAACACTCACAGGAGTGTGCATGCACTCGGGTTTCAGCTTACATGCACTTCCTTGTCTGTCTGCTGGGAGGACTGGGAGCAACAGCATCCTGACCCCATCTCACCTCGCCTCACAAGTTCCTTCCCACTGCCTGTAATGAAAGGAGCCAGTGTCCAGCCATGGCAGAGTTGGGCTGGGGAGGGGTACAGAAGAGCCTGGTGCGAGGGTGTGTGGAAGGGGCGTGACAGCCCAGAGGGGACTCCCAGGACCAGGGCTGGACACCCAGCAATAAAATACAGAGGTATCCAAAGGTTGAAAGCAAATACCCATGAGATCATATTGATACCAGTGAGTGATTGCATAAATAACTAAGTTGGAAAATGGACATCACCACTCTGGACGCCACCTACTCCAGGAGGCAGGTGGGAGCTCCCCACCCAAGTGTGGGTGCACAGTGCGACCTCAATATGAGAGGTGGGAGAAGGAGAAACTCTGCACGAGATCAAGGCCACTGAGTTGATGGAATGTGCCTTAAATATGGTGTGACAAGGACATGCCCCCGTGGCTTCCCTCTCAGGACTCCATGGGAATGGTCTAATGGGGAAGACAGCAGGTGGAGCCCACCCAATTCCCAGACTGTCACAGTCATGCAGACAGGGTCATCCTGACAAGGAAAGTGTGAGAAACTGACCGAATGTCCAATGGTATCTGGGGTGCTACCCCGACATAGAAAAAGTATACTGGGTAAAAACAAAGGAAGACTGAATAAAGTAGTGTAGCCGTGACATACAAACTCAATTTGTTCCCAAGGGCTGGTTGTAACTCAAGTTGGTCAGTGAAGGCTCCTTTACACACTCTTCAAATTTTCTCTCCTGTATACAGGCAGATCTCCTTAGAGAGGCATTGGCCTGGGATTTCTCAATAAACCCCACACAGGAGATGATGTTGTAATCTGTATCTGAGGCCATCTGGAGCACAAGCAGCTGCCATTCAGATTGTAAGTGAAGACTGATCATAAGTTAAAACTAAAATTCCGGTTGTAACCCAAGCTGTTTGAGTGTCAGGCAGGCTGTAACTTGGGGATCCCCTGTGAGGACTGGGTGGGTAATAACTCAGGGACTGTTGCCCCCGATGAATGTGTTCATGGTGATGAACATCCCCTGCTATGTAAGAGAATAACTGGAGACCCAGGGCAGGGCACCCGGGGACCTTGGAAACCATCTCATGACTTTTCTGTTGGTCTGAACTCCTCCAAGATCGAAGATTTCTATTTGAAAAAGGTGAAAAGAGGTTACACATGTGAAGGGAAGGTAGGCATAAAGGGAGGTTGGGGAAGTGTGAATGCAGAAAGATCCAGCCCACAGATTCTCTCTGGGTGTGAGGATTAGGGGGTGTTGGGGCTGGTCCACACCACTCCACACCATCGCTCTGTACAGCTTCCGAACCCTGTTGTCTTTGTTTCCAGGGAAGAAGCTTCCCTGCTACTCTCCACACTCACACACCATCTGCTGCAGAGGACACTGTAAGGCACCTTGGAGCAGCAGGGGAGAGCAGCAGGGAGGGCTGGGTTCAGTGGAGGAGGTGGTAGGCAAGTCCAGCTGTCCTCAGGCAGAGGAGGCAACCCAGCTGCTGAGAGCCACCACCTATGCTGTTGTCCAGAGGGGTGGTGGAAGGAGAGTGAGGCTGAAGTCAAGTGGAAGGGACCCTGGGCCACCAGTGTCTGGGGAGAGACCTGGGGAAGTCACCAATAGGGGCCGCACTCTTAGGAAATGGAGAGGTGCTGGTTCCACCCACAGGAGAACTATCACCACCCCAGAGGGACTTGGGCTTGGTGTCCTGGGTTGGAGGTCAAGCACTTGTCCTCCACTCCTGCTCTGCTGTCCTTGGCCAGGTGACCTCGACCATGCCCGCCCTGTTCTGGACACAGCTCCTCTCTGGACAAGTCAGCCGGAAAGCCGATTTTTCCTTTTAGCAGACATTTACTTTCCGATTCCCAACTGCCCTTTTATCGCCATCCTGATTTATAAACAAGCATAGGGACCAATGCCTAGAAAATGAACTGTATTTCACATGAACTTTCTCTTTCATTTCCTAGACACTTCAGTCTGCATCCCAGTCTCCCAGGAAGCACAGTAAAAACTTATCCCAGGCCTCTCCTCTGGGATGGAGCCCTAGAACATCTGTAAATGCAGCCAGCTCTGTAGGCGACTCTTTACAATCCCACAGTAATTAGCCTAACTGCCCAAATGTACAACCTCATAAAGCAGCTGCTGAAGTTGAATGTGATTCAACCCTTAAAAGGCCTATCTTCAATGCAAGGACTCTGCAGGGAACTGGGGCCAAGAATTCCAGGGAAGTGCTGGGCCAGTCACATCTGAGCCACAGAGACTGAGACCTGTGCCTCTGGCCAGCACCTGCCTGCGGCGAGCTGATGGATGGGGCATCCCTGCCCACCGTACAGCAGTGACCAGCCTGGTCAGCCAGGGCGAGAGCGGGGCTGCTTTACAGGAGCAGCAGGCACCACCACTCGGTACCCTGCGAGGGCGTGGGCCATGCTGAGGACAGAGCCAGGTGGGGGCAGCATCCCAGGGGCACAGGCAGCAGGGCGACAGTGGCTCAGGCCTCGCTGGTGTCCCCATCCGGAGCCAGTGGGTGGCCCCTGAGTTACGGAGAGGGTACCTTTCTTGCTGTGCTTTGATGTGGTTTGTCCCTGGTGCTTCCCCTCATGTGTTGGACTCCCACGCCCTCTACCAGGCACACCAGGGGTGCAGTCAGGGCGGGACATGGTCGGGCCTTAGGGATACAAGGGTTTCCACATGTGCGTGTCATGGAAACTCAGACAAATGGAGCCAGCAATGGCCTTGGGTGCCTGTGTGTCTCTGTGTGTGGGCGTGTATGTGTGCATGTGTGTGGGTGTGTGTGCACACACACAGGGGCACATATGCACACACACACACACCCCAGCCTTCCCTGCTCGGCCAGTGTCCTCCCCATGGCTCCTTCTCTCCCCTTTGTGCAGCTGCCCCCTGCAAATGCCCTCTGCTTGGTCTCTGCTGTGAATCCTGAGTCCTCAAAAGATACATTCCAGTTCCAGCCCCTGGCACCTGCCAGGGTGACCGTGTTTGGAGACAGGGCTTCTGCAAGCGTGATCACAGCAAGACATGGTCATGTTGGAGCAGGGTGGACCTGTGTCCCGTGTGAGTGTTGCCTCTGTAGAAAAAGAGAGACACACAAGGCGACACTGTTCTGGAGAACAAGCACCACCCTGGAGGCCATAAGGGTGGCATGAGACAGAGTCCCTGATGTTTGAAGGCCAGCCCCAGAGCTGAGGGCACGCACTGCAGCCGTGCCAGCACCAGCTTGTGGGGTGGGTGAAGAGGCCACGGGGAGCAGGTGCAGTGTCTTCACCCCATGTCGGCCTCCCTGCTACCCCCCGCCCTGTGTTTATAGGCAATTCCTCACTAAAGCCTGCTGGAGGTCCCATCCACCCTGCACTCGGGGACAGGACCTGGACCCATTCTTTGCTGCTATCCCCACTCATGTCTAACAGGCTCTGAGAGTTCTCCCAGAGATCGGGGTCCTCTGTGGTGATGTAATGTGGGCTGTCACTCTTCTGCCTTTGACTCCTGGCCTCCAGGCCTGGGTAGCCTGGCTCACACCCCCTCAGGCATCAGCCTCCCCTCTACAGTGGTGCCTACAGTCTCCAGACACCAACATGGCCCCCCAGGAATGTTCTCCATGGAAACTGTCCCTGACCCCGGGCCAATGAGCGAGGTCCAAGTAGACGTTGAAGGTCAGGGAACCCCATGGATTCTGCTGCCTTTCACATGACAGGAAAACTTGGGGGAAGTGAGACTTTCTTCTCCCCGTGTCCCCACCTTGCAGCTCTAGGACAAACCTCTTGAGATTCATCCACAAAGGGGGAGAAGGAACCAGTGCACCCAGAATCTCTGGAGGGCCCCATGAGGAGAGGAGGACAAGGGGACAGTGGAGCCTGTGCATTCCGTATGTGCAAAAGCTGCGCATGCTTTCCCTTGGCCAGCAAAAGCCCAGGGGTGACTGGAGCAGGGACCACCCTGACCCCTGTGGGTATAGCAGCCAGGCTTGGGCCACCCCAACAGAGCCCCATCATAGCATGGGAGGGAGGTGGCTTTTGGTCTCGGGCTCCACTCGCCCCAGACACAGGGCATGAGGTTCAGTAGTTATGGAGGTCACTGGGGCCATAGTCCTGGCCTCATTCCTGGTCCTTCATCCCTGTGTCTTGACACTGTCAGCATGAGGCTAGCCCACATTTCCTTGGTCATCCTCTTCAGATGGTGGTAGCATGCATGCGGCTTGCCACACAGCCCCTCTGCAGTATGGGGCTAAGCAGTGTCCAGTCTGTGCCTGGCACTGTGCAGCCATTCTCCCTCCAGAAGTGCCTTGCCATCCCAACTCCAGCCCTTTGCCCAGGAGATAACAGACAACTTGGCCCAGAAACCATGGCTCAACCTTCTGTCCCGGTCTACTCAAGCACCTGGTACGAGTGGAACCTTACACGTGTCCCTTATTGGCTGGCTCATCACACCAAGCATCACGGCCTTAGGACATACTCACGCAGTACCAAGTGCCATGCTAAGCATGTGCTCTACCACTGGGCTACGCCCAGCTCTTCCTGGTGTTTTCTAGGTCCCATTTTATCGATTCTTCCATGGTTGATGGGCAGGGTCGTTCCCCTCTTGGCCTCATGCCCACTCTGCTGTGACTGCAGATGCATAAATTCTGCTCAGGACCCTGCTTTCCATTCTCTGGGCACATGGGGACTCCACTTTTCATTTTTCTGAGTAACCACCATATTGTTTTCCACACAGTCGCACCAGCTTACATTTCTGCCCGTATTTCATGGTCTTCAGTTCCTCTACATCCTTCCCAACACTTGTAAATTTTTGTTTTCATTTGTTAACAGTTGCACTGATAGGTGTGGAATGCACCTATTTTAATGTGTTGCAAGGATTCATATCTCCACGTCATCCCTTTACTGTCTGTTTCTTCGCCATCATGACACAGCAGGTTTGTCTGAACCCTTGCCCTGCCTTAGAGGCTGCACCTGTGCCATGGCGCCTGCAGTCTGGGCCCTCTGTAACTGTGCCCAGGTGACTCCTGGCTGAGAGCACTACAGGCTGCCGGAGGAGGGGCTGGCCTGGCGCCACTCTCTCTGGGTTCCCTCTTAGCTCGGTCACAGTAAATGATCGATGACTCTTTTTCTGATGAATTTTACTTAATTGAATAGAGTGGCAAATCATTAATGCTCTTCTATAGCAAAGGAAGCACAAAGTGGAGAAGCTCAATTTCCTCACCAAGATCCCTTCATCAGCAGAATCATGCGGGAGTTTTCCTTCCCATGTGGCTCTCCAGCATGGAGATTCTGCAGGCTCTGCTCAGATCTGAGTCCCGAGTGACTGGTCTCTGCCTGGAAACACAGGACGGGGACAGCCAGGTGAGCAGCCCATGGTGATGGAGGGAGGGACGCTCGAGGCCCACAGCAGTGCCCTGGGGAGGGTTCCAGCTCCTCATCTGGCCTGGGATTCGTGTTGGGCAGGGTTTGTTTGTTGTTGCTGTGGCACTGCCCAGCTTCTCTCTCAGTGACCCAGGTCTTCAGGTGTCTTAGTTTCATTTTCCATCACCACAGCAGCCCTGGGGCTCCTGAGCCGAGCCGCCTTTTCCCTCACTGCAGACCGCAGACTCAGTCTGCAGTCCTCCCGCTGGGAGCAGTTCTGTGCGCTCCCTCAGTGTTTCTGGGTGCAGAGGCACTGGACACTCCCACGCTGGCACTTCAGCCTGGGAGGGGAAGGCCTCCCAGGGCAAGGGGTGGGCTCCTCTGCTACTCCTAGGACCCCTGGAGCCCAACTCAGGCCAGCCCACCCACCACTCACTGTGAAGCCTTCTGGCTCTGACCCCCCATTTCCCAGCTGCAGTGTCAACCCACTGAGTGAGGGTCCTCCCGGGCCCTCTGGGTCATCTCTTTGGGCTTGGTGGACCCAAGATTTGCTGCCAATATCCAGTCACTCGGCCTGGGCTGGGCCTTATAACCTGTGGCCCATAAGACATGGACCCCCAGCACCATGCTGCCTTCGTCAGTGTTAGCTGGGACCCCATCCTCTCCTCTGGGCCTCCATCACCCAACCTGGGCTCAGGTACTGCAGGTGGGCAACCTGCTCCACCTGGGGCCTTGCTGTATCCAATCTGCTCCTGGGAGCAGCTTGTGATGTCCAGAATGGCCTGGTTGGAAGAGTGTCCTTGACCACCCTCAGCTGTCCTCTGCTCAGGCCAGCCCTGAGCCTACTGCCCAGGAGGATTAGCCTGGTGCTGCCAGGGCGCACAGCTGGCTCTATCAGGGACTTGGTGTCACCGCCACTTCCTCACGTCCTTTGGGACCTGAGTCCTGACAGCCTGTAGACATCACCCAGGGATTGGAGGCCTCCTCCTGGGAGCTCAGGGGAAGGGCTCTGGTGTGTGTAGTGGGGTGTAGTCACCTTCTCTGAGTGGCAGCATTGTCTCCCAGTCCTCCTGAAGGTTCCCTGTGCACTAGGAGAGAAAGCCAGGCTTTTGAGAGTAGGACAGAGGGCTTAGTCAGTTCCTGGGTGCTCATCTTAGGCAGCAGCAGTTCGCTGTCCATGGCAGATCATAGAATTTTATTGCAAGTCATGTAGCAGAGAGAAGGAACCTGGAATGCAAAGAGAGGAGGCTCTTCAACTTCACGGAGAGAGGATCAAAGACACCCTGCTGCTCCCAGATCAGGCCCGGATGAGGTAGGAACCAGGTCGAGGGAAAGCAGGAAGTCTCTGCACCCTGGCATCACTGCCCACTGGTTCTCCAGTTGGAGAATAGGATCAGAGCAGGGACACAGGGAGGAGGCCATAGCCATAGAAAGCCGGCCAAGTAATGTCCGGGCATCCCACGCCTCCAGTGCTGGCCGCCCAGTGTTCCCGCTGTCTACCACATGCCATGAGGGCCCTGTGAGTTGTGGGCCAGGGTCACCCTGGACTGAGATGACCTTGGGGACCCAAGGAGGTGCCCCCGAGCCAGAGACCACAGCAGGTTCCTTCCCAAAGATCCCATAGAGATGACCATGGTACTCACCCTTTCCCTCCCTAAGCCCTGGAGCCGGTCCTGGGGATGCAGCAGTGATGACTGGAAGCTGTCCTGACAAGTGACTCCTTTGGGATTCTCTGAGGGCCCCTTACTGCCACTGGTGGGGTGCTGTTCTCCAGCTCTGCAGGCTCTGAGAGAAGTCAGAGAAGTGTCCCTCAGATGGTTGTAACTCAGTCTGGCCTGGTCAGAAGCTGGTCTCTGTCCCCATTAGGATAGGAGCCTGGGCTTGGTCCAATCACCCTCTTGCCAGCCCTGATGTCTCTGAAGAAAGCACCTCCCCAGGCCAACTGTGCAGGGAACTGGAGCACAATCCAGCCATGCCCTGAGTCTTCTGCGATGAGGAGTTTTATTTCCTCCTTATCACAAAACCAAAAATGTAGAGCAGTGTAATCAATATTTTTATTTCATCAATAAAAAAGAAAATCAGACTGTGTATGCTTATCAGCTGGTCCTTAGGGGGGCGGGCAGCAGGGGCCCCAGAACTCTTGGGAGGGTTGGGATGGCCCTGTGCCCCTCCAGGACCTTAGGGCTAAGGCAGAGGACCTTCTGAGAACCAGGGCCCATCCAGGAGACACCACAGTCCATGGGGCAGAAAGCTGGGGCAGAGGTCCAGCCTCAGAGGACACACTTGTCAACAACACACGTGGCACTGTGGTTCCCATAGGGATTCAGGAGAAACCAGGATTAGCTGGACTGGTATGCACGCCCATAATCCCAGCACTCAGCAGGCTGAAGCAGGAGGATTGCTGTGAGTTCGAGGCCAGCCTGGGCTATATAGCAAGTTCAAGGCCAGTGTGAACTACATAGCGAGAACTCAAGAAAACAAACACAAGAAAACAAAAAACAAAACAAAACAGAAACCACAATTTCCACTGCTAAGGGAAGCGCACATCTGCCTAGAAACCAGCACACCTTGCAAAGCTGGGCACAGCTCCTATGAGGAACCATGAAGGAGAAGTGAGAAGCACCCTGCCTATGTTGCCAGAACTGGGCTCAGGGCTCAATGCTCATTTGCTGCATTCCTCCCTTTTTAGTAGGGAAATACTTCCACGTGTCCAGCTTTCTGTCGAAGTGGGGAATTAGATGCAGCGCGGTTTCCTAAGCCCTGGTGGGGAGGGTCTCTTCCTGTGCGTGGCTGTCACCTCCTCCCCAAGCCCTGACCGAACCCAGGGTGATCAGAGGTCCTAGGGGTGCTGGGATGCTAAGCAGAGGGGTTGAGAGTCCAGGCCTGGGCCTTGGGCTTCAGGGTGGTGGGCAGTGGCTCCAGCCCAATGTGGGAGGCCGGGCCTTGACAGGCACCCAGTGCAGTCTTCCCCAGACCCAGCACATGTGGGATGTGCAGCATGACCCATGCGTCTCCTGGCCTCAGTTTTCCCCTCCATGCCCTGTGGGTGGTGACCTCTGCCCTTCTGGACCCTCAAGGTGAGCTAGTGCCAGGGCCTGCTTCTCTTCTCGCCTGCATCTCTAACTCCCCTCTCTGCTGTGTCTGTCCATGGTGGGTCGAGCACTAGGACTAGGGCTCAGGGAAGCCACATCCCCGGCACCCCTGCAGCCCACCCTACCCCAGGTACCTGGTAGAGGCCCTGGCCAGTACCCTCAGCTCTGCCTGGTCTTGCTCCCCTCTCAGGCAGAGCCAGGGTTTCCACTGTTTCAGATAGGAGATTCACCCAACGTTTGTCATCACTGACATTTATGGCCAGGAGATTGGGGTCATTGAGATTCCTGGGCTGAGAGACAGAGCCCCATGGGCAGGGGGCAGTGTCCTGGGGAGTCAGGACTTGGGGAGCAGCCATCGCAGTGAAGCAGCTGTCATGGCACAGCTTATCTCTGAGGAGGGCGCAGCTGTCTGGGGGCGCCTCAGGTGCATGTCCTCACCAGGAATCTAGGGCAGCTTTGGCCCTGGAGAGGCGGAAAGGCAGGGTGGTGACAGAAGGCCCTGGGGACGACACAGGGACAGTTCCTGAGCACCTGTGGTTAGCATGCCACAGGCAGGGCCAGAGCAGCTGAGGTGCATCCTCTATAGGAATGTGCTTAAACACTCACAGTTTCTAGGAGTGGTATAGGAAGTGCCTACAGGGATTTGAACATGGAATCTGTTCTCCAGGAAAAGGGCAAGTTACAAATTTGTCATACATGGTACAATGATAGTTTTTAGAAGAAAGCATTTTTCTATAACTAAAGGTATGGGGCTGGAAGGCCATGCTGATTGTGGATGCGCACACTTGTCCGCCCACACACACTTGTCTGTCCACACACACGTGCATGGTGCCTCTCAGCACTGGGATGTGGTGTTGGGCAGTTCATTTATCCACCCTGGCCCTGTGAGGGAGCAGGAGCAGCACCAAGTGTGCAGGGAACACAGGGTGGACTGTGGCTCCAGTGTTGAAAGCCCAAGTTTCTAAGTGGAGGCTCAGGCACTTTCCTCAGGTTCCCACCAGGAAGGAAGGCTACTCATGCCTGCCCCCAGAGGGCTCACATCAGGTCACCTTGCACCCTGGCCATCACTCAGCTCCTCCTTGCCCCTCACAGTCATCACACTGGGTCTTGCTCAAGCCGTCATGTACACTCCCACAATGGAATATCTAGTAGGACCCAGCAGCGGGTATGCGTCCTGCGTGGAGCCTCTCTGTCCCCTCCCACAGACCTTGTGTGATTTCCTCAACACACACACAGTGCAGGCCTTGGAAGGAGGCCCTGGCCAGCTGTCAATACATGTGGCCTCTCATCCATGGACCCCTCACACTGCAGATCCAGAGGCCTGCCCTCCTCGATGCTTGTGGAAGGGTTGCTTGGCAGGCGGGATCAGCCTGTGACTGACCTCAGGTCAGCAGTGGTATGCTAGCCACAGGACAGGCTGGTATCCCTACTTGGGAAGCATGGCCCTTGCCTGGCCTCTACTGCGATGCCAGAGAGTGGCAGGGTAGGAAGAGAGCAGGCTCTGAACATTGCCCTCTGCCTGCTGAATGCCTTCATGGGAGAGGGGCACCATCCTGGGCTCACTGCGGAGCACCTGTTGGCATTACCCAGGAGAAGCCCAGGGCTGACCCACATCTGCCAGAGAAGCCCCACCGGCAGACACCATGGCATCTCCCTGATAGGCCACAGTCCCTAGCTGAGGTCCTGAGATTTTTATCTTTTTTCCTTGACCCTGAGGCTTCCTTTAGTCATCAGCTGTGTTCCTGGTTATGACTCTGAGCCTAGTCCTCGGTGAGCAAAGAGGTGAGACAGTCAGGCGCTGCCATGTGATGATGGGTATTCCCCTGGGAGTGCAGGCCTAGAGCAGACCCACCCAGTTGGGTTCTAGTGAGCTCATGCTGCCCAGAAATGAGGGAGAGGAGAAGGAGAATCAGGGGCTCAGTCTAGGGAGTGGTTCTCATCACCATGCTGGGCCTCTGGCTGTCCAAGCGAGCATTTCCCAAGTCCCTGAACATGTGTGTCCCCCTGCTGACAAGCGATTGGTCAAAGCTGGGTCACTGCCTGTGTCACCAAGTCCTGCTGGTTCCAACTGCAAAACCAAATGCAGCTCCTTTTTACCCCAAGTGGGGATTCACATCACTCCAAAAGGCATGGAGATCTTCCCATCGGCAGCTCTGCAGCACATGCCAGCTGGGGTCCCCTTGTCCAGCTCAGCTGTGACACTGATTGCTTGGAGTGGCTGCAGGTCTCACATGTGGGGGGCTCAGTCCCAGATCCCCACCTGCACTACAGTTGCTGATCAGAAGCCCCCCAGGGTTAAACCTGCTTCTTACCCACCAGGACCCCTCCTTGAGGTGGGTTAATTTAATCACAAAGGATATTTTACAAGATCCAGGCGGCTAGTGAGAAGATTCCCAAGGTGAGGTCGGGAAGGGTTCCCAGCCCAGTAGTTCCATCCTGGTGGAGTTGGAGTCCCTGCCCTCTTGGCTCATGGACCTGTTCTTCTCATCTTCCTGAGAGCCTCCTCTGCTGTGCAAGCTGCTCAGACCCTGTCCTGTGGGATTTATGGGGACTTTATGACATAGGCACAATTGATTGAATCATTGCTCCTAGCTCTCTAGTCTGCCTGTCTTCTGGGAGACTCACTTCAACCTACAGCCACCTAGGGATGCCAGCCCTCAGCTACTCATTAACATACACAAAGCTACCATCGTTTATAGATTCTATGGGACTTTCAAGGGATATGCTAGGAAATGGGGATGAAGACTAAGGAACACTTCTCCATGTGACACTGGTGCTTGGGGATTCCAGGGACAGAGTGGTGGTCTGTGGGGTTCTGTCCACAGCCAGCAGTTCTTTAGACATTTCTCCCTTTATATTGGTCTTCTGGATAAAAGGGAGGGGGCCCAGGGCCCCCAAAGCTAGTGGTGATGTTCTGTTTCTTAGCCATATATGAGTTTTGGTGGTGTGTGTGGGGGTGCTATAAATGACATGAGTTACAGGACAGTTTATCTGCAAATTCCAGATTTTGGAGCAAGATGCCTTTAGAAGTCTTTGCTTTTCAAATCATTATTTTCCAATGACATCATCTTAAATTCTAGTAGTAGTCAAGGTTATTTTGTTTCTTTGGGCACTGTTAAGGCAGAACATGTTTAAATCTTGCAAAGCAATCCTTTAACCTGCCAGGAACTGGGAGAAATACATTCCTACTCTCAAGAAAACTGAAGGCAACTCTCATGGTATTTCCAGCCCAGTGAGAGGATTTGGAGTCCAGAAGTCGAAGGCCCAGTGACATCTCCCTTAAATTATGGCTGAACCATAGAGCACCTCTGCAGAGTGGAGGATGATTGCCAGGCACTTGAAGGGATTCTCATGACCCCTTCCTTCACACATGTGTAGTTAGATTCCTCAGGAGGGCAACTCTGCTCCATGCTGAAGCATTCTCCAGGGCCAAGCATCATTCCTTAGCTATCACCTCTTGGGTAACCCAAACGTGGAGTTTCCCCTACCTCATTACCATTTCAGATGGCTGTTGCATTACTTATTTTTTCAACATGTACATTTTTTTTTTTTTTTTTTGGTACCGGGGATCGAACTCTGGTCCTTGCGCTTGCACAGCAGGCGGCAAAACCACTGAGCTAAATCCCTGGCCCAACACGTACTTTTGATTTTATAACTAAATGTGCCCTTGAAGGGTGGGGCCCAGCTGGTGGTGGATCACTGGGGCATGCCTTGGAGGACACAGAGCTCTTCCCCTGGGCACTGCTCCTGGCCCCAGGAAGTTAGCAGCTTTGTTCCACCAGATCCTTCCACCATGATGTTCCTGCCTTGGAGCCAACCAGCCATGGACTGAACCCTTAGAAATCATGAGAGAAATTTCCTGGAGACAAAGCCCAGTGGGCAGAAGGCTGTCCTAAGACAGGGCACCCACTTCTAGCAGAGAGATTGTCCCAAGATCCCTGAGAGAAAGTCTGCAATGAATGTCTACACTCTGTTCACACTTGCAGCTCCCTGGCAGATTCTCTGGGGACACTGTGGAACCACAGACACTGGTCGCAGGTAGCACCATGGCCACCTGAGACCCTGCCATGATGGGTGAATCTCCCAGAATTCACACTATGGAAACTTAAAGTACAAATTCATGTGTTGGCAGAATCTGGAGGTGGTGCTTTGGGGGGAAATGACAAGCAGATGGGGTCATGAGGTCAGGGTCCCTATGATGGCATTTGTGGGTTTGAAAGAAGGGGAAGGGACAGGAGAGCTAGCAGCTCAGCGTTATCTGTCTAGAACTCCCCTGAAACAAAGCCCCTCACTAGACACAGTCCCTAGCCTTGGACCCCAGAAGTATCAGTTAAATGAACCTTTCTTCTTCATAAATCACCTGGTGTGTGTTATTCAGTTATAGCAACAGAAAACAGCTAAGAGCCTGACCAGAAATTTGGAGGCAGTGCTGCTCAATGGGCTGGCATGGGACTGTGAAAACTGACATGTCCTGGGGTCTCCAGGCTGCACCTCGGCAGGGGAAGTGACTGGCCACTTACCTCTGTCTGACCATGAGGCCTGGCACAACCTTGGCACTGCCTTCTCGAATGCCCTCTGTGGAAAAGGGTGGAACACATATGGGCCCTGCATGCAGGAAATTCTGACCAACTCATTACAGGGACCCAGTGTGAGGCCAAGGAGTTAGGGCTCCAAAATAGCAAAAGCAAGAAAAAATAGGCAAAGAACTCAGTAGCAGTACACCACAATGAACATAGAATCTAAAATTTAGCAGAAGTCTCTAAAAAAAAAATCAGCATCAAGAAAACCCAACAACAAACCAGAAACAAAAAACATAATCTTGAAGGAGGCATCTGGTATGGAAGTAGTGGTGATAGAATATCAGTGAAGAGAGAGAAGCAGGCAGATGCAGTCAGGGGTGTGGGTCCAAACAGACCCGGAAAAGCATGACATGGATCACAGGCAGCAAGAAGCAGTGGGCTTGGAGAAAGTCTGTAGGGATTTTCCAGTCCTCATGGAACAAAAATCTTAAAGGAGCCAAGAGAAGAACTCCTCACCATGAGGAGAACATCAGTGGTCCTGACAGTTTCTCATCTAAAGTGACAGAGGCCAAGAGTGCAGAGCTTTTCATTTATTTAAACCATTCATTTGTTTATTGCACATTTTGTATGTGAATTGAGCCATCACACTATGCCCTGTATGGATGTACAAATACTATAGTCAATTGAAAATGTAGAGTTCAGCAAGTGAGATGCTATACTACTTAGCTTGACTTAATCATCCCACAATGGACACACATCCTGACATACTGTATGCAATTAATGTATATAACCATTATCTGTCAATTAAAAACTATACAAATATATTTACTAAAGTTGACATATAATTTGCACACCACAACACTCACCCTTTGGGGGTGGGTGGTTCATTCTTTGCAAAAATGAACATACCCTAAACCTCATGTGAAAATGCAAGGAACCCATTGTAGCCAAAATGATCCTAAAAATACCTAAAATGAACCGTGCAGTGCAGTGGTTTGTATGTTCTAATGCAGTCTTCTTCACTATTAACCCCAGAATATGGACTCCATTCCCAATTCCTCCCTCTTCCTATTCTCTGGCAGTCATTAATCTACTTTTAACTCTGTATTTACATGTTATGGGCATTTTATATAAATGAGATCACATAATATGTGGCCTTTGGTATCTGGCTCCTTTTCCTTAGCACAATGTTTCAAGGAATTTATTTAGGCTGTCGCATTCTGATGCCGTACTTCATTTCTTATTATGGCCAAATACTATTCCATTGGATGGAAACAGTGCAATTTGTCTACACCATCATTGATTGATACATATAGGGGTTGTTTCCCCTCTTTGGCCATGATAAGTAACTTTTCTATGAACGTTCATG
>NW_004624982.1:327348-342708 GCF_000247695.1 Heterocephalus glaber | reverse complement strand
GTTGTGTTCTTTACATATTTTGGGTACAAATCCCTTGTCAGATATATGACTTGCATATATTTTTCCTTACTATATGGGATTTCTTTGCCTTTGAGGCACACACCTTTTAAATTTTGATAAAGTACAGTTTACCCACTTTCACTTTGGTTTTCTTTGGATATCATGTGTATGAAATCATTGCCTAATCCAAAGCTGTAATTATTTTATACCTATGCTTACTTATAAAAGTTTCATTGCCTCTGCTCTTACATTCAGGTATTTCATTCATTTTGAATTAAATTTTATATGTGGGATAAGAGTCTATCTTCATTCTTTTTCATGCACTATCCAGTTGCCCTGGCACTCCTTGTTGGAAGACTGTTTTTTCCCCATTGAATGGTCTTGGCACCCTGGTACACTGACAGCAAAAGTGAGGGTTCATTTCTGGACTCTCAGCTCGATTCCATGGGCCATTGTCTGCCCACATGATTCCCACATTGTTTTAGTTGTAGTGAATTTGTATCTTTGTATCATTGTATCTTTGTAGTGAATTTAGGAACAGTGAAGAGGGTTTTCTATCTGTGTTAGTTACTTTTCTCTCATTACTGAGACAAAATACCAGGCCCCAGAAATTAAAGGGAAAGGGTTTATTTGGCTCACTATTTGTAGAAGTTTCAATCCATAATCAGCTGACTCCAAGGCAGGGATGACAAACAGGCATCACAGAGCAGGAATAACATGGTCCTCACAAGGCAGCAAAGGTAACAAGGGGGAAAGTTAACAGTGTCTCTCTGCCCCTTTTGTCTTATTCAGGCTACTTAGGGCAGGCAGCACTCACACCCTTAATCCTAGTGCCCTTGAGCCTAGCATTGCATCATGAATCAATTCCAGCTTCACACACTCGAGATCAATCCTATGAACACGTGAGGCTTTGGGGGGATATCTAAACACAAACCATAACACCATCTTTGCTATTTTCTAGGATCATTTTGTCTATAGTAGGTCCCTTGTATTTGCACATGAAATTTAGGATGTGTGTTTATATTTGCAAAAAATATTTAAAATCCAGCTAATAGTTTTGATAGAGTTGCATTTAATCTATAGATTAATTCAGTCAATAGTGTCATATAATAATATGAAGTTCTCTAATCCATGAGCACAGGATATATTTATATTTAGGTCTTTAATTTCTTTCAGCCTTTTGTAGCTATATTAGTATTTCATATGCTTGGTTGAATTTATTCCTAAGTAGTACTGTTTATTCTTTTTGATGCTATTGTAAATGAAATTGTATTCTTAATTTAGATTTTCAGACTTTTCATTGCTAACCTGTAGAAGTACAACTGATTTTTGTATATTGCTCTTGTATCCTGGAACCTTGGTGGACTCATTGATTAGTTCTGGGAGTTTTCTGGGTAGATTTTTGGGGATTTTCCATGAGGACAATTAAGCAGTTAAGTCACCTAACATAGGCAGCAATGTTCATTCCTTCCCAACATGTATTCCTTCTACTCTGCTATCACCTCTCTCCACTGTCCAGAACTTCTGCCATATGGGAATAAGAATGCTGAAAATAGACTCTCCTGACAGGCTTCTCACATTAAGGCAAAAGCATTCAGCCCTTTATCAGTGCACAGATGTTTTCCTTTTTCAGAAAGTTCACTTCTATTTCCCTTCGGTGGAATGTTTTTATCATGAAAAGGCCACATTAATTTGATAGTCCAGAAAGAAGAAAAAAAAAACCTCAGCTGGAGATTCTATGTACAAAAAAGCAGTCTTGGGAATGAAGTTAACAGGCAAAGTAAAGCCAATAGAACCTGCACTACAGTACTACTCATACGTGTTGGCCTAAGGGGATTCTTCAAATAACAAGTAAATGATAAAACAAAGACTCTGAAAGCACTGGGGAGGAAGAAGAAATATGAAAGAAGCAGAAATGCAACAGACTATCTTTTTTTTACATGTTTTATAAATTATATTTGATGATTGAAATGAAAATATAACATCATCTGTTATTTGAGTCCCTGGTAGTTAAAAGCGGGAAAGACATGTTCACTGTGGACTATTCACAACAGCCGGGAAGTGGAACCACCTCTGTGTCTGTCGGCTCAGGGAGGCATAATGAGAGTGAGGTGCATGTGCAAGGGGATGCTGTGCAGTCACAGAGAAGAATGCTAACCTGTGTTCACAAGGACACAGAAGGACCCGAGTTAGTTATGTTACGTGAAGTAGGCTGGGCCCAGATGACAAGAGGCACATGGTCTCACTCTCGTGAGGAACCTGGAGAAGGTCAGAGGAGGATGGTGGTTCCCAAGGTCGGGAGAGGGGAAGGCAGAGGCTGGTCAGTCAGATGGGAGTAGGAGTGCTGGGTGCTGGTGCACAGTCAGTGTCTACGGATGACGATGATGTACTATGTGCTGCATAGAGCTGAAAGGAAGGAGTTTGAAAGCTCTTAGTGTGAAGAAATGACAAATGCTTGAGGAGATCAATATGTTTAACCCGACTTAAACATTGCACAAGCAGGGCATGGTGGTGTGTGCCTTTAATCCCAACTCTCTGGGAGGCTGAGGCAGGAGAATCACAAATTTGAGCCCAATTTAGTACTTTGTGAGATCTTGGCTCAGATTTAAAAAAAGATCTGGCGGGGGGGAATGTGTCTCAGTGTAGAAGGTCCCAAGTTCAATCCCCAGCACCACAAAAACAAATAAAAAATTTAAATATTATACAATGTAAAGATGAATCAAAACATTGCATGTAATCCTATATATATTTATGTGTTCTTATATCAATTATTACATACATTTGAAATTTTTTAAAGAAATAAACATAGAGAAGACAAAACAACCTGAGCAGAAGGGGTGTTTGGTATCCACATCTCGCCCAGAGTCAGTAAACTGTCACAGTGACATTGTACATCAGAGCTCAAAGCAGCCACTTTGAAACCAGAGAGGAGTACAGTGCAAAACACTATAAAGGAAGACTGAATCTTTGCAGTGGCTCACAGGACGGCAAGGACTTTGCCCTAGTTTGGATCTTGAGGGTCCCCTGAAGGTCCTTGTGTGTAGGCTTGGCTCCTCCCCCTCCTGTGGTGCTACTGGGAGGAGGTAGAGCCTGTAGGGGCTGGGGCCCAGTGGGAGGAAGTGAGGTCATTGGGGCGTGGCTTTGGCAGGGACACTGGAACCTGTCTTGTCCTCCCACTCTGCCTCCTGGACACTATGAGACTCCTGTGTAATGCTCTGCCTGGATACAGGCCCAGAAAACACGAGGCCCAATGGCTGTGGACAGAAACCTGGTGTCCAGTTGGAGGCTTGGGTCCAGCCTGGGGCCTGATGTCACCCAGACCCCCAGTGCAGTTGGAAGTCCTCCCAGGGCTGTTACTCTGGGCGAGAGCCACTTCTTCCCAGAAGCTCCCTGGACATGAGAGTGTGCATGACCTGGTGGCAGGCACCTGCTAGCACATGGTCAGGACGCCCAGAGCCTGAGACACAGCTCGGTACCCAGAAGTGCACCCAGAAGGACCAGGTGCCCAGAGAACACTGCTCTGTGGGGTGAAGCAGAGAGCAAGGCTTCCTGGAGAGAATCCCAGGGGCTGGGGTTTGCCGGGCCTTGCCCAGTGAGAGCTCCAGGGTGAGTCACTGACCTGCCTTGGGTCTGACTTCCAGGCCTCACTATGCACCAGCCCACGATGGATGGCAGGGTCTTTCCTGAGGCCTTCCCTGGGCAAGGCTGAGTCCCTTGTGTACTCAGTCGCACTGCCTTCTTACAGACACTGTGAAAAGACCTCCCTATTTTACAGCTGGGACAACAGGTGTAGGGTGAGGACTTAGGGAAGGCAGTATGGGTGTGGAGGAGGGGCTGATGAGAGGGGGATGATGAGGCAGTGGATCAGTGTGAAGTGGGATTTCCTTGCTGACAAAGGGCAGTGCCTGGATGTTAGGTAGATGGGATAGAAGAGCCTACTAGGAAAGGGGTTCTTGGGGGGTCCTGGGTTAAGGGTCACACCCCAAAGAGCTTGGAAGCCACCCTTCCTGCCCAAAGCACTGTCATGATGACCCAGCCAGCTCTGTCCTGAAGCAGTTTTCCTGCAAGTCCCCCATGCAGGATGCAGGAGAATGTCAAAAGTCATCTGAGGACAAGGCTGGGCTGCACATGGTGCCGACCCTGGTGTCTGGGGCCAGTGGCTCTGACCCTGGGGAAAGCCATGCGCCATGCCTCATGTGTTTGAGCTCCTGGTGGCTGCTCCAGAGGTCTGGAGACAAAGATGAGGCTGAAGCCTCAAGTTGTTTACTTCTCACTTTCCAGGCTAAGCTTTAGGGCTGAGTGTCCACAACTAGGGGTTTTACAAGGGTCTACAGTCTGACAGGCTGGGACCTGGGGGCAAAGCAGTGGAAACTCTAGATGCTTTGCTAACAAAGCCAAACATCTGGATACTTAGAAAAAAATACGATTTTTAATGGAGCTCCTTGGGCTTCTCAGGGTGTTTGGCCCACATAGTCACACATGTGCAGGGCAGCATAGAAGCCATGTGGGTTTGCATACTTGCTGGGGTTGGACTGGAACAGCCGAGAGGGGGGTTAAGGTCTTGGCTCTGCGCTGCTGAGCAATGATGACAGCATATGTGCTGTTGCACAGTGCTCTGCACGGCACTGATAATGGCTTGAGTATGACAAATGCAGGCCCTCTGAGGAAGCTGACATGGAGGTTAGTGCCATCCAGACGAGTTGCACACAGCTTCCCTCTCATTCGATCCTCATGCTTCTCATGCTTTCAATAACTCTAGCTGAGGAGAAGTATTTCCTTGCAGTTCTATGTGATGAGTGTTTCCAGGGCAGGATCCCTGTCACTCTGGACACGTGTCCTGTGACACCCCGGGTAATTAGGAGTGAGAGCCTGTAGACCTGACTCCAGGGATTTCTCTGGAGGTGGTTACATCCAGGTTGTGGAGTGGTGGGGCCAGTGGATCTGGGGCTTGGAGCCAGTGTAGACCATTTCCAAGGAGAGATGATGCAGAGAGGATGGAGGAGAATGTGCCCGGTGCCCTGGGTGCTCACAAACATGTGGCCGCTGGCTCCATGCCACCCACAGAGTGTAGGAGGGGGAAGGCAGCACATTGCATTGGGTGGAAGAGTCCAAACACACCCAGAGGCTGGAGAGGAAGTACCCTGGATCAGCCTTGCTCTGCCCGGGGATGTCTGCTCCCCCTCCCAGTATTCCTGTGGTGGAGACAGCAGGGATTGTGGGAGACACTGCTGGGATCTTTCCCCAATGCACCTTCCTCCCGATCGTGGTTTTTATATGCTCTGTTTGAACAAGTGAAAGGACATTTTGTAACCACGAGATTCTAGTTAGAGTCATTCCTCAAGGTCTCCTAAACCCGAAGTGACCTGAGTCAGAACATAAAGTCCCCGTCTCAGCCTTTGGGCCATCTGCTCAGCAGGCTTGGCTTGTGTGCAGCCTGATACAGTATCTTGGGTCCAGGGTGGCCAAAGCCCATGGCTTGGTTCCCCGCCTCCTTGGACACTGCACACTCGGCCGTGGACTGAGGTAGGGAAGCAGTGCCCCTCACACTGCCTCATTCGGCTCTCTCTGGTGCTTTAAAATGAAAAGATGACCCTTGCTTTGTCCCTTTAGCCTTGGCAGGAACATTTGGGCCTAAGTCTCTCTGCCTTGTGCCCCCAGCCCAGCCCAGCTGCTGGACAAGCCGGCTCTTCAGCTGTTTTTTTCAGTCTTGGTCCCCATCAGGGCTGGTTGCTGCCATCCCCCTTGTTTCTCAGGTTACACCTCTTTTTTTCCATCAGCTTGCCTGCAGCACCCTACCTGTATATCCTGAAGCACTAAAGCTAAGTGGTTTTTCTCATGTTTTTTCCTGTTCTGGTACAAATCACTCTCTCCGTTACTTTTGTTTTCAGATGGATTAGACTGTCTCCCTCCCCCAGGCTCCAGCTGGGCTTAGGTGACCCTGGACTCACACACTTCACTCCATTCACTCACACACAATTATATATTTTTCTTGCACCCTGCAGGCCACCCTTAGGCACTGATGTTCCAGACACCCAGTGCCTCCAGCCTCCATCTGTGTCTTCCCTGCCCAGGAGTTCGAGGGGAGGGGGTGGTGCCTTGCACACCTGCTGACCTTCTGCCCAGGAAAGAAAACAAGAAACCTGGACTCAGGGTATTTAAGAATGTGGCAGCCGGGGTGAGTGACCTGGCATAAGGGGTAGCTGGGAGGCAGTGAGATGTGGTAGAGCTTGGGCCCTCATCCCCCCAAGCCTCTGTCCACCACCCCCACCTCCAGGGCCAGCCTCCCAAATGCTAGAAAAACAGGCATGTATCACCATGCCCAGTAGTTTACATGTTTTAAATTGTTCCAGCTGACATTTATGTTTTAGATCACAATGAAGCCAAATGTGATCGCAGTAGTCAAATCTATGCTTTTGTCTTGAGGTGGCTGGAAGGTGCTCAAATATTTTTTACTGCTCATCTCTGTCTTGGCAATATGGAGAGGAGGAAAAGGCACTGGGATCAGGGTGGTTTTTCAAATGCTCAAATTTTTTTTCCTTGAAATATACAATTTTACCAGGTCTACAGGTTGAACTCCCACATTAGCCTTTAAACACTTTAAGAACATTGCTTTTTTTTTTAGTCCAATATCCAATCACCATTAATGATATTATAGAAAAGACATGACAGATTTTTAATATATTTATTTTAAGATCTTTTAGTCTGTTTATTATTTGACAGATCTTATGTTCTTCTTATTATTCTTAATTTAGTAAGTCAGGGAAGTGAGGTTGTTCATTTTAATAAAAAAGTTAAGTTTTCATCTAATTTATGTTCTATTTCCACTTGTGTTGCTGCCTTTGACTGTTTACTTCCCCAGGACAGTATGGGATTTATGTTGAAATACATGAACACATGAGATACCTGTTGTATACATGTACAAAATAGCTGAAGCCCAACAATGATCTCAGAATTATATAATTTTAAACTATTAAAAATTCTCTGAAATAGAACCAAATAATTTTTTTATTGGTCCATGTGTGCAGTACACAATGATTACATTCCTTGTGTGGAGTTGGTAAATCTACATAACACATCTTAATTCCGTTTTCATCCCTTCCCCTCCCTGCCTCTCCCACCATCTGTGTACATTTGATGTTTAAGTCTATGGTCCATTTCTGGTTCACTTCCATGTAAGATATGAGGTCCAGGCTTTGTTTTTTTGGCCCAGTACTATTTGCTGTAAACAGGTACTAATCAGTCCTGTGGTGCTTCCTATCCTGAATTGCTTCTGTGCCTTCCTCTAGAGGAAGCGTATCTGTGGTTGTATTTTTGGGCCACCTGACCTGTTCCACTGATCCCTGCCAAACCAATAGAATCTCACCCACTCTTAGCTATATAAACCCTAAAAGTAGACAGGTTCCTCTCATTCTGTTCTTTTTCAAAATTATTTCAGCTCTTATAGTTCTGTTACCTTCCCAAACTGGAAAACAGGTTTCCTTACATCTGAAATTCTTGTGGTAGTTTTGACAGGAATGGTATTAGACCCATACATCAGATGTTGGGACTGACATTTTTACTAGTAGGATCGTCCGACCCAGGAAATCAATAGGGCTTTCTATTTCTTTAGACTTTCTCTGATCTATTTCATTAGAGTTTTGTGGTTTCCAGCATACATACTTTTTATGTATTTTGTTGCCTTTATGCTTAATTTTTTGATGAATTATAAATGGTAATGTATTTTTCATTTTGGTTTCCGTGTGTGAATTGTTAATATGTAGAAACACGACCCATTTTTGTGTTTATTTTATGTCCTGTAACCTTGCTAAACTCATTATTAGTTTTAGAAATTTTTTGATAGATTTGTATTCTTTTTATAGACAATCACACCATATGAAAATAGGGAGAGATACTTATTCCTTTCTGATCTGTACTCCTTTTATGTTCTTTTGCTGCCTATTTCTCTACCAGAACACCCAATGTTGTACTGGATAGAGTGGCTGGTAGAACCTGCTTGTCTTGTCTTCATGCTCATGGGGAGATCAGTCTTACCCTCAGTAAGATGCTGGCTGGTAGGGTTTTATAGATCACCTTTATCATGCTGAGGAAGTTCTCTTGTATTCCTAGTTTTTGTTGTTGTTTGTTTTTTTTTTTTGAGAATTTTTGCAAGAACAGATGTTAGATACTTTTGAATAATCTTTTGCATAAATTACCATGGTAGTGTGATTTCTCTGCTGTGCCATGTTGAGACAGTAGATTGCGCTGATTGATTTTCTAGTATCTGTGTGTGTCCTTGCCTTGTTCTTGAAGGAGCATAACGTACACACCTTTGTGCCTGTCTGTCCACACTTCATCCCGAGAGCCCATGGGAACAATAGGGAGCTCATACCATGTCTCTGCTGCTTAGATGACTCCAGTGTGCTGCTGAGCGAGGGCCATTGCCTCAAGTACTAACTGCAGCCACATGTACTCACACCAGTCTCCTCCTCCTGCCAATAGCACCATTGTGGGCAGCCTGACCTGACACCCACGTCTTCTCAGGAGCTTACAGTCTTTGGGATGGGTTGCCAAGCCATGCCACTGGCTTCCTCTGCATGGCAGCTCTTTGGGTCCTTGTGACCGACACACTGAGAAGATGTGGACTTCAGCCTTAATAAAAATACTACTTGCACCGACAATGTATTTCTGGTATTGTCTAAATCAAGTTAAGTGAGCTCTACAGACTGTAGGTTTGCATATCTATTATCTAATAGCTGTCCTCGAGTGTGTGCTCGTTAAATTCTAGGCACTGTGTTCATTGCTTTACTTATTTCACAACCCAGTGAGGTCATTATTGAAACTCGTTTACAGACAGTGCTTTGGAAGGAAGGAGAGAGGTTAAGTGCGTAGAGGGCACAGTAAGGGTGCAAGGTCTGATTTGCCTGATGGAGAAATGCATGCTTTTTCTCTTATTTTTTGCCTTCTGTTTCAAAAAGAAACAGCACTGCCTACCTCTCAGGATGTTTCAAGGATCAAGTGAAGTAATAGCTATGAAAGCATTGCTAAGAGGTGATTTGCAAAGTCCATGCTTGTTATTATAATCCATTTATTGGGGGCATGTGGGGGTTTGGGCACCAGTACCCACCCTTGTCATGACATCCAGGAACTTCTCTCTTCTCAGGATGTCTTCTGTGTTCATATTACTACCCCCATGCCACTGAGTCGTGATGTCAGTTTCCCAAGAGGCATCACCCCTGGGCTGTCTTCTGTCCTACTGATAATGGAGCCCTAGAGACCCCTCCTGTGCAAGGTCTGAATCTGCAAGGAGCCATGTGGGTGAAGCTCGGGGTGCTCCTGGAAAGGAGGAGAGAGGATCGAGGAGGCAACACAGGAAACAGAAGAATGGGAGCTGGGCTCTCAGTCTCGAGGCACAGCCATGACTCACCAAGGACCTTTTCCTACCCACTCTCCATGAACCAGACAACCACCAGGGAAAGATCCCTGTTCCTGGAGACAAGGTCAAGCTGCTCAAAGCAGGATTCAAATTAATCCAGGATCCATTCCCCATGAAACACTGAATGCATAGAGATTATGGACCAGATGTCATTTTCAAGAGGAGAAATAAATATGATGGTTTAAGCAAATCTGGGAGGAATAAATAGGCAAAAGGTTTGTCTCAATTAGAACAGTCTGTTATTGTTTCTGCTGCTCAGATGGGCTCTTCATTTTTCACATGTTAAAATGAAGCCCACGCAGCAGGAGTTTGGCACCAGCACTCGGTCCCACCCTGCAAACGCCCCACAGATGGCTGGTGAGTAAGACTGGGACTCGGCACAGCCGTTTTATGAGTTCAGCCTCCTCCTCCTTTGCTCTTCTCCTGCCAAGCAAGTTATTTTTGTGGTTGTTGTTGTCGAGGAGGAAGGAACATGAGCAGCCTGATACTGTTCTTCTTTTCGAGTGATGACTCTGAGTCCCCTCCTCCCCATGGCATAGACAGTGCCCCTGAGGGCAGGTGACCAGGGCAGCAGCTGAGTGGGTTCATCTGCAGTGCCTGGTTCTCAGGCATTTGTGCCCACTGTGAGCTGCTTGACCTCGCTGGCCCCTGTTCTGATGGAGCGGAGACCATGGTGGGCTGTCCTGGGTAGCTCTGGAATGGCCCCCACGGTGTCTTGTGTAGCTTTAGACACAGGCACTGGTGCCCTTCCAGGTCCAGGAAGGAGGCATGCGGCTGCCAGCCTCCACTGTGGGCAGTGCTGGAGGGGCCCAGTCACAGTGGCCCCTTTTGAAGGATCAGGGCCTTCCTGGAGGGCACTCATGAGGGTTGCAGGAGTCCAAAACTCTCTCTTTCTCCCCCTGTCCCTCTGCCTTCTGCCAGGAGTTGGGGCAGCACCAGGCTCTTGCCAGGAACCCAGCAGGTGCAGATGCCATGCTCTGCACTTCCCATCTCCAGAACCCAAGGGCAGAGGAACCTCTGTCCACTGAGAGTGACCTGGTGCCTAGTGTTCTGTCACAGTAAACGAGGTCCTATGTGAGCCGAGCCTGCTGGGGAAGCCTGATGGGACCCAGTTCCAATGCCATCATCTCTGAGGATCTGGGTCAGAGCTGGTGTCCTGGAACTCTTTCCTCAGACTCAGTGGCCCAGGATGAGTGCTCTGTGGGGAGGAGCGTGGGGGCTGGTGGGTACAGGGCATCAGCTCCCAGCCCTACACCTCCTAGGCTGATGATACAGCTGGGTGGCACAAGCCTTGTGTCCAAGAGAAACCTGGACACTGCATCAGCCATGACCCAGTGTTTGTTACCACTGTGAGGCTCAGTCCTGGGTCCCTTGTCACTCCTCAGTCACTGGAATGGCTGGGTGAAGACATCTCACTCCTCTTGGATTACTGTAGGTTTCTATTCCTCTCCAGTGACATGCAGCCATGCTGGCATCATGAGTGTTGGAGTGGGTATCATGCAAGTGTTGAGAGATGCTCAGCTGGGTCACTCAGCACCCCAGAACCCCTCAGCAGTGGGGCACCCCTGGAGGAGAAAGCCCAGTCCCAAGGCAGGAGCCAGACACATGGGACACTGCAGACACTCTCGAGAGTCAAAATTCTCATTTTGTGACTAAAATTTCAGTGCCTGACCCAGAGTCCTCTGCTTGGTCGTGTGGTACCCAAACCCATGTCCACGACAGCAGTGGGCTCGCATCTCCGTGACCAGCAGGGACCTGTGGATCTCCTGCCTGCCCCATGCTCACCTGACACTTGGTTTCCACAGACCCCTGTGGCAATTCTGCTTTCCTGCCAGCCCATATAGGAGGAGCCAGAGTGGCCAAATGTGAGCGTCTGCAAGTGCCAGTCCCCAAGAGGTGTGAGGGGCCTGGGTGCCATTGAGGGCACAGAGCAGAGGATGGCAGAGTTAGCAACCAAACACAGTCCTCAGCATCTGTTCCTATGAGGGGCTCTGGGCCCAGGTGGCAGAATGTGCTCTTAATAAGTCTCCTCAGATGCACCTCTGCAAGTTCTCAGGCTTTCTGCCTTGCACCAGCACTGTGGGCACCCAGTGGATGCAGCTCCTGGTAAAGGGACCAGGGAAGGAGAGCTGTCTGGGACCCGGTGGGCAAACACAGAGCAGGCAGCCAGCAGCCAGCCCTGGATTCACAGGACCAGCAAGGCCCTGCACTGCAACTGGACTTTGTGGGAGATGGGAGTTCTTGCTTGGGGATAATCTCCCAAGAGCCCAGCCCTGCACCCTTGCTGCTTCTGGGAGGACAGCAGTGCTGAGGACCTGGCCACACTCCATCCTCTGCCCAGCCACCTGGGGCTCTGTGGGTCCTCACTCTTCTAGCTTCTGCTGGCTCACTTAGAACAGGGGCATCACCACCTCCCAGAGGGCTGCTGAAATGAAGCTGAGATGTCATATTTAAGCCATGAGAGTCCTTCAAAATATCAAGGACAACTATTTTCAGAGCATCCACATCAGATATTAGCTGAATGCCCTTGTGTATAAGATATCCTGGCATATGCTACATCATGGGACTCACCTGGCTGTGCACTGAATGTGCCCAGTGCCTGCTGCATGGTCTCTTGGCCACCACTGGTGAAGCCATGGGAGGGAAGTCTTTCTCCATGAGGGTCACTCATCCTGGGGGACGTCCATGTGTACTGGCCAATTATGAGAGTGTCAGAGCCCAAGACAGCAGGACTTTGGTTGGTCAGGGTCCGGGGTTGAGTGTGCTTGGTGCCACCAGGAGCCATGAGCATCCGTGTGGCTGGACAGGTGGATGTGCTAAGATAGATGTTGGAATCAGGAGTCATGCAAGATGTGACTGAAAAATATGGCAACTGTTTAAGTTTCAAAGCATCTATTACAGTAACAGACGTGTTGCCATGAATCCCCTCCAAATCCTCCTCCTCACTTCCAACACAATTATCCCATCCTTCTTGCCACTTTCTGAAGCAGCTCTGGCATCCTCTTTCCTGACTGTCTTCAGTTGTGCTGGTGTAGCTGCCTTGATGCCCTGAACTGATGCAAAATGTTTCCTTTTCATGGTCATTTTGACTTTGGGGAAGAGCCAGAAGTCACACAGTGCCAGATCCAGTGAATAAGGTAGATGAGGACACAGTGTCATGATTGTATGAGTGGCCTTTCTGTTGGACTGCACAGGGCAGCAGCATTTACCATATTTTTTATCACATCTCATGAAGACACTCAGGAAAGAGCATTCCAGAGCTACTCCAGAAAGGGGCAAGAAGGATGGGATAAGTACAAAGCACTTATGAAGGCTGTGCAAAGCAAGGAGGAGGATTTTGAGTGGATTCATAGCAACATGTCTTTTACTATAATAAATCTTCTAATTTAAACATTCATTGTGCAGTGTGATCCCTTTTGTATGTGGTCCAGATTCTTCCTGTAGAAGCAGGAAGCCTGGTGCCCACAGAGAGCGGGTCCTTGCCCAGTGTCACATTGGGCAGTGGCGGGACCCTGGAATACACACCCATGGGAGTGCACCTGCAGGCTGGTCCACCATTGGATCCTGTCACCTGATGGACACATATGCAGCCTATCCACTCCAGGCTCCGGGGAGGATACTGGTCTGGGATTCCCGGCCCAGCCTCTGTCTGGGACCTGGGTTCAGGTGCAGGTGCCAGCCCAGGGGTTGGTCCCTCTGGAGCTGAGATGGTGCCTTAGGTTGTCTGAGGCCAGAGCCACTTCCTTCCTTCCCTAAGGTGCTTTTCTGCCTGCCTCTCACAGACTGTGCTGGGCCATGCTCGGGGCTTGTGGCTCCCTGAATGCCTCACAAAGCCCCAGCAGCCTGCACCCTCTTCTATAAAGGATGGCAGGACAGATTTCCAGGAGCCTGCTGTGTAAAGGGGATGAACAGATTAGACTTTTAGGAGCATCCTGGGGGGACATGGAAGAAGGGCCAGAGGACAGTGGGATGGGCAGGGCCAGGTTAGGAGGCTGCTTCCCTCAGTGGAGAGGAGACTGGGACAGTTCATCAGCATTGCAGCGATGTTTAACCTCCTGCCAGTGAATCCAATTTTAACACCTTCCTTTCTGTGAAAAATGGTTTTTGTCAGTAATTGTGTGATTATTGTTGAAACTCATGATTTTTTTTTACTTTATTTTTTTCTTTTCTTTTTATGCAGGAATAGGATTTTAATCTCAGGGCCTTCTCACTGAGTACATCCTCAGCCCCTTTCTTTTTTTTGGTACCAGGGATTGAACTCAGGAACTCGTGCTTGCAAGGCAGGCGGAGGAACCACTAAGCTAAATCCCCAGCCCTACCCCTTTCTTTATTATTTATTTCAAGACAGGGTTTCACTACATCACTAAGTTGCTCGAACTTAGCTTGCGATCCTCCTGCCTCAGCCTTCCACAGTGCTGAGATTGCAGGCATGCACCACCACGCTGGCTTGACTTTATTCTTTAGTATTCAGATAATTAACTATTAAAAAGTAATACACTTTCATTTTAAACATATTTTTCAAAATCAGTGGAATATTATGAATGACCTAAAATTGGCACTTTCCAACCAAAAATATTAAGCCTCAGACTTGCTGTTTGTCTCCTTGTTCTCAGCTCTCAGAACAGGTAGGGATTCCGAGGGATGGTGTGACAGACGCAGAGGAGCGGAGGGGTTTGAGTGCGAGGCTGTGGGACGCCGGCACCTGCTCCAAGCCTGAGTCCCAAGGGCAGCCCCCGGTGTAGATACAAGGGCTCTGGCAGTCAGTGTCTGCACACTGCTGCAGACCTGGTCAAGGAAGAGACCTGCGTGGCCAAAGCAAGGGGTCGGAGGCCAGCGGTGGGGCTGCCGGCTTCCAGACTGACTTGCGTGTCTTGCAGTGGTTGTTAAATGCGTATAACGTTGCTGTTCTCAAACCTACAAGGGCAGTAATAAAATCGACTGTGACCACTTAGACTAGTAAAGTGTTTTTGTGAGGACGAGAGCCTATGACTGATGTGCAGAATTACTGGTGACTAAACTGATTTTCATCTTACTGAATCTGACCTGACCCCTGCTGGCCGGCCCCAGGGCGACTGCTCCCCCTGCTGGCCGGGCTGCCATGGGTGTGGGGAAGGGAGGGGCGCAGAGGGTGCTCCCAGGGAGGGCTGTATAGAACTTGGTAGGGGTGCTGGGATCCAACCTCCTCGGGGAGTCTGATGAACTGACAATAGAGAGAGCATAAGGGAAAAGACACCTTTATGATGTGCGGACATGCACCCAGGGCCACACGGACCATGCCACTCTAGGAAGGGCGAGAGGCTGACGTTTTAAGAGGGCTGGAAATGTGCACAGATGATCTGAATAGCCACTTCTCAATGAAGAAAGGAGGACAGTGAATAAACACATGAATACCCATTCCACATCATTCGCCATCAAGAAAATGCAAATCAAAACTACAATGCGATACCATCACATCCAAATTGTAATGGATCCTATCTAAAAAAAAAAAAAACCCCAAATAATAAATGCTGGTGGGGATGTGGAGACAAAGCAGCTCTTACACACTGCTGGTAGGGGCGTGAATTAGTACAGCCACTGTGGAGAGCAATGTGGATGTTCCTCAGGACACTAAAAATAGTGCTAGACAGGATCCAGCTAGCTTACCCCTAGGTACATGGCAAGGAAAGGAATCCACACACAAAAGAGAGCCTTGCAAGGATGTGTTTACTGTGGTACTAGTCTCAGCAGCTAAGATGTAGACTCCACATAGGTGTCCTTCAACAAATGAGTTGATAAAGAAAATGCGGTCTGTGTACAAAGTGGACAAAGATGCATGAAATTCTTTTCTTTTCTCTTAAATTCTTTAATTGGTATATTGTAGGTATACAACACAATTACATTTCTCAGTGGGAACTTGTACCTGATGCATCTTGGTTCTTATTTTTTCCCCATTCCTAGCCCTCCCTTCA
>NW_004624982.1:311388-322323 GCF_000247695.1 Heterocephalus glaber | reverse complement strand
CTAGATTTATTAATCATGTCTTGCACTAGGAGCACAATTTCTCCTGTTATGTGAGAAATTATTTCTGATTTCATTTTTTCCAGACCCCCTTTTGTTGCCAGTTCAGTGGGTCTAGGTGGTTGAGTATCAGAGTATTCCATCTCATTTCCCTTTGGGGTTGCTGTAGGTGATCTGGAAGTCTGGTTTTGAGACTTATTTATGTGTTTTCTCATTTCAACTGGGGGGTGGGGGGGTGCTCTTGGTGCCCATGCGGCTCACCTCCTCTGAGCTGAGAGAGGTGGGACAGGGGCCAGGAGCCACAGTAGGGATCGTGGCCCAGAAGCCCCTTCCTCTGGGCTGGGAGCAGTGGGAGGGATGGTGGCTGGGAAGCCCCTTCCTCTGGACCACTAGCAGTGGGACGGCAGCTCCAAAGCCCCTACCTCTGGGCCAGGAGCGGTGGGACAGACGGCAGCCCAAAAGCCCTTTCCTCCGGGCCAGGAGCAGTGGGAGGGATGGTTGCTGGGAAGCCCCTTCCTCTGTACCAAGAGCATTGGGACCTGAATGAAATTCTTTATTTGCAGGACAGTGGATAGAACTGGGGGCACCATGTTAAGTCATGTAATCCACACCCAGAAAGATAAATTCTGAGCATTCTTTCTCATATTTAGAAATTAAAAAGAAAAGTCACCTGAGGTAGCATAGTGATGAGGTTGAGAATCAGGGGTTTGCATTTGATTGTTATAACCCTGGGTGCATACACTGAGACATGACCCTGAGCCATACTAATATGTATGATTGTGTGTTAGAAATGACTTCCTTTGTAACAAGGGCAGAGGCTCAGGGCTCCTGGGGTGGTGGTGATGGAGGACAAGGAAGGAACACACTGAGCAAAACTGCGCCTGTACTGTGCAGATGGTCCCTTTAGTGCCAGCCTTCAGAAGCATCTCAATGTCCTGGTTGACCACTGGTGGGGCAAGGATTCCCATGAACTTGCCTGCACCCAAATAAGGGCCTGCTTCAGCTGTCCCTTGCTCAGGTCAGTGTCCTCCCCAGAAGAACACAGAACAGCATCTAGCCCTGCTCCAGGTGTGTGGCCCTTGTGCAGTGTGGAGGCCACTAGGGAGGTATATTTCAGTCTCCCACACTTGGTCACTGTGTGTGTGGGCAGGGAGCACAGGGAAAGGAGCCCAAGCCTCGTTTAATGCTGACTGCTCAGCAGTACCCAGCTGTGTGCCCCGTCTCTTAGAAAATCCAGCTTGAGTTGGAGATGGTGCCTGAAAGTGAGAGTGGGCTCAAAGCCACTGGGCTCCCCAAGATGCCTCTTCCTCCCAGCTGTAGGCAGACACTTACAAGAGTGGAAAGCCAGCAGTGTGCCATGAGTGTGGCCCAGGGGACAAGGCCAGGGCTGAGCTTGGAAGTGTCTCTGCCTGTCCTTTGCTACCAGGCACATACTACTCCAGAACACATCCAGGCCTTAAGATCTCAAGGCTGATTAAGCAAAGTTCATCTCCCTCCATCTGAGGGTGGAGGCCTGGAGGCTCACCTGGGAAGAGAAAGCCTCAAAGCACTGTGCAAGGCCTCCTCTTTAGGCAGCAGAGACTTGGGACACCTTGGGCAGAAGCCAGGGTGTCCCCGGCTGCCTCGCCTTGTTTCTGGTGGGATCGCTGACCTCTGCACCACCACCTGCCAGCACCACACTTGCAGGCAACTGGCCTTGCGGACCATGCCACACAGGACTGACCACCTGAAGAGCCAAACTCAGACCAGGGGCCTCCTGGAGGGGTATCTTGACCCCCCTCTTTGATAGAACACAAAAAAAGTGGTTAAAAAGGCCAAAGAGCCACGTCCCCGAAGAAAGGCACCCCCCGTAGCCATTAAAAGCTCAGCTCAGGTAGGCTGTGGGAGCAAAGAGCTGTGTGTTCTTGGGGGACACACTGCACAGGCCGGCTTGTGGGTCCCTGAGGCTCATGGTCACCTGCATCCATCATACAGCAATTATGCCAATTATGCATCCACCCCCAATCCAGGATGACTTCAAATCTCCCTGCTTCCTAAGGAGTCCCCACCTTGCTGGCTCCCTTCCTTTCTGCATGGTCTTGATGGGTACCAGGGAAACAGGGACCCCCTAGCCTGCTCTAGCTGCCACCCAAACTTCACACCACAGTGTAACAGTGGCATCTCCTCTGCACATGTGTCTTCTCTGCTCAGCCTCCCAGCAGAGTGGAGACTCCCTGCCACCCCCCGCTGGAAGCTGCTCCAGGCCCAACTCTGTCCTGGAATTACCCACTTTCCAAGGAGCCTGATGGACTGCCTGGAGATAGCACGATTCCAAGACACAATCTTGGTATGGGAGGTGCCACTGCTACCACAGTATCATTGTTTCTAGGTCTTTTTAGTGTAGAGCTCTGAGAAATTGTGCATCTTTAAGTCTAAGATCTGGTGCTAAGCCTGAACTCCCAATTCAATTCCAGAGCAGTGGCGTTATTACTTAAGTAGAAGTGACTGTATATCTTAAATCCTGAATGAGGTTAAGGGAAGTAAACACGTGACAGATGCCATGGTGTTCACACAGCTGTCTCAGAATGAAAATGCAAATACTCCCAGCTGCCCAGTGGTCCTGTAGCAGTGTAAGAATTGTGTGTGTTTTCTGTCTCATTGTTCTTTAGTTAGGACCCCAGGATATGGCCATGTGGCTGATTTCAGTTTTCTTGGAACTGTTGTGCATACACTGTCAGCTGTGTGTTCATTTCAGAAAATCTATTTCATTTTGCTTTAGGTTTTTAGATAGCATCTTTGCATTTCATTTTGGTTAGTTCTGCAAAATATTTATAGTTAAAAACCTGTAAAACAGGGTATATTTAGAGAAATATAGCATCTAACTTTTCCCCATCCTTCCTTTCCTTTCCCATAGGTAACAATTCAAACATAATTATAGTTTTTCCTTTTGTTTATTCTCAATTCTAGTGTATATGTGTGTGTGTTTATATATACATTAATGTCGTGGCTGTGCTTAGATAAGTGATAAACTAATGCACTCTACTTTTTTTAACCTAATGATAAATATCGGAGCTCATTTACATAGTAGTGTCTATAGAGATTTCTCACGTTTTATAGTTGTACAGTATTCTATTGTGAGGATGTCTACTCATCCTTTAAACTGTTTTGATATTTCTAAACATCTGAGTCCTGTCTGGCCTTTCCTGTTACAAACAGGAACATGATAGATACCTCTGTGCAGTGGCGTTTGTCTCTGCTGCTGTGCACAATGGGAGTAGATCCATTGGGATGGGACTTCAGGGTCAAGTGATAAACACACACACACACACACACACACACACTTGTGCTAAGTATCCCCAAGTTTACCTCAGCAGGGTGTGCAGCATTTTATGTTCTCACACTGAATCTCAGTCTGCGAGGCTGAGTAAGGTGTTTAAGCCACAGGAGTTTCTCTCGCAGTCTTGCATTCTGGAGGTGACGCCAAGGTCAAGGTGCAGGCAGGTCCACTTCTGGTGGGGGCACTCTTTCTGTCTCCTGTCACTGCTTCCTGGTGAGGAGGGACAGGAAGCTGGTTGTCTTTAGGGGCACCAGTACCCCGTGGGATCCATCTTCATGACCTATAGACCTCATCACCATGGGCCCTCCTCCTGCTCCCATCCCAGTGAGGGTCAGGGCTCAATGCATGAACGTGGGGTGGTAGGGAGGACCCAGACCTATAGCCCAGAGCTCTGAGGACACATAGCCAGCTTCTCTTGCTCTCTTGGCAGACAGGAAACCCTTGTCTGTTTGGAAGTTTGGCTCCTCTCTGGTGGCCTTCATTCTTGCTTCTCTTTTCTGCGCAGGGTTGAAGAGCTACACAGATTGTTTTCCTGTGAACTGTCATGGTCCTATCTTTGCCCCACAAGCCCTTTTTTCTGTTTTGGAAGCTCTTCCTAGATTAAGGCCAGCAAGCCTTTGAGAGATAAGTTGTATTTTTCAGTTTAGCTTTTGTCTTCTTACACTGTTTATGGTGCTGTTCCTTACTCTGGGAAAGTTTTATGTGGTCAGATCCATTCATCTTGCTGTTGACTCTTTCTGGATTTTGAATTATGCCCAGTTAGAAATGTTTCTCCATGTCAGAGTCTCAAAAGAATGAATCTTTTTTCAGTATCAGAGCCTGACTGTTTCCTGAAAGAGTCCATTCCAGCAGCCTTGGTTTCCCCGACTCTTGGTCACTGTGTGTCTCATCAGCCTTGTGCTCCGGCTCCCTCTGCCACCCCCACCTCAGTGCAGCTGCCATGCTGCCACGTCACCTTGGGCCCCTGACCTGTGGCTATCACACATCCCACCCTGTTTTGTTTTCTATTTTCTTTTCTCCTCCTGAAGACAGGATTCTGGTTTGCATCTTTGAATCTCTTGTGCTGTTGGTGCCTTGTGCTATTTTTAATTTATAGTAGGTGTTCAATAAATAATTTTAAATGTACAGATAAACAAATGCTGCAAAGCACTGAGAGCTGGAAAGTGCTTTCTAAATGCCATTGCAAATATTCCTGCTCCTGCCAGAAGTGGGACATTGACCCTGAACCTTGAACACTTAACCCTCAGTACTCATGCCCAAGTATCCCCAGACGCAGAATGAGGTCCCTGAGCCAGGTGACATTGCCAAGGCCTGAAAATCCTGTGATTCTGGGCTCTTGGCCATGCTATCCCCAAAATACTTTTCAGCTCCAGTGAAGGAGAGGAGGTAATTTGGCTTTCCCACATGCTTCTTTGATACATTTTTCTTCAGGAGTTGGGACATAAGAAAGTCTGTTCTGGGAACATCTGGTGTGGGCAAGGGCAGCTGGGCCTGCTTCTCTGTCACCTGTGCCTCGATTGTCCTCAGCACCAGGGTGTTTGCTCTGAGCCCAGCATACTCGCAGGCAGCAGTACATCAGCCGAGCCCCAGGCACAGTTCCTGGCATCCGTAGAGCACAGATTCCTTTGCAAATCACCGAATCTGATATCCTGGCTCACGACCTAAGGGAAAAGTTGAGCTTTGCTAACTAGAGTTCTGCAGGCTTGTTCCTCTATGCTTTGGGGCACAAGAACAGGCACTGTGAGCCAGCCCAGCGTGGGGCTCTGCCCAGAGAGGAGGAGTGGGGCCCCAATCCCAGAGGGTACTGTTGCACCCATAGGTGGGGAGCTGCTCACCTCATCCTATGCACCCACCAGAGAGGTCCACAGGCCCCAGGGCCTGTGGTTTCCAGGAAGAATGTCCTTCAAGGTTGAATGGCCGTCCTATGTCCCTGGGTGGATGAGTGCTCATCAACTGCTGCCCTAGGGCTCTGCTTTGGAACTAGTAATAGAGGACAGATGGACCTGGGAACTGCAGATCAGTGCTTCTCAAATTCCACAGAAATCACCTGCAGAGCTTTTAAACCTTCCCATGCCTAGGCTCCACCTGCGACCACTTAACCCCAAACCTCTGGTGGCCAGCCAAGCTCTCCACGGGATCTCTGAGACCACTGGCTTTGGAACCTATGGTCTAGAGGGGAAACTGAGTGATGCAAAGGGAGGCCACACTGCTGCTGGGAGGTACAGGGCAGGCTGGGCTGTGGCAGTGATGCTGGTTTCCTAGGACCCCACAGGCAGGTGGGAGTTGCAAGAGTTGGGGAAAGAAGAGTGAAGCCCAGGGTACTGGAATGGGAGTTGGGACCAAAGGGAAGAAAACTAGGTGGAAGGAAGCATTTGGGGAGGAAGATGAGTTCCACTGTGAATCCTAGATGTAAGATGTATTCTCCGAGGAGGAGAACCAGTGCGCAGGTACTGAGGAAAGAGGGGCTGAGCTGGGTGAAGACACAGGAATAGTCCTGGTGGCAGCAGAGGACCACCCACACAGCACCAGGCTCCTCTTTGTAGTAACGTCTGAGCCTCAGTTTACATGGCACCTGGTTCTGGGAGGAGATGTCTCATCATGTTCCGAATGCACCAAGTCAATCACTGCTAGTGACTCACTTTATTTTTTAATTAAATGTCTTCTCTTGAGATAACTGTGGATCCACACATGAATGTAAGAAATATTTCCCACAATGGGAAATGTCATGCCAAACAGTACAATGTCAAAGTTAGGACAAGAACACTAATGCAATGCATGGGTCTTTGTAGAATTTCTCTGTGTGTGTGCATGCACTCGTGTGTGTGTGTGGTGTGTGTGTGTGTGTGTGTATGGAAAAAAATCCTTATACAGCACCCCCCCACACCATTCCCACACCAATGAGCTTACTGCCTGGCAGCCACCAATCAGCTCTATAGCACCCCGGCTTCTGTGTCTGCTTCTGCTTCCCCAACCTGATTCCCTGGAGCTGCAGCTGAGCTGTTCCTTCCTCTTCCCTGAAGAATAGTCTTCCATGGGGTGGGAGTGAATCTCACATCAGCCTGACTGGGTCACAGGGCGCCTGGACACCAGGCCAAACACCATCGTGGGTGTTTCTGTGCATTTCTGGTTGAGATCAACCTTGAAACACATAGACTGATTAGAGCAGATGGCCTCCATGGTACAGGAGGACCAGTCAGCCAGTTCCTACTTGAACTGAAAAGCCACAGGAAAGAGACCACTTCCGAAGGATGGCCTGCAGGCTAGCAGGGCTTCAGCTTCTTCCTCCATTCATTTCTGAACCAAATCACCTGCCCTTCCTGGGTCTTGAGCCCTCTGGCTGCAGACTGGAACTGTGTGGGCTGCTCTCAGTGCCTGTGGCCTCTGGACTTGGAGCTGAGCTGCCCCCCCATCTTCCTCTCCCTCTCCCTCTCTTTCCCTCTGCAGCTCTGACTGATACAGGAGGAATGGGAATTACATGTGTTTGGCTATTTACGGAAGAGCTACCGGGCAGTTGCCAGTTTCCAACTGCCAGGAATGAGGCTGCTGTGAATGCCCTTGTGTGGCACCCAGGCATACAGTGAGCTGACACACACACATGGCACGTGGGCACCCAGGCACACATAGATATTCCATTTCCCAGGGCAATCACCTGAGGGTGCAGCTGCAGTGTGGCAGGGTGCTTGTGAGTTCAGCTCTGGGGACAGTTTTCATACCCATGTCCCAGGTGCCTGCAATGCCTTCCATCCCCCAGCAATGCAGGAGCAACTGAAGCACTTCTCAGGCCTCCTAGCAGTGTTTCTATCTCACCACCTGATGTGTGCATGGTGTCTCATCTTGGCTGTTGTCAGCATTGTTGTGGGGGCACCGACACCAGTGTGAACGTCGTGTTGTGGGTCCTTGTGCTGCCTGCTTGCCTCGCTTGGTGCCAGCTGTTTGTGGTGCTTGCTCATCTTTGGTGACATTGCTGTCATGTGGCAATGCAGGGTTCTTTCCAGCTGCAGATGCAGCATTGTCAGAGATGTGACCTGCGCGTGTGTCTCTCGCACAGTCACCCCTTCTGTGTCCTTGCAGACACCCACAGGGTGCTCAGTGGACAGAGTACTGGGGCAGAAGCCTGGGAGGTCCAGCAGCCGCCCACTTCTATGCTCCCAGCGAAGGTGGCCTCAGCCTCAGGAGCTCGTTGGTGGTCAGGAGAGCAACTGTCCCCACCACAGTGATCCGCAGGAGCCCTGGACCTTGCTGGTCATGGAACCACACAAAAGGGGGCTCGGCCTCCATATGGAGCAGGGGAAATGCATCTAGACAGCAGAGGGACTTTGTCCAAGGTCATGGGATGCAGGACTCTGTTCCTGCCACACAGGGTGCTCTTTATGGGAGTCCAGGGGCTTGTCACAGACAGTGCTCCTGGCATCACTTATGGGGCCTGTGTGGCAGTATGCTGAGCATAAGCCTGGCCCCAAAGGGACCCATGGGTCTCGTCCTCTTCCTGTCTAGGGCTGTAAAATGGGAGAGAGAAGCCAGCTCCCAGGACACAGGGAGGGGGATAGAAAAATAGAGCATGGCCCTGCCCCAGGCTACTCCTCCTCCAAGGTGGCCAAGCTGCCAGTTCTCACAGGGCTCCCTGTGTCCTGTACCCCTTCCCTGGCCTAACCACAGAGGCTGGGTGAGCCCATGGCAACTGCGCTGTTGGAAGTTTTCCATCCTCTGAGGAAAAGACTCATCTCGCAGCCTGTGTCCTTTCTCCGGGAACTTGACAGTGCCTGGCACACAGCAGGCATGGGAGGGATGACAGTGGGGCTCTTTGCATCCTCTCACTGAGGATCCATGGCCCAGAGTTCCTGGAGCTCTCTCCTTTGGCCCCACAGGAGCCCCTGAAATGCCTTGCAGCAGAAGGGACCCTAGCATGTGTTCTGACCACCCCAAGGGAGCCTGAGTCCCTCAGGTATGGTCAGCTCTGTCATTTCAGGGGTGCTCTTGCTTGAGAGCAGGAAGTGAGAGTGGGAAGAATGATGTCTCTCTTACCTCAAATGAGAGTGGCTAGGACCTGAGGTCTCACAGGAGGTGACCAGGCTCCCTCCTTTGGTGCCTTCAGGCTGAGACAGAGCAGGCAGGGGTACCAGAGGAGGCTCTGTCGCTCTGTCCCCTAAGGCCATGGGTTGTGGAAGGGATGTTTCACTCCAGCCGGCAGGAGTGTGGAGAAACTGGGATTCTGGCAGGGGAGACTTGGCTGTAGCTCCAACATTGTTTATGACCCCCTGGGCCTAGCTTGAGTCCAGAGCAGAGTGAAGCCAGGGAAGGCTGAAGCACTGGGCGTTGGGCTTACCATGAGGGCTCCAGGTCTAGATGCTTCCTGGCCCCAGGGTGCGGGGAGGCCTCAGCATCCCAGGGTTCTCCCCTACCAGCTGTCTAGGGTGTGCAGAGCCCTGGGTGGAGTGCAGGGCCTGGGTTCTCCCTAGGCACCACTGCAGTCACTGCTGAGCGGCAGAGCTTCCGGTTTGACAGCCAGGCCTGAGGCAGGGAGCCAGGGTGCCCTTCCCAAGGCCAGGTCTAGAGGGGAGACCGCAGTTACTGAAAGCAAGGAGCAGAGACCCATTATCTCCAGCCCTCGATTCTCTTCCCTCCACATGAAGAAGTCTGCTCCTCTTATAGTTCTGGCAAACTGTAACAAAATGGTGCCAGTCCTCAGCCAGGACCGGGCCCAACCCTGCTGTGGGGTGGGAGTTTGGGGAGTGACCTTGGGAAAGAAGGGCAGGATGGGCAGAGGCTTCACTGTGCTGAGCCCATGGCTGATGTGGCCATGTGGCCTTGAGCGCTGTCTCCAGATCAGGCTCAGTTCAGCCCGTACCTAGCAGTAGATGCTGCATATCCCTGAGGGCAGACCTGGCCAGTGTAGGGCAGAGGGAACCCATTTCTCTAACAGGACGCCATGATGAGTATCTCCTGGGCTGCCTCTGCTCCATGTCCAACACATGCAGCTCCTCTCCTCTCCCCAACCAGCTGTAAGGGTGGTGCCTGGGTGGAGAGTGACAGATAGGACACAGGTGGCCTGCCCTAGCTGCTGCTGGACAAGGAAGTGGCACATGAGGGTTGCTCTGCTGATATCAGGGCTGGGGCCTTGCAGGGGACAAGGGATGCCATCTAGGGGTCCTGGGCATTGAGGCTGGGATGGTAGCCAGGGGCTGTGGTGATCTGGGGACACTTCCCTGTCTGACAGTTGTCAGCATGGCTGGCTTGTGGTGCTGAAGGCCACCCTGGGATGGTGAGGCCCACAGTGATCTGCAGTAGGACCTGGAGCACACAAGTGCCCACAGGTTTGGCAAAGCCAGTCATAGGGAGCCCCCCGGCCCGGGGCTGTGCCCATCCAGTCCCCATCTCTGCAGCAGCATACAGGCTCATGCTCTGCCCCACAGAGCTGCTGAGAAGGGGACTCAAGTTCACAGTCCTCAGTTTCCCCCATCTTTTTGGGCTTGCTTGGTTCTCCTCCACAGAACCTGTGTGCACACAGAACTCGTGTGGACACAGCCCATGGCACTTGAGTGGACCCAGGCAGCCCAGGCGCTCTGAGAGGCTCATGACAGGGTACATGGCTCCCAGATCCAGCTGTGGCCACCTGCTGTTTGTGGGAACTGCAGGGAACCAAGGATCCATGGGGACATGTTGGGGACAGCACAGTGTTTAGATGGCATAGCAAGGTACTGACTGCACAGCAGACCCAGGTTGTGCCTAGCCACAGGTGCAGAACCTGTTTCCCACTGCAGCCAACCATGCAGGCTGGGCAGCAGGAGCCCATGAGTACAGCCACCAGGAGGGCCGATGGCCACTGCTTCACTCAGGCTGAGCTGCAGCCACTTTCCTATGCTCACTGCTCAGACTGAGCCAACCTCTGTTCCTTGCCCACCTGGTGCACTCTCCAGGCACCACCTGCCCTGTCCCCACTCAGCTCCACTCTCAGGGTCTGTCCCTCCCAGTCATGAGACCAGAGTGGGCCAGTGCGCCAAGCTCAGTCACTTACCCTCTCTGAGGTTTAGATCTGCTTCTTCCTTGTAAGAAAGGAGTGCAGCTTCACCTACCAATTACACAAATCCCACCCCAGTTCCTCTGGGATTATGAAACCTGGGATTATCCTGGAAGCAGGAGTTTTCATAAACAGGGTGCTCAGGGGATTTCATGCCAGTTACCCAGTCTTTCCACTCTTCCTAAGAAAGGGCCAGTCTGCCAGGACAGAGTGAGTTTCAGCCTAAACTCTTAATTCCAGAACTTACATACAGCTTTATAACAGAAGAAGAGCACAATCATCTCTATGCAAAGGGATTGCAAAAGTATAAAAAGGCGAGGTCTGTGCACGCCCTACCAAGGTCCTGAGTCATGCGGAAGATGCCAAATCACCCTGCTGCAGACAGGTAGGTCTGCCCACACCCTACCGAGGTCCCCAGTCGCATGGAACACACGCCGAATCAGCCCTCTGCAGACAGGCAGGTCTGTGCATGCCCTACCGAGATCCTGAGTCACGTGGAAGACACCGGATCACCCCGCTGCAGACAGGCAGCCACCTGATTCCACACTACAAAGACGCAGAGGACACCAGACCACCAGACCAAGGTACTGAGTCCCACTGTTCCCGG
>NW_004624982.1:206399-230237 GCF_000247695.1 Heterocephalus glaber | reverse complement strand
AGGTAGAAGGATAGGGAAAGGTTAGCAGTGAGGCAGCAGGAAGATCATGCAAACTCTAGGGTAAACTGTTGAAGACAAGAGGAAAAGACAGAATGAAAGAACAAAGATGAGAACAGAACAACCTAACAGCAATAAGGAGGCCAGAACTGTATTTACTTTCTTTTAAAACTAATGACAATTGAGAGAAGGAAAAAGAGAAGAGAAGAAAAATAAAGAAGAAATCCAAATTAGAGCCAGAATGGGAACAAAAAGGGATATGAAGAACAATATGGGACAGTGAGAGAATTAGAGAGTGAGAGAGAAAGAAAATAGAAAAGAAAAGAAAAATTTGAAAGTAGAAAAAAAAATTAAAAATAAGAGCAAAAAATAATTTTGAAAATAACAAAAAAAAATGAAGGGCCTCCTTCAAAGTATGTCTCTGCTGTCACAATAGACAATGTGGGCAGCAGGGTGCAGATGTAAGTCAATGAGTCTCAGCAAGGCAGTAGCAGACCCATGAGATTCAGGCAGATTTCTGGCTGCAAGTCCCATGTTGAGTTCCCTGTCCTCCTACAGGGTTGAACTCTGCAGGGTTCTACTTCAGGTTCCAGCTACCCTTCCCCTGAAGATAGCATGGGTTCCAATGTGATGGAGCCAGCCATCACTAGACGAACAGTAACCGAGGAGAGGGGTGAGGATTAAGAAAAACAACACAAACTCAAGAGAAAAGAAAAGGAGAGGAGAGAGCAAGGGCCTTCTCCTTCCCACTTTATTGAGCCTTTTATATATCCTCCTTTAACACCCACAGCCTCCCTCCCTTCTTCCCCTCATGATCTTGTGACTAATTATTTTTACAGAAAAAAGGTCAAGTATATCTTTACAATTCCGGGAATGTTACTTTCTTGTCTAGCAGACAGTCAACATCTTTGTTTTTGTACCAGTTTCATATCCTGGCTCATTATATTCTTATCTGACTCAAGAATCTCAAAAGGCTCAGAGTTGTTTCAACCCTTCACTCTCCACACCAATGGGAGGTGATGATTCATCCAGCTCACCAAGTACAGTGGTCTGGTGTGCCTTTATTGCAGAGATTCTCTTCACTTTTCCAGTGGGCTTCAATTTTCATCAAGGAGCCTGAGAGAGGCCGTGTTTCTGTTGTTCACTTCTGCTCTATGTTCTGGAGTTCAGGACAATGGCCTTCACGAACCCCTGTGCCTCTGTAGTGTGGAACCAGGTACTGGCGGGGTGGTGGTGGTGGTGAGGGTGCTGCAGGCACCTGCACAGCTAAGCTGGTCACTGGGGGGCAGGCCACAGGTGCGGAAGAGAGGGAGACCTGCTCCACATGGCCGAGATCCTCAATGTCCGCTCTCTGATCACTGGGGGGCCCTCCCTTGTTTTAAATACCAGTTCTTTATAATTTATATATTTTTAAAGTATTTTCTCCTAGTTAGTGGTTTATCCTTTCCTTTTATTGATAGTCTCCTACACAGAGCATAACTTTAAATTTTAATAAAATCCAACTGAATTCTTTGCTTTCATGGATCACTCTCTGGAATTGTATCTAAAAACTCATCACCAAGCCAAGATCAACTAGATTTTCTCCTATATTCACTTTTTAAATTTTTATGATTAAAAAATATTTTATGATTTTGTGTTTTGCATTTAAGTATATGATTTTTAGTATACCATTTTCATTAGTTCTGCGAAAGACATAAGGTATGTGCCTCAGCTCATGTTTTTAGATATAGATGTTCACTTGTCTGAGCCATTTGTTGAATAAACCAGCTCTTCTCCATTGAATCATCCTTGCTCTGTTAGCAAAGAACAGGTGATTGATTATTCTTGTATAGGTGTATGTCTGGGTTTCTCTTCTGTTGAAGTGTGTTTCTTCCATTGGCGTGTGTTTCTCCTCTCCCAAGACCATGCTTTCCTGATTACTGAAGCTTTTAAAACATTTTTTTATTTTTATTAGTACACATTTGTAGTACATAGTTACATTCATCATGGGGATTTTGTACCTGGACATGACACATTTTAATTCTTTTATGCTCCTTCCCCTCTTCCCCTTACTCTTCCCTCCATCTCTTGATCTTCTTCCCATTTGCAAATGATCTCTCTCCATTTCCTATTATCTATCTTTTATTTTACTCTTCATTTATACTCTGGTTTTCTCACATAAGAGAAACCATGTGACATCTAAGCTATGTGTCTGATTTACTTCATTTAACATTATGGTCTCAAGGTGCATCCAACTTTATAGTAAATTCTGAGATTATGTAGTGGAAATCCTCCAATTGTGATCTTCTTCAATATTGTGTTACCATCTTGGGTATTTTGCCTTTCCGTATACAATTTGTATCACTTTCTCAATATCTACAATACAGGATCCCGGGATTTTTCACTAGGCCTGTTTTGATGGTTCAAAAGGAAACACTGATGGGCTAGAAATGCTGAATTTTTCAATTCATGTGGTTGGAAGATCTCTTTGTTTATTTCGATATGCATTTATTTCTTTCATCAGTAGGAGCTCACTAGCTCATCTTAGAAAACTTTTGCCCTCTGGAATTTTGGCGCATTTCAAACTTCTTGCTTCCATAACTCTCTGACATGTTTTCAAATATTATTTATATTAAGTGTTTTCTAGTTTTGTATCTGGAATGTTGGCCAGGCCAGAAACAGTCAAGTAACCACATTTATTCACTCTGGGGATTTATCTGTACATTAAAAATAGACAGAAGCAAATATGTATACATGTTGTGTATTTGTTTGCCTTTTTCTTCAAAAAACAGCAGCATACTATATGTATTTTTTCCCTTACAGTGTTTTTCCCCACTTGGTAGAAATTACTAGAAGTAATTTTACGTTGGACTATTCCTCCTTCCTTTTACAAGTGGATGTGCCATAGATTGTTTACTGGGTTGCTTTCAATCTTTGCTATGACAAAAAGCACCATGATGAAAACTCCATTTAAATATTTATTTTTAATTTCTTGGTGGGAAGCCTTTTATGATTTTTAAATAAACTTTGCAGTGCATTGTGTTATGCTCAGAGAATTTGGTTTGGCTTTTATTCTGTCCTTTGGACTGTATGGGAATGGCTTTGTGGCCTAAGATGTGGTTACTTTTCATGAAATTTTCATATGTACCCAAAGATTGAAGCAGGGCTTGGAGTTAGGGCAGAGCAGCAAACCCTGGTTTATTGGCCATGTCATCTGAGCATCAATGTCCATGCACTCTATCTGAGAGTGACAAAGTTAGAATATCTTACTATTAGTGTAGGGTTATTTTCTCTGACCTCTCCTGAAATTTCTGGTGTTTGAACATTGTTGCTTTGTGTCAAGGTCAAGAATACGAGCTCCCACTATATACTCATTGGGAGGTATGAGGCCATACTCAAAATACTATACAGCCCTTCCTGTTCTGGATACTTGGATGTGAATTTGCTCCATCAGATATCCAGATTATGACTACTTTCTGTTCCTGTGGATTTGCCAGTTATATTTGTCCATCTTCTTTTTTTCTTGTTCACCTTTGTGAATTTCTTTAAGTTTGTCTTTTTATACAACGTGTTATTGGGTTTAGCTTTTTTGGCCAATCTAAATTTCTTTCATTTTAATATCATGGCAGTTTACATTTGTATAAGATAATATGTGAAAGTATTTATTTCATGTATCATACTACTTGTGTGTTTTATTGTACACCCAGTTTCAGCCCCTAACTCAATACCATGTCTCACACAATACTGTTAGATTTCCTTTTCAACCGACTCCACTTTCATCTTTAGACCGTCCTATCATCACATACCCCAGATTTTTGTTGCTCATCTTCCACATCTGTGGCTTTGTCTTTAGTTATTTTATATGTCTCTTTCTATCTTTTACTTCTATGAAGGCATAATCTATGGTATTTATTCATCTTTAAGTTTCTTTTAGTATAGTATTTACTTCTAAAATAAAATCAGCATATAGAAAATAATGCTTTGATTTATTTCTACTTATTTCCTGACTTCTCTCAATTGTCTTTGCAAATATTTTTCTAATCACTGATATCTGAAGTTTTCAATTCTTATTATGCTATTATTTTATACCATTTAAAATTTTTCATTATTAGATTATGATTTTTACCTATGAAGTTTGTAGTTATAGGTGAAGAAATTGTTCTGTTCCTTGTTCTCTTTTTAAAAATACTTCCAATGGGATTGATTGGACCCCAGTTCTTTTCTATTGCTTATGTTTACATGAGATGAGTTTTATTCATACAAGGAAGAATAGGTAGGATAACTTCCTTACATTCTTCATATAAGACCTTGCTCTTTACAGTTTTTGCCAAACATTCAAAGTTGAGATTTTCTGGCTTCCTCTTCTCCCATCAGCACCCTGTTTGGGTCACTCTTTCTTCTGCCTGTATTGCCCCGTCCTTCCCAGCTGGGATGTGCTTCTGATAGTTTCTCCTTGATTTGAGTTTAGTCCTGGAAGAGAGTGTTGGAGCAGTGTTTCCACTCCATGGGCCCAGAGGCTCCACCCATGTCTGCCATGATGGTGGCACCTGTACTCAGCATCCGGCACAGCCTGTTGAAGACCCCTCCCCAGGTTGCGGGTTGTTTCAGAGAGCCTACCCACCTGCCCCACTAGGACTTGTGCAGGGCTGAGAGATTCTCTGGTGACACAAGCTGTCACCTGCACTGTCTCCCCACAGTCCTCACATAAGATGATCTTGTTGCCTTTGGCTGTTTGTCCTCACTCACTAGCACTGAGATCCATAGAGAGATCTCATCACCAAGCATCTATCCAGATGCTGCCTGAGGCCTTCTGGTCCTCTGTCTTGGCAACTCCAGTGGTTTTGGGGTGAGTCACCCATCCCAGAGCCTGGCATTCCCTTCACCTGTCTGATTGCCTGGAGTCTCAGCTCCATCCCAGGTCAGGTGTCTATGCCAATGGCATAACGTGATTAACATCTGGGAATGCCGGGGCTGAAGTCTTCACGTCGATGTCATATTTGCATGTCCCGCTCTCTAGCACTTATACCCTGACTTTGGCTGTTATTCAAACCTACATGGAGGACCAAGCTAGTACTCCCTCCCTCCAAGTTCTTGTACTTAGTTTTTTCTTGCTCTCCTCTCTACCCCACCACCTTCTTCTTTTCCTTCATTCTTGTTCTCACTCTCTCTATAAGCTGGTTTAGTTTCTTATTTTTCCATCCTGAAACATTGATTGATCACTTGACTTTTAATAATTTAATTATTAAAAATTTAATGGACATATAAAATGGTATATAGTTATGGGGTTCGATGTGATGTTTCCAAACATGTATACATTATGTAATGTTCACAGCAGGATAAGCGTATCTATCTCTTCAAAAAGTAGTCATGTCCTTGTGATTGAACATTCAAGCTTCTTTCTATTAGTTTTTTAATACATTATCTATAGTCATCCTACTGTGCAGTAGAGTTTGTTTTAATCACCAGCAATCCCACATCTCTCGTACTTCTGTCCCATTGATGCCTGATGTCCTTTTCACCTGGTAGACAATTCCTATGCTGGGTCAGGCACAGTACTTGTTTCACACCAAGGCTACACATCTGGGTTAGATTGGGAATTTCAGGAGACAAACAATCCTCATATCAACAATAAGTATTGAGAAGCTGGACACAACACACTTGCTCAGCAAATATATGCTGCGTGATGAACACAGACTCACAACTGTAGATGAAGTCCATATAAAGACTTGAGCTTCACCCTGGCCACCACCTCACATCCAAGCCACTGGCTTCTGTCTTCTTTTGATCCATTTCTTCTGTCACTTCTCTCAGCAGTTATTTCAAACTTTCAGTTTTCAAGTATCTGACCAGCCACTCATTCTCAAGCAATTTTCTTATTCACTCTTTAAACCATCAGTGAGAGAACATAGCAGGTGCCAGGAACTGTGTTTGCCACTGGGGACCCGTCTTAGTCCACTGCTACAGCAGAATAGTTGAGAATGGGCAATTAGTAAAGAGATTTGTTTCTTACAGTTCTGGATGCTGGGAAGAGGGCACAGTGCCAGCATCTGGTGAGGGTCTTAACTTCATGTTAATGTGGTGGAGGTCCTCACATGGCCAATATGCCAGCTTAGGTGTCTCTTCCTTGTCTTATACAGCAACTAAGACCATCACAGGACCTCAGCCTCATGACTTCACCCAACCCTAATTACCTCCTATAGGCTCCAAGCACAGCTACACATGGATTTGGGGATCAAGACTCCAGGACCACATGGACTTCCACAGGACACATTCCCAGCCAAGCAGGGCCTCAGGTGAGCCTCACAGGACTCACAGTGTAGTGAGAGAGGCCAACCTTGATGAAATAAGTTGGTGGAAGCTGAGACTACAGAAAGTGCTCTGAAGAAGAGGAGCAGTGTTACGGTATCAACAAGGCCTTGGTGGGAACATTCTGGAAGGTTTTCCCCTCACAGTGTCATGTGGACTGAGCACCACGAGTGTGTGGAATATGGGGGAGCTGGGACAACAGAGAGCTTCTCCTCATGGGGAAGCCACTCCTTCTGTGTCCCCCACTGGCAGACTAAAGTCCACAGTTGTCATGTCAGTGGCCCTCCTCTCCAGCTTCTGGGCAGCTTCGGTGCCTGCCCATTGGTCTCTCCTGGCCTCAGAGACAGGAGCTGTTCTGAGATGGGTGTTTCCCAGCCTCTGCTCCCCTGACTTTACCAAACACCTGAGGCCCCTCTTCAGGCCTCAGGTGGGGGATCCCTGAGGGTTACCCTCCATTTCCCTCCCCAAAGCCTCTGCTAACTATGCCCAGAGCCAAAGCATCATTGCTGTGCACAGAGACAGTGTCCTAGAAGGGATGAGCCCGGGCCTGGCTGCTTTGTCTGCTAGGCCAACTTTAGTCTCTTTGGTCCCTGCTCCAACTGTGGAAGAAGCTCCTGGCAGAGCCACCCTGGGGCTCCTTCCTGCAGCTGTGAATGGGGACAGGAAGGGGACTCTGCAGATGTGCAGCTGGGCAGAGAGAGGGTGGGGGGGCTCTGCTCCAGGAGAACTCAGGGTAGGGGGCATCCTGAGCTCTGGAGAGGGTCCTGGCTGAGAAGCAGGGAACCCAGGTCTGTCCTGCTCAACTTTCAAGGGGTAGTTGGGGCTCTGGAATGGGGAGGGCAGCGGAGCTCATTGCATGCAAGTTATGGGGCTCCAGGTTCATTAACTACAAAAAGCACAACCTTGCAATCTAAAATTCTGAGATTCCAACCCGAATAATTATACTTCCATATGTGAGGCTGAGATGATGCCTACCCCAAACCCTTATCCTGTGATACCTTGCTTCTGATGGAAACATTGGAAAGGAGAGCCAGCAGAAACTCACCCTGGCCAGGCATCTGGATGAGCAGGCAGGTAGGAGTGGGAGGGTTCCTGGCCAGGCTGGAATCCGGAGGGTTTGGACCATTTGTTTGTCTTTTAGAAATGGAGACTTCCTGCTCTTTTGAAGGTTAAATCCTGACATCCTGGATTTCTGATGGAGTCCCACAAAACAACGAATAAATTTATCAAAAAATCCAAAGCTCATGAATCAATTTCTCTCACAGACACGTACACTTGGGCTTAGCCCAGAGAACAGGGGTACAAGGAATCACAGTCAGAAATCCCCTAAGCAAAGCTTGTCGGAACAACTTCAAAAATGTTTACAGAATCCAAAACTGTAAATATACTGATCTCACCACATTCTTCACCTGTGTCTTTTCCTGAAAGCACAGAGGGTGGGAGGTGTTCCTACTCCAATCCCAAATGTGAATTAACTTCCAGTCAGTGAGCGTTTTCGAAGTACCCATACCAGGTGAGGTCCTCGGCAGGGTGGTAGGCACAGAGAGGGACTCAGAACATAGAACAACGCAGGCAGAGGGAGTCACACTGACCTTCCCAAACCAGGCTCAACTCCTGGGGGCTCTTCTGAGCAAAGGCAGTGGGGTATGAGTTTCCAGGTAGAGAAGGAGAATGGCATATGGGGGGTGAGAATGGAGCAGTCTGGCACAGGCAGGTGCAATTGCAGGTGTCTTCAGAGCACACTGGAGGGGTGGCAGCCAGCAGTTGACAGGTAGGGCATAGATGTGCCCCTGAAGAGAGCACAGCAGAGAGTGGTGACAGTCCCAGAGGATGTTAGTACCATGCCCTGGGCAATGGGGGACAAAACAGAGCACACATTCAGACTGGACTGCAGAGGTGATGTGTGCAGTGGTGAGAAGGGAGTGACCACTCTCAGAGAAGACAGATGGACACTGCAGCCATCCTGTGGGCATACATGGGAAGTCACAGCCATTGAGAGAGGAGTTAGAGGGCCAGCCATGTAGGAAGGAGCTGTGGGGATGTCACAGGTATCTTGGAACTGATGCTTCATGTGATAGTGGTATCTGCAACCCCGGGTGAGGCCAACACTACAGTGGTCACTATGAATGGTGCACCGTTGCAGCCCTAGGGACTGTGCTCCACTCTGGTTTCTGGGAGGAGCAGCAAAGAGGCAAGGAGATACTGCACCCCCGAGTTCACCCAGCCAGTGGCAGACAGTGTGGCTGTGAGCTGGGCCTCAGGGCTTGTGTGGAGATGAGACAGAGAAGCACTGCAGGAGGGTGCAGGCGAGGAAAGGGAGAGGCTGGCTCTGGGCAGCGGGCCCACCCACCTGCTCACCAGGGCTCCTGAGCCTCTGTGTCCACAGAGAGGCCTAGCAACTCAGAGAGGAACAGCATGGCAGGCCATCCCAGCCCAGGCCACCTGGGCTCTGCCAGGCCTGGTGGGGCCCAACTCCTCATGTTCCTGTACCTCTTCCTTATTGGGGAAAAGTCTGTGCTCACAGGACTCTGCAGTACCTAGTGCAGGCTCTGGCACCTACTGTGCAGTGATTGATGTCATTCCCCTCCCAGCCCTGCCAAGCTGGCATGGAGATTCTCAGAGAAACCCCACCTCTCTAGGCGGCCTCTCTGTGGCCAAGGCCATTCAGTCAGGAAGGCAGAGGATGGTTTGGACCAGATCCATGCTGGCCACCCTGCCTCAGCACTGCCCAATCTGCTCAGAAATGGATCTATTTCCCAGTGCCCATGATCCCACTGCCTGCCAGGCACCCACGGGGCTAGGAGGCACCCATCACCTCCTATGGAAGAGCAGGCAGGGAAGACTTTCAAAGGAGGATCCACAGAAACCCAGAGAGGCTGTGACCAAACGTGTGTCACCCTCTGGGAGTTCATGCCCTTCATTACGGACATGGGCCTGGCGATAGGAAGGCACAGGGGCACAGCACAGCAGGACAGCGCAGAGAGCGCTGCTTCGCAGGGCTGTGTCCTTGGAGCTGGTGCTTGGGAGAAATGTTAATTTTCATTTCCAGGAAGTCACATTACCTTGCTTTCTGCACCCACACAGAACAATCCCATGGCTCCTTCAGTCTATCATGATCATGGGCATGGTTGCCGTGAGTGCAGTGGATAATGACATCTCACCAACCCTGTTTTAGCTTTGTTATTAGAATGCAGCCACGCTGACCTGAAAGAATGCTGCCTTTTCTGACCTTTAGTCACTCTGCTCTCCGGCAAAGCCCAGGCAAACCCCATAGTCTGTAGCAGTTGCTTCTCTCTGCGTCACCCCAGGCTGTGCAGACCACAGCCCAGGCTGACATCCGTAATCATTCCTGCTAACACGACTTCCACCCAGAAACAGGGCTGAGAGCCACTGAGCAGGGAAGGCCTCAGCAATTTGTCCCACTATGGCCTCCTTCTGGCAAAAACTGACACAGGATGTCACTTTTCGAGCAAGTACACTGCTGCTGTTTGCAACAAAACAGACCAAGCTCCAGTCATGGTCCCTGTCTTAGAGGCTGACTTGAAAACCACCAATTCAATCCCTGATTTTTAAAAATGTAAGGTCCTCCATTTAGAGGAAAAGGAAAAAATTTCCAATTTAAGCAAATGAGTATGGAGTACTGTGTCCAAGTCATAGTTTATATTATCAGCCTGGAAACACTGGACTGGCAAGACACACCAAGTGCAGCTTTTGGAATGTGTCCCCACCCCTAAAAAAGAAATCCTAAGCCCGAGATGGGTGGTCCCTTCCACATGTAACTGCTTAGACTTTAAGATACCCAGCAACATTTGGAACCCTCTTTTAAAAGGACCATAAAGTGAATGGTTGGCCATACACTGCACCAGCCACTTGGGCCAGTGCCAATTGTCAGCCATAAATGGGTCCTGTTATTCCAGAGCATGCTGGAGGTCAACTATCCCCTAATGATCACTCCAAACCCTGGCTAACGGCTTCCCACAGAGGAAGAGTGCACAGTGGACTTTCTCTGGGAAGCTCCATCCTTCTAATTCCCAATAAGGCCTGCGCTCAGGAAGTTGCTGCTATAACCCCAGAATGTTTGCAATGGAATGCAATTATGTTCACCTTATCTGGCAGTAAATTTGACTTTGGCAGGACAAGTGGGGTTTCCATGGAGTTTCACTACTAGTACTGGCGCTATTATTACCACTATAACCATGATAATAAGAAATGCCATTATTGGGTTGCCAGTCATGCCAAGCCTGAAATGTTTAGCAACTGTTAGAAAGATATTCTGGTCATTTTCAGTTTATGGACAGGGGAAGCTAAGGTCTGGAAAAGATAAACTCCTTCCCGGAAGTTGACCATCCAACAAGGTGAAGGGTAATGCCATAGGCTGTTTGTGACCCTATATGTTGGAATCTAACTCAGAGGCAAAGGCTTTGGGAGGTGATTGGTTCCTGAGGGCTAAGCTCTCAGAAGTGGGACTAATTCACTTATTAGTGCTCAAGGGCTCCCTCACCCTCTCCTTGTGATGACCTGACCTTGGACTTCACAGACTCCGGAACTATGAGAAATGAATGTTTGTTGCTTACACCACCCAGTCTGTTATAGTAGCTGGAACTAACAAATACAGCTAGCACTTGGGTCAAAGCTATTTGTATATTAGACCTCTAACCATTGTGCCACACTCCTCCAAGTTATGGCATTAGAAGACACTGCTGGGGAGGCCACAAAGTTGTGAGCTGCCTCTACCAGGCATGAAGATACCATAGTCTCCCAGGGCCCTGCACCTGTGCCACCTGCTAATGCCTGATACTGTTGGTCACAAGAGAAGTCAGCTGGAAAAGCACTCAGCTCCTGGAAAACAGCCCTCTGACTATGCAGGCAAATGCCATCTTTTTAGGCAAATGGTGAAGTCAGCCAGCAGCTAAGAGGTAATTTAGTGAGCGTTTTGGAACTCTGCAGGTCATTCTGCAGGTTTGTGGTCAGAATGACTACACACCCAATGCTTCTGTGTTCCCAAGGAAAAGTTAAGAGAATACAGAAAGAGATGCACTCCTCCCTTGATGGTGAGAGGAAGTGCAGTCCACCCACAGAGCCTTCTGCCATGGTTGATCAGGTGGTTGGGGCTGGGAAAGATAGAGGGCAGGAGGCCCCTTCCCCCAGTAAAGAAGACGCCAGGAACAACTCCTAGTATCTCATGGCTCAGAGGGGTGGGTGCCGGCTAGAAAGAAGGGGCAGAGAGCTTCCCCCAGGATGGCCAAGCCACGAAAAAGCCCAGAAAGCAAAGCTCCCTTTGAGATATGAAACCAGTTCATAGTATATGGTGATTTTGCAGGGAGAAGGAGAAAGGTTATGTTAGCCCAGTTACTGAACAGAAGGAAGACAAATTCTCTTTGAAGTGAGTGTAAAGTTGAACAGGCATAGTTAGAACCCACAAACAAAGAGAAGAAAGACAGAGCCCACGAAAGATGCTTCAAGACGGAAACTGCACCGGTCACTGAAGAGTGACAAAAGCTACCTGACCAGGTAGAGGAAAAGAAGTGAGTTCCCAAGTCATTTTCTCAACACGGTCTGAAGGGTACAGTATTTCTGTAGGAGCAATAATCTATGATATACTTGTAAAATTCACGAGGAAATGAGAAGTAGGACCTACTCCTCTCCTTTCAACAGTCACAGAGAACTTAGTCCATGAGGGAATTAACCTGAAAAATTTACCCAGAAGTCAGAAGAGCATAAACACTAAAGAGGAGAGAGCTCTGAGGTGGACAAATAGCTGTCCCTTGTGGGACAGCACCTGGTATGGATGGTGTGAGCCACCAGCGGCTCCTCCCTCAGCCCACAGGGTCATTTCTGGGTTTATAGTGGCTCAGAGTAACGGGAAGGGCTGTGGAGAGGTGCAAAGAGCCACACAAAGCTCTCAGCCCCATGGTGGAGGGGCACAGAGGGACCCAGGGGACCAGAGCCCAGAAACCAATAGGAAAATTACAGGGCATGAGGGAACTTCAGACCCGCACTGAAAGCCTGGCTGTTCAGATTTCAGAAACGCAAACTGAGATGTTCCCCCTCTGTTTCAAGTCTCAGTTAGACTTTCTGTTACATTTAATTTAATTAAATTCTGTTACATTTAATTGCAGAGCTAGAAGACAGATCAGGATGATAAAACAGTTTCATAGGAAATCCATAAAAGAAAATGAGCAGGTGCAGCTCATGTGATAATCTAAAAGATAGTCAAAGACAACTTAAGAAACAACTAAAGAAACTTTAGACTGAAAAAATTCACCAAGTACAAGCAAAATTAACTAAAAGAATCCAGTGTGTGAAGATTTACTTGTGATTTAAAAAAAAGGTTAAGAATAAAGAATCCCAGAAGCAACCAAGAGAGAAAAAAGAAGAGGAGGAGTTCAGGGAAGGGGGTGAATGAGGAGAGATAGAGGTGGGAGCATGAGGTGGAGGAGAAAAATTTTAATGGAAGAAAAAAATAATGCTGACTGAACCTTTTTGCAATTTATACAAAGGATGTCTAAAAACGTTCATATGACTGTATTGAAATTTAAGTTAGGGAGAAGCTCGGCTTATGTGGAGTCTGCTAACTGGAGTTTTTTTCCAGATCATTATTTGTCTAGTGTTGGATTTGGGGATCTTTCTGAAACAAATCACATCCTCTGGTGTCTTGTTGGTGCTGGAGATGCTTTTTTAAGTTATGTGGAAAAATGTTTAAGTGCTTTTCAGTTTTGTTTTGGTTGAGGTCTACTGTATTTGAATATTATTGTAGTTTTTTTCCCCTTGGATTGTTCTTCTTTGAATGTTCTTAATTTTTTGTATGTTTGTGTTTGATAATAAAGTTATTTTAAAAATTTTTAAAAGAGTAGTTTTAGAGAAGAAAATCATGATAACAGAACAAACTTGAATATCGTGTGATTTCTCTCATATAAAAACACAATATACACATATATACATATATACAACTAAAGAGCAAAATACAAGAGAGATAAGTAAGGAGTAAGGAGAAGTTCAAATACTTCCCCAAATTACCTATTCCATTGTTTCAAAAATATTTTAATATATATGGTAATTTGTTTCCTTTAGACTATTAGTTTATCTGAGTTCTTTGAAAAGAAAATTTTGCATTATTACCTGTTTATTTCTTCTTTGTAAGAATCTTTTTGGTCTATGTCTTGTACTCTAAGTAACTACTTTGAAGATAATGATAAACAGTATATTAACTATTGTTATTCTCTTATTTTTATGTGGGAATTTTGTTTTATTTTTTCATAAAATTAAAAAAAGTATTAGAAGAGTTGGTACCTAGACAAATTGTCAGAATCATGCAACAAATTTATATTTCTATTTATGAAAAAACCCTGAAAATCAGCAACCTACATAATTCTCTCATCAGTATCTTCAGAACGGGACACCCATCAACTGAAGGGTCAACTTTGTGCCCAGAAATCTGCACAGGAACCTGGTGGTAAACAGTGGTGGAAAGAACAAAACTCACTCATGTGACCAGAGTTGAATCCACACAATTCCTATTTGAAAGTTTATTAATTATCAATTATATGAAAGATAACATTTTAATAATAATCACGGTCTTGATATAAAGTTCTGATGTAGAAAAAAGTGGTGCTGAAACAATCTAAGTGCTTTGGACAGTGTTTCAGAGCACAGAAAAGTACCCTGGGTGGGCAAAAGGATGCTTTGCAAACCATTGCTAGTAATGGAGTCTTACAAAGACATTGCAGGCAGATAGATGTGGCTGGTCCTGGTGTCATCTACATCCAATGCTCTGGCTGGAATGCTACAAATAGAATCGAACAGATTGCTCAAAGCATGGTACGAGTAGGAGACTGGCCCCAGGTTGGCCAGGTCTGCTTCTTTCCTCCTGTGCACACAGCTGGGCTGCAGTTCCTGGCCTCCCTTTGGTCTCTGAATGGCGTGACCAGGCCTCTCCAGTGGAGGAAGAATGTGGAGGGAGGGTCACTGACTGACCCAGGGGTGGGTGTCCCATCCTTCCTTCTCTTTCTTCCTGTCCACTGACACTTGAGGGCATCCAAAAAGGACCCCAGGCCCTGGAGAGATGGAGCACCAATAATGGAGTGAGTGGCACGCTGGACCAAGGAGGGAGCAAGGAGCTCTCTTCCACCACACTGAGCCACAGAAGGGATGAGTCCCACTGCAGAGGCAGCCTGCCCCAGCTGATGAGGGCACCCACCAAGGTCTTTTAGGACAGCTTCATACAGGGGAATCAACCATAATCCATAATAGCAGAAAATAAAAGGGAGGTAAGAAAAACAAGCAATTATTTCAACACATGGGTAAAACTGCAGTGAAGATTTAATATCCACTTAAAACTACTTTAAAATTTTTAGAGAAAATATGAATAAGGGGATATGTTTTTAAATTCAAGTACAGGAGTAATATTCACTTGAAAGCATGTTCAAACCAATTATTCAACACAGTAGTACAATCCTAGAGATGTATTAACTAAAGATAAGCTACAGATGATAGAAAAATTATTAAACATTACATGTGACAAAAACACTATAATTATTGGAATAAAAATACATCATTTGCATATGATGAAAACCTACAACAATTAATTGATACATTTTGTTTAGAAATGAAAGTCAGCCTGGTGGCTAAATACAGTACAAATATACAAAATTCCTAAGGCTTCTTATACATCAAAAATGATCAATTGGAAACCCCCATAATAATGATCCCCCTAAGGGAAAGGAAGGAAGGAAGGAAGAAGGGAGACTCGGGAATGAGTCAGAAAAGCAGAGTACAAGATCTATATGAAAATATCTTAGAACATCTTGAGGGAGGCAGCAGAAAAGCAGAATACACTAAGAAACATGGCAGGCTCAATCCCAGACAGGGAGGTGTAATAATCCCAGATCTCCTCCAAGAACATCCACAGTACTCCGTTCTGAGTAGTAGACTATAGTAGTAGACTATAGCTGATCTTATTTTCTTCTAATAATTTTTATATATTTTTCACATTTTTCTTAGTTGAAGATTTCTTTTTATCAGAAAAACTGGACTGAATCCTAAAGAAGAATTTGGGAGGATAGGTAACTGCATGCAGATACAAAAGCTTTTGGGAAAATATGATTTCTGACCTGGCTGAGCTACGGGCTGCTCTTGCAGGTCCATCCTGGGCACAAAGGGCAGTGCCACAGCCTCAGCAACCTCCAGGGCTTGGCATGCTCCCTCTGTGACACTGGCTCCTTGACTGCTGTCTCTGTGTAGTCTCCCGAAGTTTTCTGTTTCCGTTTTCTAACCAGATAGGACTGTGTAGTCAGTTTTGCAGCACTGTGACAAAATACCTGAGAAAGTTAAAGGTTTACTTGGGCTCAGGTTTCAGTCCATGTTCGGCTGGCTCCATAGTTTTAGGCCTGTGGTGAGAAAGAACATCATGGCAGATGGGTGTGGCAGGGGAAAGCTGCTCACTTAGGGTGGCCAGGAAACAGAAGACAGGGAAAGAGCCAGAGGGAGAGGAAGGAGACAAGGACAAGACACACCCTTCTAGGTCACACACCCAGTGACCTGATTTGTCCAGTCAGGCTCCCTCCTAAAGCTCACTGAGTAGGAACTCGGCCCGGGGTTAATCCACAGAGGAGGCTAGCACCCCAGGACCCAGTTACTGTCCCAAAGCCCCACCCTGAATCCAAAGGCTTTTGGGAAACACTCCATCCAAACCATAACAACGACTTGGTATTCTATTCTTTAAGAGGCCTCTGAATTCTGATAGGTCTATAATTCATGCCTGTCAAACTCATTCTACTGCATCAGGCCAGGCTGAGTCTCCAGCTCATTCAGAAGCAGAAGGGTTAAGAGAAGAGAATGCGTGACCATGGAAGAGAGAGGCTCTGCTCCTGTCCCGTTCTCAGGATAGTTTCCCATTTGGCAGCAGAAGGATTCTGAATGCACATTTTGGCCAAAAAGGGCTCTTACTCTGGACATCCCAAACTGCTTTCAGAATGCTTCCAAGATGGATTACTCTGATTTCTGGGAAAAACCTCCATGGCCCCAGAACACACTTACTCTGCCATAGACATCACTCCAACCTCAGAAACAGGACCCAAGCACACAATGAACTCATTAGGAGCCGAACCCAATGGCTTCATGGTATGGAGTCCTCACTCTGCCTTGCCATGTGAACTGCTCTACTGAGACTAGATGATCCAGAAAGCAACTGGATGCTCCATCCAGAATAAACTCAGTTGTGATTTAGGATTATATTTTAATCAAGTTTTACATGAATATATGTTTTTGGCATGCGGATATTCTTGAATAGCCCTTTCATGGAATTAGCTTTATTTTAGGGCTGCAGTGGGAACATGGTATCTGGGCTGCCTTTCCTGTTTTCCAAGGGGCTTGACTGTGGAGGTTGAGTGGCTTTCCCAGAGACACATGTGAGCTGCTAGCCTGACTCTTAACATTGAAGGTCCATCCCATTCTTGAGGAGGAGATCTTGTAAGTTGTGGCTACCACGGCCGTGAGGAGGACACAGCCCTGACCAAAGCAAATCACATGTTCCCCATCCTTGCACTGTCAGCATGCAACCTGCACTGACCCACTTCTGCCCTCCAGGTTCAGGGCCTTCCCTGGACAGGCAGTTTCCCTTCACACTGCCTGGTTCTGGTGTCACCTTCCCCATGCTATGTCCCTTGCTTTAGTCTCCAATCCGCATGGCTTGGAACCCCCTCCTCTGTATTCCAGGAGGTCGAGATGTGAACTCCAGGCTGCTGGTGAATTTCAACACTGAGGTGAGAGCTCCGGCCTCCTAATTTTCAGATCATAGGCTTCTTCTTACATTACAGTCACATCTTCAACAAAACGGGAAATAGATTTAAATCTCTGGGGTGAGGCTTTCCAAAGATCTGACCTTGGCTCCATTACAAATAATTGAATATAATCTTTCTTGATTGTTAATTCAGTTTTTTTTCTAGTAGCTGAAAGCACAATTAGAGTAGAGAGTAGGGCATCAGAGCAGTTTCTTTGGATTCATAGGGGTGACATCCAGGAGCCACAAGCATCACAGCTGATGGAGGAAGCTGCCTAAGGAGGGCAGGAATCCTGAAACACCTGTGCTCCGGGCGCCCGGAATCCCCACAGCCATTACTGCAGTCTTGCTTGGCAGGAGACCCTTCTTCACAACATCATCAGCCCCAACAGCAGCAGTCTCCAGGGCAAGTGTCTGGCTGCTACGCCAGGGTGCTCTAAGATGCCCCTGCTAGCTCTGCCAAGGGCACCCACACCCTGAGGAATAGGGAACTGCTCATGAAGACTTGGGAGGACCATCGAGTTAGGAGACCCAGCTGAACAGAGCTGGAAGGGTCCAGGGAGACCACATAACCACCACAATCCATCCATCAGCCTGCAATGAGCACAGCTATCCAGACGCAGGGCAGCATCCTGCAGGACTTGGAACTTTGCAAGCAAGCTCAGGGTGCAGCTCCCCACACACAGCTGTCCTTTCAGCAATCTGCAAGGTGGTCTCGCCTTCCCTACGAGGTCCTGACAGCTCTACCAGGTCTACAGCATGAGGGGAGCTTTCCTGCCTTCCAGTGTGGGCACCCTGCAGCCCAGGAGGGAAGGGCAGGGTCATGCAGAGTTCACAAAACTGGAAGAGGCACTTTCTAGAGAGAAGCAGTGTGAATCCCTGAAGCAGCCGGGGTTAACTTTGGGAAGCAAGAGTCTCTGGTTCTCAGTTTTCAATGAGTGGCTTCTCCATTATTTGACAGAAGAATCTCCTTTTCATGTGGTGTTGGAACATGACCTTCAGGCTCCTTCCAGACTGCAAAGCATGCCCTCCGTGCAGACTGGAGAGAAAACCACTGAAAGGGCTGCAGTTTCTCCTCCTGGAGCCCTGGGCCCTGGGCCCCTAACACCACCCAATGGGGATCCAGACCAAGATCTGGAGAGAAGGCAGAATTGCAGGTGGAGAGGAGCAGCAGAGAATGAACAGGTGGTTCAGTAGGAGCTCCTGGGTCAGAATGAGCCGCTATTTGGCAGGGCTCTGTGTTTGCCAGTGCTGTGCTAACTTCTCCCCTCACCAGGACCCTGAACCTGTTAAGGATGGCTGCCCCCAGAACCCACTGATGCCCAAGTCCATTCCAGCAGTGGGACTTGAGAGGCCAGTGGTGCCCAGCCTGGTTCTGAAGGAACTGAAAGTCATAGTTCACTCCACAGAGCTAGATTCAGAAGAATAGATTCGAAAAGTCACCACAGCCATCTCTCTTTGTCCACAGCTGTGCTGAGATCTGTAGGAACCTCTGGGTCACATGTCTGCCTTTGGCATGCACCCCATGACAGGAGCCACAGCACAGGGGAGAGGTCAGAGGGTACCCCGAGACCTCTGAGGGTGCCAAGTCACTTTGGCAGCACCAATCCTGTGTGCTCGGACAAAGGGGAAGACTTGCCCTACACCACCTCAGAGTGCCTGAAGTGAAGTGAGCAGGGTCCCTCTCTGGCCTGGTGGCTGCCCACAGGCAGTGGCACATGACCTTCACTGGGCTGAGCTTTGGAAGATATCAGACCACACAAGGCAGTGCCCGGGCATGGGTGTCCTCTCCATAGCTTGTCAGATGCTATTAAAGGGAAGATCTGAGAGCCCAGCCACTGCAAGGTGACCCTGCTTCTGTCTTCCAGCCCTTGGCAGCATCTAGCCTTGTTACAACGAGGGAGAGAGAGCTAGGCCAACTAAAGGTCCGGGACAAAGATAGCAGCATGATTTGAACAGATTCCCAACATTACCTACTGAGATTTCCAACTCATGGAGCGCATCGTGCTTGACCCTGGGGCCCCTGTTCACAGGATCTCTCGTATGAACAGTCTGTCAAGTGAGATTTAATTTTCTGTTCCTAGGATAAAAACATTATTAGACTAAAAACCAAAACTGAATGTTGTCTTTAATAATCTCACTGGCTCTTAAAGACCCCTGAATATCAGATGGCTCTTGCAACTGATACCCTTATCACTTTGGGAACAAATGTTCCCCTGAAGGAATAGATTTTTGGCAGCTTTGAGTCTGTCCTTTTTTTTTTTCCTGCAAAATAAAAATGAAGACGGATTTGAGCAGGGCTGGGACTCCTGGGTCTGTGTTCTGATCATCCTGTGTTCTCGGTTTCTCTTGAACTTGCCCAAACCTCATGACTTCCAGGCCTAAGAGCCCTTTGAGGACTGGAGTGTTGAGAAGCTGATGTTGGGGTCTCCAGCTTCCTTCCCACTGGGAGATTCCAAGTCTCCACTGATGAAGAAGGTGTCGGAGTAGACCAGACCTAACATGAAATGATAGTAGCACCAAGTGGGGGGAACCTACTGCATTTGGAATCAGAAGAACTTGTTCCTGGCCATGGCTGATAACCTTGAGCAAATACTTGACTCTATTTTGTGCATCAATTCAGTCAGGAGGGTAGGGAAGTCTGAGAGGCTGAATCATCAATGAGCAGCCCCTGGAAATCCCTCCAGCCCTCCAAGTGTTCTCCTGCTTCCTAGACATCCTCATGGGAATTTACTCTTTTGTTCAGAAAAGTCTTTGGGGTAAAACCAGAATCATCCTGAGCCTGAACACAGACAGAAAAGTCTGGGTCCAGTGTGGCAGAGGAGTGAGTGTTCAGGGCCTCCCTTACTGGAGGATGCAGAACCTGAAATCTTCCTAAGTCCATGTCATTTTGAACACTGGGATCTCAGACTTCAGACACTCAGATTAGGGATGTTCAACTGGGAAAGTCTATGCAAATATTCAAAACAACTCCCAGACCGGAAACACTTCTGGTCCTGAGTGTTTCTATAGGAATTCTCAACTCCCACCACACTCAGCCTGGATGGTTCTCAGTCTCCAAAGAAAGGTGTGGGATCCCAAGTGTCTGGGAATGTGCTCCTGTCCTACTGTGTGTCAGCACAGTGGATGCAAGGTCACGTCCCTGTGTGCAAGGCCCATTGTCTCTCTTCCAGACAGCAGGTCGTCCCAGTGCCAATCATAACTGTCTTCTGTGCCACTTCACCAGGTACAGGGGTGACAGCAGAGAATCTGGCAAGGACTTTGAAGATTATATGAAGCTAGGATTCTGCAGATGTGGTGGGCAGAGACAGCAGCACCACAGAAGCTGCTGGACTTGAGTGACCTGCACTGAGTTCCATTATAGCCAGGCAGCATGTCAGCAGTTGTCTGAGACCAAGCTCCTTCCCTGAATCCACTGGGCCACCTGTGTCTACTCCCATCCTGTGGCCCACCTGGCACTCACCAGACTTGGTGGCTGGTCCCATGCAACCCTCTATATCTGGGCCTGGAAACCCCAGACTGTGATGGCAGTGACCAGAGCTTCTTCTGGAGTTTGACTTTAAACCGCTATTTCCTGAAGGTGTTGTGCGAAGTCTGCCACTATCCCCTGTGTCCCCAGAGGATATTGCACATTGGAGACTGTGCCTGCTGCCTGCCAGTCTGGCATGACCACCGCCACATTTGGGTTCTCAGAGGCTACTGGAAGGGGAGATCCTAGGGATACTGGCCTGGAACCACCTTCTGAAGCCAGTTCTTCTGCGGCAGGGTAATGTCTGGGAAACAACATCTCACGACAAATGTGATCGCTTTCAGACCAAGCAGGGTTATCGCAGCCTCAATAGGAAGATGATTTGTAAAATATCTGTGCTTCACATGGACAAAGCCAGAGAAAATATTCAGTGAGAAGCCACACTCCTCCACATCTGCAACCTAAATGCTCCACTGTGGCATCCTCTCTTGGGAGGAATTCATCCATGAGCCCCAAGGGAGACCAGAATAAGATATATATTCCTCCTTTTCCGGCTGCGCACTGTATTTTCATTAAGGCTTCCTAGACCTCATTCTCATGATTTATTGAATGTTCCACACTTCTCAGATCAGGTGGCACTACAGTTCATTCTGTGCCTTCTGTGAGATGGGTGAGGAGCCCAAGGCTGGAGTCCAGCACCTGCCTCTCGTAACGCAACTCCAGGGGCCTGGCTGCCTCTCTTGCTCGAGGGACAGTTGTCCCACCCACCTCAGGGTCACATACAGTCTCCTGTGCATGAAATCAAAATGTAGACAAAGCAACCGCACACTCCAATAAATCTGTTCGTCTCTTAGGAGAAGACTGGCAGGTGGGATAAGGGAGCCAAAGTTCAAATTAGCTTAATTAGCTTTATTGTGTGCAATACCCTTGGTGGGTTTATGTTTTTCAAAACAATTACAAAGTGCAGCATCCAAGTGATCAAGGACATCTGAATGCTTTGTCCAAATGACAGAGTTTTGAGATGAGTCCTCACAACCAAGGGTACATAAGATAAAGAACCTATTGAGAAATATTTCCACCAAATCCATCTACCTTGCTTTCATGGAAATTCTGATGAAGAAACATTATTGAAACCAACAATTACTGTTAGTATAGCAGTTGCCACTCACTGAGTACTTCCTGCAGGTGAACACTGGCTCAACATTTTAATTGACGCTCCATTCCTTCCTCCTGACAACCAGCTGGGGACCGGCGGGCACACTCAGGACTATATGAGGACTTAGAGCTAGAGGAACCAGGGTCTTCTTCTAGCCTTCTCTGGTTTGTCCTAAAACTCAGGACATCTGCTCCTTGGTATGATAGCTACCAGCCCATGTGGCTACTTACCTTGAAATTTAACTAAAATTCCAGCTCTTCAGTAACATTTACCACACCCTGGAAATAAGTGCATTGACAAGCCCTTGTCCTCTAAGGCAATACCCTCTCTGATGTTTTCTGAGTCCCCCCACTGCTCCTAGAGGATGTGGGTTGGGAGGTGCCAACCGGAATGTCCTGGGATCCAATGTAAGTGCACACTATTTCTGGCAACCTCCTTGGGGTGTATAGGAGGAACAATTATTAACGACAGTTAGCTACAATTTCTGATGGAGAAAAGAACTTGAATTACTTGGAACACTTTCCAGATACACCTCAACTACCTCAGAGCACTGAAAACCCCTGAGTTCTTAAAGCTGTCCCCTTCCTTAGTACACATGGTGGGTCCTATGCTTTATGTGAGGTCTGCTCCCGGAAGTGTGTCCAAGATGAAGACTCAGAATCCTAGGGAATGACTTCGCTTTTTTTCCCTACCACTCAGGTAAGTATTTTGGAAATAGCATTACTAGAGAGCCAACTGTGCTAATATATTAACTATAAAATTATTTGCAAACTCTGTTGTCTTGGCTGTAGGATCTGGACTAGAATACATAAATGGAAAGATTAGGATTGGGCAGGGAAAGCAGGTGAGTGGGACCAACTGCTGTGACCCCCACTTGCACAGCCAGCAGCAGCAGCACCCGAGAACATGTCAGAAAGGCAAGTTTCCAGGTCCTAACCCTGGAATATTGGATCACAGCTCTGGGGTGGACCCTGAAATCATTGTTTACCAAGCTCTAAGGGAAATTCTCTGTACACAGTAGGAGTCATTGGTGGAGAGCAAGTAGCTCAGCCCAGAACACACCAGATCTGAGGGAGTGGACTCCCCCCCCAGCACCACCCACTTCCACCAGTGAGGGTCAGGAGCTGCCAGCCATTCCTTCCAGATAGATATGCATAACTTTTCTATTATCACTTAAAGATCAGGCATCTTCTTTTCAGTAAACCAAACTGTATATTCACACTTTTATTTCTTGTTGTCTCTAGGATTTTGAAGCACATTGACTTTCTATTACCGCAGGAATTCTTGGTCTCCTCTGTAATCTTTTATTGCACCTGGTGTCTGTTCCAGTGCTACTAATTTTTAGTACATTGTTTTCAGGATTAGAATAGCACCATCAGCTAATGAGGCCACAAATGATATTGTTAGAGGATATAAAAATGGGTTGTAATCCAACAGTGAATGTTTAAATGAAAATATCAATATTCCTGAAGTTTCCACTGGAACTTCTGGGAGGTGATGTCCTGAAGACAGAAGAATTTCCATTCCTGAGCTATAAGTAGTGCTGCAGTCACACACTGAGGTAAGGGGTTACCCATGCGCTTGGCGCCCCCTAGGTTAGTAAGTATTTACTTTTTGCCTTTCATTAGAATTTTGCTTTCCTAGTACTTTCAATTTTGTGCATAAAGCAAAGGCTTAGTAATAATTGTATGTGGTACTACTTCAAATTGGCCTAATGTTATTGGATTGCGTAAGACAGTTTTACTTTTATAAAATTTTATAAAGTGTTTTAGGTCTACCAAAGGTGTAAAGATTAATAAAAGCAATTTTTTCTATATTAAGGATTCCAGTTAATAAAAAACATTTCAAATGGGATTGAGTCCTTTTGTGTCTCTGTACTTATCTCAGGCCTCCTGTTCTCCCAGAGGAAATTACTGTTCCAAATATTGTCATTCAGTTCATTCTTTCTAAGTTTTACCATAAATGTGTGTATCTCTCCAGAACACATAATCTTGTTTTGCATATTTTTAAACATTTTGTAAATGAAATCAGTCTGCACATACATTTTTGGCACCTACTTTTTAAAACTCTCTGCTGTGTTTATGAGATTTATGATTGTTAATAATTGAGGATCTAAGTCGTTTGTTTTCAGTGCTAAGAAATGTTACCTTAAAG
>NW_004624982.1:145862-160711 GCF_000247695.1 Heterocephalus glaber | reverse complement strand
TTTCCCCTTCCCCTCCCACTTCCCCTATCCCTTTGGACCTTTTCTTCCTATTTCAAATCATCAATTTTTTGTTTTAATCATTTTAATTCTTATTTACACTTTCGGTTTCTCACACTAGAGAAACTATTCGGTATTTATACATGTGTGTCCTATTTATTTCACTTAAGAGCATGGCCTCAATGTGCATCCATTTAGCTATAAATGTCTCTAGTTTGTAGTTCTTTATGGCTGAGTAGTACTCAATTTTATAAAACAAAACAAAACAAAACAAACCCCCACGTCTTCTTTATCCAGTTTCCAGTTGATGGCCATTTGGGCTGTTTCCAAGCTTTAGCTATTACAAAAGTTACCGCTATAAATATGGGTGCACATATATCACTCTGGTATGATTCTTTTAATTCTTTTGGGAAGACAAAAAGCAGGAGAATAGCTGAGTCAAATGGGACCTGTAGCCCTAGTTCTTTGAGGTATCTCCATACTGATTTCCACAGGGGTTGCACTGCTCTACACTCCCACCAACAATGGAGAAGGGTTCTTTTCTCCCTACAATTCCACCAGCATTTGTTATTGGTTGATTTCTTGATAGCAGGTTTTCTACAGGCCCCTAAGGTTCTGTTTATGTTTCCTTATACTTTACTTTCTGCTTTTCCTGCCATACAGACTGAGTAATCTCTATTGACCAATGTCAAGTTCACAGATTTACTTTTCTTTTGTTTGCTCAAATCTGTCCTTGTGGCTCTGTAGTTAACTTCTTCTTTTAGTTCTGGTATTTCTCAACTCAGGAATTTCTGGGTTTGGAAAATAATTTCTGCTGTCTGTTGATGTTTTATTTTTTGTAAAGACATTGTTGTCATGTTTTTCTTTAATTCATTAGATATGGATTCCTTTAATTCTTTGAAAATATTTTAAATTACTGCTTTAAAGCTGTTTTTACTAAACCTACTGGGGACTTTATTTGTTTATTTGTTTGTTTATTTATTTATTTTGGTTGCTGTTTCACTGTGTATGTGATGCACCTTTCTTTGCATGGCTTGTAAAATATTTTGTTGAGAACTAGACATTTTAGTTAATATATGGTAACATTTCTGGTACCAAGTTCCTTTCCTCCTAATCCCCCAAATGTTACTGGGTCTGTCTGGTGCTTGGAGCTTGCTTTGTTGTTCTTTTTCTCATTATTGCTTATGCATTTAGTGATTTTTTGGGGCCAATTCTACTTTTCTTGCAATGTGTAGGGTGACTCTCCCAGATAATTGTTTCAATCCTTGCTTTCATTTCTTAATGTGGCTTCCAGGAGGTCACACCTGCCTCAGGGTACTCTAATGGAGAGGCAGTGACAGGTCAGAACTTCGTCGGGTTTTCTCATTCCTCCCCTGTATGTCCTCCACCATTTGCCAATGCTGTCTGTGTGAGAAGGCATGTCTTAAAATCAATCTATCTATCTATCTCCCATCTTGCTATGTAGTCCAGTCTGGCCTCCAATTCATTCATGATCCTTCTGCCTCAGCCTGGCTTTCCAGTATTCTTTTAAATCTCCACCCAGCTCTAGCTTATGCTAAATGATATGACAGCCTCAGAAATCTGAGATGTTGACAGCAGTTTGCTGTTTTTTAGGTATTACCTTCACTCCTCAGAGCTGAGTTCTAAGTCCAGTCACTTACTGAAAATATGACTTCCCAGGGATCTTCAGACTTGGACAAAATCTTGCCTGCTCCCTATGGATGGTACATGTATGAACCTTCCCTTTCTTGTGAAACTACTGGCTTTGATTTCTTGTGCCAATGTGCAGGGTGATGGGTGAGAGATGAGAAAAACTCAAAATGCCACAAATGCCAACTTCCTACCAAACTGAGTTGTAACTTCACTGGCTTACCAAGATATTGAAGTTTCTATAAGAAACACAATTTTGAGTTAAAACCATGGCTTCAGTTTCTGCTTGTGTTCTAAAAAAGCTGGTTTTCATTGTTTTGCCCATCCACTCATTATTTTAGGAAGAAGATGAGTTCGACCAGATGCTCGCTATACCTTTCAGGAAGTTCAGACCTTAATCAGTTGTTTTTGCAGAAGACATTTTTGGTTCATCCATAAGACAAATTAAAATTGTAATTAAATAATTGTGATGCCAATCCTGATTGGATTGAGAGATGCGTAGGAAACTGGTAAAGCCCACTTCTGGGTTTGTCTGTAGGTGTTTCCAGAGAAGATTGGCACAAGGGACAGCAAACTGATACAGGAGACCCACCCTGGATGTGGGTACCTCCACATGGATGGAACAAAGGGGCCTGGATGGAACAAAGCAGAAGGAAGAGACAGCATGGTGCCTCTGGCTTCTTTCTCTCTGCTTCCTGACTGCCATGAGATGAGTAGTTTTTTTCCACCAGGACCTTGCACTGTGCAGTTTCTGCTTATAGAACTTCTCAAATACTGAGATAAAATAAACCTTTGTTCCTTTAAGTCATTTATCTCAGGTACTTACCACTGCAACAGGAAGCTCACCAATATAATAATTAAATTACAGTTATAAAATGATAATTATTTAAATAAAAATCTTACAAAGTAGGATCCCTACTATAACAAAGGTGAGAAATTAAGCCAAGCATCAAACTGACACTAAATGCAGGAGAGATTTTGCCAAACTAACATTTTCCAGTTTAGGATAATTTGCTTTTTGACCAGGCACTGAAATGTATCAATATTTGAAATAATATTCAGTGTGGTAGAATAAGATATCCTGGAAGACAAACTTTTGGAACAGTCTGAAAAATTATATACACTGGGCAATAGTAGTAACATGACTGCTTTATAGCCATCTCTGTTAGAAAAATTTGTTCTTTCTCCTGGCCACCCCTTATTCTGCTAATGCCTCATAAAATTTGGACATGAAACACAAATATTCCAAACCATTATGTGGTGATTCCACAGAAAAATGGAATACGGCTAAACTGTACTTTGGCATCTCGATTGGCTCCAAAGACAGTGCACACTCGTGGGACACATCCAACCCTGTACCGTGAACCACCTTCCCATTAAAACCCCTCCAGAACAACTCATGGAAATAAAATCTACAATGAAAAAAGACATTTCCCAACACAGATTAACTTCAAATTAGGCATCAGTTTGCCAGTAGGTAGCATAAAAATGAAATTGTCCAGAAAGCAATTTATATCTTTAGTGAACTCCAGAATGTGTAATAAATTCCACACATTGGCAAACTTCAGTGGAAGGTGTTTGGAACATCAGTACTCCTGGGTGCCATCTTGGAGTTCCTGGGGACTACGTAAGTTAAAGACAATACAAGCACTCCCCATTCCAACCTCCCACAGACCATCTGACATGTAACTCCAACCCTGGTATGGAAAGCCTTCCCTTTCCTCCTCCAATGAACTCTGTGGGAAGATTATGGAAACAACCCAGACGATCTTCTTAGCAGCAAAGGGAAAGCATTTGTACAAATTCTTCCATCATCTTAGTCATTGGCAGTCCTACTAGGGATGCTTAGGGGGAAAGAGAGTGACTTTTCTCTTCAAGGATAAGAAAGGAGTATGTAGAGATGGATGACTTCTCACCAGCTCATTCCTGAAAAACATAACTTTATGAAAAATGCTGCCAGGCATCTATTCTGTTAAGCAAATCTAGATGAGTCTGTGTTACCATCAATCTCCCACCACCTCCTTCCCTAATAAACTAGAAGAGGGAAGGGAGAGGGAGAAAGGGAGAAGGAGAGAGATAAAATATGACATTTGGTTTACTGGTTATTTTCCCCAAAATCTGTGTGATGTGATGTATTGATTGGGAAACTGGGATGGCAAGATCTTATGAAATACTACAGTGTGAAAGAGAAGATACGGCATGTCTCTCGACAAGGAAATGAATCTTTTTTTATGTCTTAAACATTTACTGAGGGTCCAGGGTACATCTGGTAATATGAAATTACAAGAGCACAGTGCCCTTCCCCCAGAGATTGTTATCCTGGGAGGTATAAAAGATCATGGGAAGATGATCTGTGAAATATCCAAATCATTTTAACTCAAAGGCCCCAAACTTCAAGACCACAAGCAAGGTACAAGACATGAAAATTTTTTCAGATTCTTCCTTCTCCTTTCCCAAAATCTATCCTAGAATCCTCCTGCTGACCATCTTCACGTCCCCAAGGGAACACTGCTCCATTCCTGGGTGGCCTCTCTAGTTAGACTACTTCATCTCTGAGTAAACAATGACAAATATGTTGTTGTCTCTTTAGATTTAGAAAAGGTTCTGTTAGTGTCCAGAGAAGCAAGACTGTCCCATGTGTGAATCTCATTGCCAAAGTATGTGTGGGACAATGTGATGGACCTTATCCAGCCATTTAAAGTCTCAACGTGGTGGCTCTAAAATGTGAAGAAGATCTGGTGTTCAAGACCTGAGCCACAAATTCTCTGGGACGTTCCCTCTGAACCAAAGAGCCCTGGAGGAGGGAATTTTCTCTGATGCTGTAGAGGAAGCTACTCTGTGAGTGGAAGTCTCTCCTCACACTCTCAAGGAGAACCAACACCTTCTTCCTATGAGGCCCAGAGAACCATTACAGGACTCCATTGAAACATGCAATTATGTGCATTGCCTCATGTAACCCTTTTAACCCACTAAAGAAAAAGACTGTTAAAAGTAGGTATCTGTGTCTCCCTGAGATGAGTATGATAACATGAACAGCAACATCGGCTGACCCTTACTGGATTCTTTCTGTGCATCTGCACTATGTTGCCTGAGTTACACACAGTGTGTGGCCCATACTACTTTCCATAGATGGTTGTGATGTTTCCCCCATCCTACATGGACTTCTGCAGGGTGCCATAGCCATCACGCAGTCAGGAGAAGGAATCTAATTCCATCCGCTCTGGCCTGAACTTACCTCAGTGACCGACTTGTGGCAGAGATGTTGGTGGCAGAGCTGCCCCACTTTTCCAAGGCTGGCATTGAAGAAGAGTCACAACCTCAGTCTTACTGTCTTTGAATACTGCTTGCTGGGCTGGCCCCTCTGGGAATTCAACCTCTGTTCCAGGGATCTACAGACCACAGAAGGGCCACATGTAGACTGGGGAAGGCATGGTCACCTGAGCCTACCCTGTGAGTGATCCGTACACTGGTGCCATCCTGTGAGCACTGTTTTTCCAGAATTACTTACCTTAGCCACTTGAGTCTCCTGGCCAGGGCCCAGTCTCTTGTGCTTCTTACAAATTCCCGAACCACACCCACAAGGGCACTGAAACTGCTACACACCCAAGCCACTAGGTTTGGGTGGGTTTGCTATGCAGCAGTAGGTAACCAGGCCCTTCACAGGGCTACAAGGTAGGTACTAAGTTACCCCTCACTTACAGATAAGGAAATTATGGCTTAGCCTTTCTGTGTGTCAGGCGCTTTGTGTAAATAATCTTACTCCATGCCTCATATTTTAATTACAAGGTAATTAATGATGAAAGGGATTAACTAACTAGTTTACAAATACACAGTCGTGAAAAAGTCATGATTTGAACTCAGACTTTTCCAAAGATTTCAGACCAACCATAGTGTCAAGAATACATGCTCCAAATGATTAAAGAAATATGTGTTCTAGGTTGAGTAAGCACAAAGGCCTCTCAGTCTTTTGCTTACCACTGAACAGTAGTCCCTTAAATGACTCTGGGCCGGCACCTTGTAAGAAGATTGAGAAAATAAGTATCTTCTTTATTTATTTTCACCATACTTTTGATCATTGCAGATTATATCCAAGACAAAACACCTAGCCCTGTGACCACACAAATGAGACTATTGTCAGAATATGTCCAGTAAAAAATACCTCTGCAGTATTTTAGGAAGCAACCATAATACTTCCTATTCATGCACGAATCTTGAAAAGTTCAGTGAATCTTATATCAAAGCATATTTCCACACAATAATTATATTCAACAAGTTAAAGTTCTCTAGAGACAAGGATCCGCTAATTGAGAATGAAAAAAAAATGTAAAATGAAATCAACAAAACTTTTGCTACACTGACCAAGGAAAAAAGAGAAAAAAATAAGTTTGAGAAAGCCTAAAGTTTTGGAAGGGATAGTACTAATTATACTTTCAAAACCATGGTCATAAACCACCGCTGTGTTGTGAAGTAACAAGGCTCTGCAGTCAGACGGGATTAAAGCTGTGGCTTCATCACTAAAATTTATCCAATGCTGAGCCTTCTTTTTCCAGTCCATAAGAGTAGATAAAACCAGTACCCATCTCAGGATCGGGGAGAGGAAGTAACAAGAGGGATGTTAAGTAACCTTGACTATAGCAAGTACTCCATAAGGACTAGCTGTCATTGCTGGGTTTCAACTTCTATCCAAAGTCGGACCTGAGAAGGAGCCAAGGTTTTCACGATGCACATTCCTGGTTCCTGAGGTTTGCTGTGATCCTCATGCAGGGGTTACTGTGAGCAAGCCTGATGTCCTTTAGTCATAAACAATATTGATGCTAAGTGTCCTTGAAAGCCTCTGCTGAAACTTCACTGAGATTCCATCTCACTCCAGAAAGAATGGCTATCCCTGAGAAATCAACCAATAACAAATCCTGGCAGGGCTGTGGGGAAAAAGGAACCCTGTTAGTAGGAGTATAGACTGATGCAACTATTGTGGAAATCAGTGTGGAGATTCCCCAAAAAACTAAAACTAGAAGTTTCATTTGACTCTGCTATTCTCCTTGGTATCTTCCCAAAAGAATTAAAGGCATCATAGCACAGAGATATATGCACACCCATGTCTATAGCAGCACAGTTTATTATAGCTAAAACTTGGAAACAGCCCAAGTGCCCATCAATTGATGAATGGATGAAGAAGATTTGAGTTTATTTTTTATACAATGAAGTACTACTCTGCCATAATGAAGGATAAGCTTGAGACATTTCTAGGTAAATGGATGCACCTTGAGACCATATTCTCAAGTGAAATAAATCAGACACTGATGTTCAAATATTGCATGGTTTCTCTGGAGTGAGAAACTGAAAGTATAAATAAAGACCAAACTGTATAATAAATAGAGTGTAATAGGAAGAAATTGTTCAAAAAGAAAGGAGAACAAGGGTGGGGGGGAAGGAGAAAGGAAGGAAGGGAAAAGGAAAAAATGAGAAAAGAAGGATAAAATGGAAACAAACTTTGTAAATAAGAAGGGCAAGAAGGGTTGAAGGGAGGGGAGGGGAATGGGAATAAAGAGGAATCAAGACATATCATCAACATGTACAAATTCCCTATGATGAATGTGATCATTTTGTATATCTAAATAGTACCAATAAAATAAATAAAAAATCTTAAAAGAAATTTTGCTTTGAGATGGACAGAGGCCCTTTGCATGCTCAGATTCTGCATCTGACACTTTAACAAACCATGGATCCAAAGTGTTTGGGGAACAACTGTGCCTGTGCTGAACACTGCACATGTTGCAGGCACCAACAGCATTTGTAACACATTAGGTGTGCTAAGGGATCAGGGTGATGTGAAGGACACAGGAGGTGTGGTGAGGTCCCGTGCAAACACTACACCATGCATCACAGGAGGGGCTCAGTACCCACAGATCTTGGTGCCTGTGAGGTTTTTGGAACCCATCCCCGAAGACCTCAGGGAAGATCGTGTTTGACTTTTACTCATGGATGCCTGGTGGATACATTTAGATTTGCTCCAGAGCTGTGGAAATGACTCTGAGGAGTGTCTGATCTTTTCTTCATGCATCCATCTTGATTGCCCCAGATTGTCTAACTCTGTGAACACCGCCACTGGGGGTGTGTCGTGTCTACTCACTGATGAATGCAGCCTGCACTCATCTGATGATTCTCCTGTCCTGGGAGGGTGTGCTGGAGTCACATGTGAGTTTGCCCTAAATAAAGTGTTTTAACCTAGATATTAAAAATTTTTTAACTAATACAAAAAACATAAATATTGTGCCTAGTCATGGGATAATATGTCCTTTCTTTCTTTTTTGTTTCCTTTATTTTATTTGTGTGTGTGTGTGTTTGTGTGTGTATGGTCCTGACATTGAACCCAGGTCTTTGCACATATTAGACAAGTGCCATACCTCATACCTACAGGCCTGCATGCTAGTTTGATACATACACACCATATTTCCCCGAAAATAAGACCAGGTCTTATATTAGTTTTTGCTCCAAAAGACAAAGTAGGGCTTATTTTCAGGGAATGTCATTTCTTCATGTACAACCTACATTTTTTTATTTATTCATGTTCAAAATCTATATTTATTCAAATATGGTCATGTCATCTTCTTCTGGTACATTGTCATGACTCTCCAAATTCCAAATTCTGGCCTGAATTTCTTGTGATTCCATTTCCTGTAGAACCATTGGCCCCAATCCCTCATGTTCTGCAATTCAGCTCCCCTTAAATGAGCACTTCTGGTCCTTGTAGCTATTTCATATTGCCTTGAAAACACAGCTGTCAGTGATTTTATCCCATGAATTCTTTGTCCACGACCTCTTGTAGGCTGGGCTTCACAAAGTTTCCATTAAATCAAGTGTTAATTAAAGACTTACAAGATAGGAGTGACAACAAAAATGATGACAGTTAAGAATGATGGTCCACACAAAAGTGATGAAAAACTGCAAACATCAGAATTCAGAAAACATTTCTTTATTTCACAGAAGTGTATTAAGTACATTATGACAGCACATGATGTATTGAATTATGAAGATTCATATTACACACAACCATAACCGTTTGTTATCCAGTGTGCATGTTATTCATGCATTGTATCTGTACTCCAATTGGTTGTTCAGCAGTAAGTCTCAAGTTCTTCTGTTTACATAGGCATTTACTTCTTCTCCAAAGGCAATTGCTTTGGGCATTTACAAATACTTAATTATAATTTACATTATCATTTATTTTAATTATTAATGTGAATAATATTTATTTAAATTTAATTATATATGATATTATTATTTTATAATTCAATATGTTCACTGTGTGTTGCAACCAACATACCAAATGTGTCTGTCTGATGACCTTAACTGGGGCTTATTTGGGGGCTTATGAAAAATCATGCTAAGAGGTATTTCCTAGTCTGGTCTTAATTTCAGGGAAATATGGTATTTTGTGTAATGTTTAAGTCAGGTTAAAAATTGCAATAGAAAAGTACTGAGTTTTGTATGTGGATGTGACCTTATTCCATAGAGAGTTGCGGGGAGAAATCTGAACTCAAACTTGGCCTTTCTGGTCCTTAGGAAAGTGGGTTTTCTTCAAAGTAAAAGTAACAAAACATTTCATTTAGCAGTTTATAAGTTTTATGTATACTGTAACTTCCAAATATAAGTTTTATATATTCCAAATATTAGACTTATGGTAGGTAAGAATCCACTTTTGTTTCTGCTCTGAACTTCACAAATAGTAGGGTGACTTCAGGAAATTAGTGGCAAAGGAAGTGGGGGATTTAAAGGCACCAACCCTAGAGAATGAGTCACAAAATCTCCACATCATTAATGAGAAATGAGGAACTGTGGTGTTTACATCACTCACAATACTGGAGGTGACTGGGACTGGAACTGATCTTTGTAATGATAGTATGTTCACAAAAGGAAGTTTGGGTACTTGACGTGGTTCAAATGAGCATGATTCTCATTAGTAATAGCAGGAAATTAAGGAATATTATTTGAAATGATTAAATTAACAACTAACAGTATGTGACACTTTCAGAAGATTCAAGGACATAAACATGCAAAAGTTGTTGCCTCTTGTGAGTGATATCAGGGATGTCAAATAGAAATGTTTCTTTTCATTAAACCTTGTTCTTTTTAATTTTTAAATATATGTGAATATACCCTGCCCTATCTACTAAAATAATCTTTTAGGTTGATGTAAGTATTAAAGTACTGGAAGAATATGTTGACTACTCATCTTGTCTCCGGATGGAGAAAATTTCTAAATACAAAATTAAAATTGTGCAGAAAGAAATAAAAATGGGATTTGATCACTTTGAAAATCTTCAAGATTAAAATGCAAACAATATATCAAGAAACAGTGATACTGGAAAGATAGTGGAATGGTGAGCAGCAGAAAAACAGCCTTGCTGATATTTGGAATCCAGATACTGGAATATAGCAATGCAAAGAAGAGAAGGATGAGGGAAGTGGATCGCTGGGACCCAGCAGGGATCTGAAGTGAGAATTAGACCCCACAGGGAGAGCAAAGAGAGGGATCACAATGTGGAGGAGGGAGGTGGCAAGAATTGCTTTCTCCCTGAGAACCAGATCACATTGTGAGAGGGGTAGCTCTAAGCTGTAGAGGCATGGAGACCACTGGACACCTGAAAGGCCTCCACAGAGTAATGCACCAGTGGAATGAAGCAGTGGCTGCTAAAGACTGCAGTGGCTGGTGAGTTATTTGGGTTCAGATGCTCCTAGGAGCCATCTTGGACAGTATCCATTTTAGAGAGGGCCCAACAGAAGTCAGAACTCAGAGCAGCTGTGGGTTGCCTCCATCTAGTGGCTCTATGTGTCAGGTAAGCTGCAGCTGAATTCAAGCCAGCCAGAGGTCAGGGAGCTGAATTCAACCTGGCAGGGAGCCAAATTCAAGCTGGGAGGAGTCACACAGCATGTTGCAGGCTGAAAAACTTGGGTTCCAGCCTCACAGCCAGAAAACAGAAGCAGCCTGAAGTTCAGTGGAATTAAAGGCTCAGGTCTGCTGGAATTATCTATTATTGCCATAATTCTACTGCTCACTTGCTTGGATCAATCAACATGGATCTGGGCTCTGTCTGCCCCCTTTGTCAAGCAGTGATAGCAGAGACATGCTCTGAAGTGGACATTTTTTTCTGCTTTTCTTTCTTGCTTTGCTTTTTATATCATTTCTGATAATGATATAGTATTAAATTTAAACACTAGTAGAATAAATAATAAAATATATGATAGAATGTTTTATAAAATTATATTAGAAAATACAAAACAGCATTTAAATATCATATGTTTAATAAAAGATTGTGAAAAACAGAAGAGTAAAAAAAAACATAAAGAATATGACAACAAAGAACACAACATCAAAGAACACATAAAGCACTGGGCATGGTGGCAAAATACCTGTAAACCCAGCAATTTGGGAGGCTGAGGTAGAAGAATCCCAAGTTAGAGCTCAGCCTGGGCAACTTAGTGACTTACCAAGATCCTGACTCAAAATTAAAAACAAAAAAAAAATAAAAAGGGGTAGGGATGTAGTTCAATTCGAAGGCCCTGGGTTCAGTCTGCAATAGTGGAAAATACACAAACACATATAAAGCCAATTTATTTTTCTGGATAATGTGATTGCAGAAAATGTAAATGTTCTTTTTTTATTATTTTTGTATTTTCCAAACAGGAATATATTAATTTTATAATCATAGGCAAAAAGTTCACAACCAAAGGAAGAAAGAAAGGTGTGTTGTGATGAACTATCTATATTCACCAACAGTTAAACATAAGGGGCCGGGGATTTAGCTCAGTGGTGCCGTGCCTTCTTCACAAGGACGAGGTCCTGAGTTTGATCCTCAGTACAGAAAAAAAAAAAGAATTAAGCACAAATATGCTCCCAAAATTACAATAAAACATGTGTCATATACACACAGAGGATATCATGTCAGTTCCTTACTTTTCCTAAAATGCTGGCGAAGCCCTCAGTTATTACAACCCCAGAGAGCACCCAAGCTCCAGGCTCTGCTCTATTAGCCCCAGTCTGCCTACTGCCTGCCTGGCAAATCATGAAGAGCTGATTACTCTTCAAACTACAGTCATCAAGTCAATTAGGAAAGCCTCAGACTGCCAAGGCCCAACCCCACCACTCCCAAAGTAAATATGCTACATCCCTTAGCTAAAATGCACATGGGGGAGTGTGTTGATAGCCTGCAGCAGAATTCCTCCAAGGATTCACGCTGTACACTTCAGGGAGTGAATTTGATTTTGCCACCAAGGCCGCTGGGTGCTTATGGAGCTATGCTCTGGCTGGGGAAGAGCAAGATCCTGGTGAGAAAGGAGCAGCAGAAGCAGAGCAATCCTGTTAACAGAAGCACAGAAGCTCTGGGAGGAAAGGGGATGAATGGTTCATGCTCCCTGGGCTTCTGCCCTTCCCAAGCAGTTACTTCAGTCTCTTCTCAGATGCTGGCCCTGACCATGGATGAGTCCAGAGCAGGAGTACTTGCTACATTCAGAGATTCAAGCAGGGCTTCTGTGGGTCAGAGCTGGACTCCAGAAACAGTGAGGTCAAAGGTGAGTTTAGTGTCACTCAGTCCATTTGGGCTCTGAGCAGTTCAGAGCAGAGTGCTTCTTCTGCAAAGAGCAAGCACAGTCAGATGACCCAGGGAGTGGCAGGAGGTGTTGGGCACCAGTCAGATCAGGCTGGGCCCTCGGCTGCTCACCTGCACTCTCTGCTGGTTCCATGTCCCAAATTTCTGGGGCTGTTTGTGCCACGTGGTAATAACGGGGATTCACAAGCTGCTGCTCTTCTGGCAAGGAAATACCCCAAGGGGACAGTCCATAAAATTGTCCAGACATCCTCCAAGGGTGAGGGGACCAGGCCAAAGCTGTGGGTGTGTGGCACAGTGCATGCAGGGGCAGTGCCGATCTGGAGGGACTGAGGCTGTCCAAGACAAAGCCACTGAGAGATCTAGTGACAGGGTAGACACCAGCCTGACACCTTGGCCTCAGAGAAGGCCCGGTGTCGGGGTCAATTTTAGGCACCAGGGTTCTCACTCACGGTGCAGATGAAGTGAGCTTTGCTCCTCTTGTGTCATCAGCTAATAAGTGGATGCTCAGAACATGAATTGTCACACAGGTGATCTGGCCAGAGGCAGCAGGAGGAGTACTACATTATGGACCCTGGGCTGCCCTGACACCAAGCCAAGGCCTTCCCTCCCTTTCCCTCGCAGACCTCCTCACCGCCTTCTTGGTGTGGGCTTGTGATCGACTCCCGCCTCATGTCCTCCTACTCTGCCCTCACATTTGGGGCCTACCATGTCCCAAATCCCTGCCATGTGTGGCAGTGGCTGCCACTGACCTGGCCAGTCTGTGCTGCCCCCATCCCCTTTCAGTGCAGAGGCCTCTCTGTTTATCTTCTCCATGTGTTGGCTCCTTTCTGAAGTGCTGTAAAATGTGAGGCCTGTAATGTTATGTTACTCTCTCTGCAATCAATGTGATTATTGAACTATTGGATGACTGTTGTACCCTAAATTTGAAAAACCATCAAAAAGAGATTCTCCGAAGGATGCTGATATTTATTTGAGAATAGCAGAGCATTGCAATGAGAATCCAAAAGCCATGGTAACCTATGGGGGACTTCAAGGTGAGTGACACAAAGGAAAGTTCATAAAGGAGAAAAGGAGTTATATCAGGCACTTTGAGCAATAATCCTTGGTCACCATGACTAATAACAAGAGTGGCGTGAATCTAAGTTTAAAGAGCCCCTTGGTGGGCCATGTCCTTGTGGAAGAGCATTTTGTTACAGAGGTACGGGCACCTCTGTAACAACTGGGGCTCTAGGTGTCTTTGTGATAGCTTCTCTCAGGCCACAGTGCCTAAGAACCTTCCTGCGGGCCTCTTCACTTTGCTCAATTTTGGTGAGTGTTGACTTATGTGATTCCCTTTTGGTTCTGACAAATTTCATGTTTCTTTTGCAACTTCAACTCATTCCACAGTTGTTTTCTACAGTCATTTTGTGTTTGTTCTTTGGTTGTTTTCCTCCGAATTTTTCAGCCTTCTCTGGTTTTAGCTGAGCATTTTAATTCCACTTGAACCATCTTCAAGCCACAAAACAACATGGAGAAAATTTAAACGAACACAAGAGAAAGAAGCCAGTCCAAAAAGACTACATAACACTTGATCACAAATATGCGACAACCTAGAAAAGACAGAACTATGGAGGCAGGAAAAATCAGTGGTTTCCAGGGATAGGGCTGAGGGAGACACATAGGTGGGGCATGAGGCTCGTCCAGGAGAGATACCCATCCATGTCACACCGTGGTGGCAGGCACAGGTCGCCACACACAGTCCACACCTCCGGGTGCAGCCCAAGAGCAGACCCGGATGTGAACCCTGGACGTCAGTCGCTAACGAGGCCTCACTGTGCAGTAAATGTCCTGCTCTGGGGGAGGATGTGGACAACAGCAGATGGAGAGGCAGGGGTGGTGATGGAGTGAATGTGAGAACACTGGGTCCTGCCTGCCCAATTTCAGTTTGAATCCAAATCTTCTCTTTTAAAATGTCTATAATTTTTAAATGTATGTGGAGAAAAACTCCATCCTATTCCTCTTCCCCTCTCTCTCTCCTACCTTTTTTCTTTCCTACCTTCACTCCCTCTTTCTTTCTCTTTATTTTCTTCCTTTCCTCATTTCTTTCTTTTAATAAACACTGGTAGAAGCATGGTAGAAGTCACCTTACTCACTTTTCCTGAACTTGCAGAATTAAACATTTTCCTGTTCTCTAACCCACTGCCCAGGGTATGTGGCAATGCAGAAAAACCAGGACCACTGATCTATCTTTAGCATGTATACATGTTTACACACTTTCAAAGCTTTTTATGTAATTTGTATTTATTATTAAACAAAAATCAAATGTTATTAAACTGATGTGCCAGAGAGCTTCTGAATATAAAAACATTAAGCTGGGCATTTTGGAAAAACTCCATAGAGTAAAGTCATTAAGATATTTTTCCAACTGAGCCTGGGGGGAAACAGCTATAATGTATGGGGAAATTTTCATTTATAAAAATCTAGCAAAATTCTGCATACAGATTGTTTTGCAAGAGTTCCTTCAACCAGGCATGATGGTGCAGGCCTATAATCCCAGTACTCTGGGAAGGTGAAGCAGGAGGACTGTAAGGTCAAGGCCCACCCAGGCAACAAAGT
>NW_004624982.1:133565-145157 GCF_000247695.1 Heterocephalus glaber | reverse complement strand
CATTTTTAATGGGCTGGTAGCAAGCATCACTCATGTCCCATTCCAGGGCTGGTGTATATTTGTCGTGAAACTTGGCCCTGTCATTGGAGTTGAAAGCCACTGCTGTCAGAGGAAATGTCTGCCTGACGCAGCCAAGGAGGTGGTTTATTGGTTTTGGCAGCAGACAATAGGTGACTATTTCATGGAGGAAAGAGGTGATTGTTTACATAATCTTCCCAGCACAGCTACAGCTCTTTAGATTGGTGAGTTGAGTAATACTTCATTCCTCAGGAGCCTGCCGACTCCTGTGAACGGGTTGAGGTAGCCTTGATGTGATCTGCAGGGTTGGAGTAGGCTCTCATGTCACCTTTACTCTCTCTGGCCCCACAAGAAGTGACATCTAGGGGGTGGGGCATCTGCACTAAGGAGCTCCTCTTGTCTTCTGCCAATTTGGCAGAAGGTTCCAGAGAATTCCTCCTGCACTGATTTAACAGCTTGAAATAGTGTCCACCTACTCTGGCTGCAGAGCCTGCTTGCTAGTGAGTATGTCACAATATGGAGTGTCCACATCCCCAGGTATGTCCGGGGACTCAGGGTGCAGGGACCATGTCCTCTCTGATGAGAACATCAGTGAATTTCAAGCCACGCTGTTTACAGTGATAATAGGTGAAACATGCATGCACACCCACGTATCTGTGTGGAGGAGGTGGGAGTCACACAGGCTGGGCAGGATGGGGCTGGGCAGTGTTTGAGACAGTTTGGTCCTCATACAAGACACCACTTAGACAATTGGCCCCTCCAGAATCTATAGCCACAGTTCAGGAGGATGTTGAGCCTCGGGACATTTGGACGTGAATGATGGCCATGCTGAGCCATCTGAAATGTGTGGTGGAAATGACCACATTAACCTGTCTCATTCCCACGCTGCACTTTCTCCCTAGAAGAGCCACCAGCAATGACCAGAGCTGTCAGTAATGACCACGGGGTTGGGGGGAGGGGCGGCACACCATGATTGGCCCTCGGGGTGGGACAACTGAGGGAACAGAGCCTGCCAGGAGCTGGCCATGCTGTGGAGGGGAGAAGAGCTCAGGTATCAGAAGGACAGTTTGTGAGCCCGAGATTTCCCATCTCTAAAAATAGGATTAAAAATTGTTCCTGGCCCTGTCACCAGGATGTCCTGGGGGACAAATGTGAGCACGAAATGGCCCAGTGCTATTGCCCTCATACCTGCCACGCCCTGAGTAGACCTTTGCCCAGTAGGGTCTAAAGGTATGGAAGCCAGAGCCCACATGCTCATGCAGACCCTGTGTCAGCCATCCTTAAAGGGCAACTAGAGGCTCCAACAAGCACCTGGCCCAAAAGCATGGATGTTGTCCTTGCTCCCCAGGGGTGATGGTCTCTTTGGCTCCCAGAGGCCAGGCCACAGTCAGGAGACATCCTAGCTCACTGCGAGGCCTTGCCCAGGGCTCTCCCCCTGCACTTGTGCAAATGGAAGACACAGCTGACCACACCTCCTTTGTCAGATTGTGAGGGTTAAATGAGATTGTGTGATTAAATGCTTGGCATGGTGCTTAACACATGTCAGACAACAAAAAAATGAGGCTATTATGAGTACTTGGTTGTAGGGAAATAATCATAAGAAAACTACAGTAGTACCTCAATTTATAAACTTCATTTGTTTTCCAATTTCGGGGAAGATGGCTGCACTTGTTTGTGTGGGCAAGACAGCTGTGGTTGTGCTTTTCACCTGATGTGGAATTTGTGAACAGAAGCAAAATTTTGCCAAATCCTTTTGTTCCCAAACCTAACTGAGGTATCACTGTATTATTAGATTATTAGATTGTCAGATGGGCCTTACTCTCCGAAAGTGCTATTGATCTACGTTGACACTATCCTAAGTGTGTTATTGCTATGTGTGAGAACCATGAAGTATGAGTATTCCATGGAATGTTCCACCAAAGGTGATAACCAGGCCATGGACCAACTTGGGCCATGTGTGCTACAAATCTGTCCCCAAGACTGCACCCCAACTCCTCAGTTTCTGATGAGCAGCAGCCTTGCTCTGCCGACAGGAGCTGCTACATACTATGAATCCTGCACTTCAGTAGGAGCCCCGGGCATGGGATTGTCACTTGAGCCACTGCCAGCCAGCCACATCTGTGTCAGTGCCATGCTGGCTCGACATGGTGGGGCTGGCCTCTTGGTTCTCTTCCTTCTGCTGTTCAGTTAAGGAATGAACTTTCTTTCCCTGAGAAGCACTTATTGGGCCTTGCTCTGCTTGGCCTTGATAATGTTTGTATGTGTGTGTGTGTGTGTGTGTGTGTGCGCGCACATGTGTGTGTGAAACATATGAAACAGAGAAAGTCTCACTCCTCAACCCTCTCGGTTCTCAGCCTTGTCCCATGTTCTCTTTCGTCATCTCTGTGTGGGCGCATCTCTTCATGAATCCGGAAACATCCAGATTCCCACTCCTGCCTTCAGCTCCAGGACTCACACAGAGGACGTGAGGCCAGACTCCCTTAGCCCCCTTGGGGTCTCCCCAACATCGCTGCTCACTTAGCCAGTGTTGGTGTGGCTGTGCTGTTGCCAGGCGCTGTCCGCCTACTGTACAGGCAGGGACTCTCTATGTCTTCTCAGGTACCTAGGGTCTCCTTACCTTGCTGAAGATCAGGAAGCAGAGGCAGAGCTGGGTTAGACCCCCGGCTGGGTGGCGCCAGATGACACCAGCCCTTATTCACCTGGCTGTGGTCCCATGTGATGTAAGCAACACGTGAGCGCATCTATCCCTCAGCAGTCACTAGACTCTCCTCACTAGAGATGCAAATTTCTCATTTCTGCCTTTTACTTTCTGTTACTTTCCTTTTTTCACCTGTCTTTAATTGACACATAATAACTACAGATTTGCAGGGAACAAAACCATGTTTCCATATGCACATGCACATTGCACAGTGATCTAAACAAGGTAATTAACAAACACAGCTCCTCAAATGTTTGTCATGTCTTTGTAGCAAAACATTCAAAATCTTCTCTTCCAGCTATTTTGAGAAATGTGCTCCATTGTTGTTAAGGCTCATCATCTGCTGTGTGACAGACAGGTCAGCAGGGTCACCCTTCACCTAACTGTGACTTCCCAGTGTGCCCCATCTTTTCCCGGCCCCTTCTCCTCCTCTGGTAACCACCATTCTCTGTGCTTCTGTGAGGTCCACTTCTCCTCCCATGTTTGAGTGAGAACAGAATGTAGCCTTTGTCCTTCTGTGTCTGTTGTATTTCAGTTAACCCTTAAATGCCTAGTGTTCCAGTTTTTGAATGCCCATAACAATGGAACATAATACATTTTCTCTTCAAATCCTTCCTTGAATTTTTCTAGATAAATATGTGAACTTTGTGCAAAAAGTTTTAAAACTTGCAATCTTCAGCAAAAATGGGTTAATGAAATGTCCTCTAGGTTCACCCATGCCGCTTCAGTGACAGCATTTCCTCTCCTGTGGCAGTCCTAGTCACTTTCCTTGTTGCTGAGACACAATACCCAACACCTACAACTTACAGAGGAGAGGTTTATTTTGGTGTAGCAGAGTGTATGGTAGAGGGGCCTGGAGGAGGAAAGGTGCTCATGGTATTACAGACAGCTAAGTTAGGTAGAAACACTATAGACAGTCAGACAGGGCCAGGCCCTTGACAGAGTCAGTACAAACGATAAAAGCACAGTACAGCTAGGACTGGAAATGCATCCATTGGAAACCAGGCCTCAAGATAAGGATTACATGACCAGGCCTGCATACTTCCACAAAGAACAAGATAAGCAGTAACACTGGGCCTAATGAAGTCTAAATAGACATCAGTCACCCTGGTGGGTGACCAAGACCTCCAGACCCATCACTTCCTAGAAAAAGTCTTTGTTCTTTCCATGCACCCTTGTTATGTGACCTGCTTCCACATTGGATCACTATTACCTAAGTGACTATACTTGTAAGCTTATTAGTTGTTCATAGCTTCAACCTATGTTATGCCCACATGGTTTTTGCCCTATAAAACTTCCCTGTAAAGTGGGGTCCTTGGCTACCAATTCAGGACCCCTCCTGCCTCTCAGGAGCCATCCTCTCAATAAACCTTCCCTACTCTTAATCTCCGTTGTTCCTACAATTCATTCTTTGACTTTACAGAACATAAACTCAGCATATCAGACATCTAACGGGTTAGGAATTATAATATTTCCCTTTTATCATATGGAGGTCCTATTTCATCTCCTATGTCATCCCTGTATCAATGGTACGGTGGACAAGAAGCAGAGAGGGAAAGGAGGAGCTGGGGAGAAAACAAACCCTTCTAAGCCACATCCCCAGTGAACTTCCTCCTCCAACTAGATCCCAGCAGTAATGCCTCAGAATCCAATCACCTCCCAAAAGACTCACCTGTGGTGGCATGAGGCTTTGGGGGAACATCTAAATATACATCATAACATTGTGTATTTCCATTGCATTTCCTTTGTCCATTCACCCACTGATGGTCATTATGTTGACTCTGCACCGTGGCTTTTGTGAATGATCCTGGAATAAGTATGGGGTGTGTATATCTCTTGGACATGCTGGCCACATTTCCTTTGATTTCATATCCAATGGGGGTTGCTGGGTCACAGGGTCAAAGTTTGACAGTCTCACTTGTTTTGTAATCACATTTATATTTTCTATATTTTCCCCATGGTTGAATTCAAAAGTTTAAAATTTAAGTAATGATATTTACATTGTTATGGCTGAAGATATTGTTCATTTCTTGGAAGAGTCGTGTGCTAGAATCACAACTTTGTGTGGTCCTGTGCTGGAATCTCTGGATGTCAAGTGTTCAGCACATTGAGATGAAATATGTTGTTTTCTTATCCTGCATCCATTGCTTACAGCATGCACATTGGGTCTGTTTGTGTTTGGACTCCCTTTTCAGAGCTTGGTTGCTTTTCTTGGAGTTTCTAATTGTCTTTCTTGTTTCTGTTGTTGAAAGAGTAATGTGCCTTCTATATATCATCCAAACCCTCAACGTTTATGTCTCTGGCGTGAAATACTGTGTTTCTCCCAGGTGCATCCTTCCTGGAGTTTCCTGATTTGCTGCCACAATCTCAAAGGTTGTCCTCTTGGTAAACTGCAGAGCTGTCATCTCAAGACTTATTTATAGCCCCTCTGGGTCCACACCCTGGTGTCAGGTCCTCCTGTTTCTTGTTGCTGGTTACTTGTCCTCCTGGAGGTTGTCCTTAAGCACTGAGTATGTCTCTAGGAGCACTGTCCAGCTGTCTCCACCCATATCATCTGTCTTTTTGTCCTACATCTGAAAGTCTTACTTACTCCCTCCTCCTACAATTCCTTTTTTAGAAGCTTTTAAAGTAATTGTAGATTCCTGGGTAGTTGTAAGAAGTAATACAGAGGGATCCTGGGGACCACTACCCAGTCCTACCTAGTGGGGAGTCTTGCATAACTGCAGCACAGTGTCACAATCCAGAACTCCACACAGAGGGAAGGGAATCTGTCAGCCTCATGTACAGATCACACCAATGTGTTATGTACCCGTGTGTGTGTGTATTAGTTCATGCAGTCTTATCCCATGTATATTTATGAGAATGACACTACAGACCAGACAAAGAATGGTATCATTGAAAGGACCCTTCGGTCTGTCTTTCCTGACCACAGATGCCTGTTCTCTAACCTAGTACTTAACAACTACTAAGATGGTCTCCATAGCTAAAATTCTATCATTTTTAAAATGCCACATAAGTGAGTTCCTACAGCGATTGCTTTTTGCACTCAGGTTCCACCCAGCTCATGTCCCCCACCATCCATCTCCTGCTGGTGAGCAGAGTCCTATGGTAAGGACATATCACAGTTTCACTGCTCAGTGACTGCAGAGAGGTTGTGCTGCTTCAAGACTGGAGCCAAAGGTTCTAGAATATTCATGGACAAGTGTTTGCATATATTTCCATTTCCTTGTGATAAATGCTTAAAGAAAACTTACTGGGTCACATGGCTAGCACACTTCTATTGTGACAATGTCCCCACTCATCCCAGAGTGTTATGTCACATGTCCCTCCCTGCACTGTCATCAGCACTTGGAGCTGCCACCTCTGTATCAGCCATTCCTCCAGGTGTGGGACTCTTGGTGTGTGCTTATCTAGTGGCTGCTGGCATAGGACTCATGTCGGTGGGCTTGTTTGCCATCTGTTTACCTTTTGCCATGAAATGTTTAACTCTTTTGCCCATTTTCTAATGTGATTGTTTTCTACTTTTGCTGTTGTTGCTTGGGTTTCTTTATAGACTCCAGATACAAGTCTCTGTAGTCAGCACTCTGAGGATCTTCCCTTCTAGCCCTAGCTGGTCTTTCCAGCTTCTCCACAGATTCTCTCACGGATGACTGAGTTCTGACGAAGTCTGGCTTATGATTTTTTCATTCACAGATCAAGCCCAAGAATTCTTCAGCTAACCCCACTTCCATTCACCCAGTGCAGGAAATGTGGGTTGGTTCAGCTTGGGGCTGGGACTCATAAAGCTGAATTGAAGCATTTAATATGAGTCTGTGATACATTCAGAGTGTGTGTGTGAGTTCTGAGGCTGAGGTCAAGTTCCTTTTCCCACATGGATCCCCAGCTACCAAGCACCATTGTTCTATACTCATCCTCCCTGAAAACCTCTGTCACCTTGGGCACACTCGAGTGGTCTCTGAGTTCTCTGCTCTGTCCCACTGATCTAATTCAGAATATGTCCTCCTTCGTGATCTCAATTGTGTTTCCAGTTTCCCCAACACATTTGCTGGGGATCAGAGGGTCTCGGTAATGTGCCCTTGGCCACATGGTCGGATAGGAGGAACATTATCTTCTCATCCTTACACTCATCCTGTCTCACTCTGCCACTTACAAATTCTAACCTCCTCTGACATGTCACAGGATAATTCCTTCTTAACACACCACAGTGTCAAAAGATGACCACAGGAGGCACAGAGAGGCAGGGTACCATCCTGTCAACCCCAAGCACAGCTGTGCATGGTTGCAGCCCATCTGCCAGAATTTGAACAGCAGCCGCTGCACAATCCCTGCCTAATTGCGGGCCTGTTGGTCCAAAGCACATTCTCACATTTGGACCAATCCAGACTGCTCTGTATCCTCCATTTAATGAGCCAGATGTCCAGAATGTGTTGCTGTGGGCCAGCAGCTGTTGGTGTCAGGGTTGAGGCAAGGCACAGAGTACCCTGCCCGAGTTCCCACAGAGAAGCTCTAGAAACCGAGGGACAGTTCCAGCTGTGCAGGTGCTTTGTGGATGGACAGGATGCGACCTAGCTCTTTCCTCCAATCAACACTGGCCATGCAGACAGCTGGGAGGGAGAAAGCTCTGGCTGTGATGTATTTTCTTGCATCCCTTGGTAAGTGTAAAACAAGCACAGGCATTTTCCCCATGAGGATGAGCCAGGGACATCTTTGCTTTTGAATTGTTCAATTCCAGTGGCAGTTGGCTTAAATCAACCTTTTCCTTTCATGAACATTATTTTCCATTTAGAAGGCTTGACTGAACTCTTACTCTCTTGATTAGCTAGACATGAAAGTTAAACAGTTTCTAAAATTCCTTTGAAATTACTTTACAAACAAATACACAATCTAAAACCAAGAAACCAAACTGTCAAGAAAAGCTACCCTCTGTTTCACTTGAATTATAAATGGAAAATCAATTAGTGACTTACAGGTCATTTTAAGCTGAAATTAGCCAGGGTTCTCTCTCTGACTTACACTTTTAAGCTCCATGAAGCAGGATGTACAGAGCCAGCGTGAGTACTGTACTTGCATTCTCACCATAGAATGTTTGTAAATTTGTGCACAAGGAAGCTTCATGTTCTTATTTTTGATATATAAAGTGCTTGATCCTGGCTTAATTAAGAAGGATGCATATGTTACAGCTCAGAAACCCCTGCGAGATTTCTTCTCTGATGGCCCAACAGTCCCTGAGTCATACCTTGACTTCCTCCTGGGTGGGTGCTGCCCCTGAAGTTTGGCTCAGCCCCCTCCAAGCCCTACACCTCCGTTCCTCATGCCACTTTGTAATGGCCTGCAAGTCTGCTTTTACGATGAGAGATATATTCCAGATTTTCATTTTTGAAGTAAGTGTCCTTGTAGATTTGCAGAGAACATTGCCAAGAAACAGAGGTCTGATGGAATGTCATCCTCAGGGGCCAGGCAAACTTCGGGAAATGTCCGCTGAAAGGATGCACTGGGGGAAGGAAACCAGACATCTTCAGATCTCTGGAGCCCATCCAAGTTGCACACACACCCATTTGGCACCGGCCCCACTCGGGCTTCCCACGGGCTCTGAAGGGGCTCAGAAGCTTAAGGCTCCACCTAGACTCAGAACTGAGCCCCAGAATCACAGGGGGTTGCCGGAGATGCTGAGGACATGAGGCTTCAGGAGGCTGCCTGGAGGAGGACACCTGCCTGGGATCCCAGGAGGGAAGTGCCAGGTGGTAAGACAGGCCTCCATCTGGCAGAGCATTGACAAACCAGATGTGATCATCAGTGCTGCCAGGATGAGGACGTGTTCATATGTGTGCACACAACATAAAAGGATTCAGAGATGTATGCTTGCCCCTCTACAGCCTGGGAAATGATGTCTCTCAGCATCACGGGCTCTGAACCCTGTGTTCCTGATTTCTCACACCATTAAAGCTGTATGACCCTTATCAAGTTTCTTACATTCCCCATGCCTCGGTTTTCCCATTCATCCAATGAGCATGAAGAGGTCTCAGAGTCTCATCTAGTTTTTCCATTTGTATTAATTGAAGGGCAGTGACAGGGAGTCACCCTTTCAACTGCTGTAGATGTTCACCCAAAGCTTACAGGAGCTGCCCTGTCCAGGAGGGTAAATTGTGACTCTTCTGAGGGGCTCTGAGCATGAAACCAAGGCCCCCCACATGCTGGGCAATGGTGCCACCACTGAGCTCCATTGGCTGCCCTAACTTGTAACTTTTAAACCATTTCTGCTGGTGGGATGTGAGCCTGCTTCCTCAGAATATCAGTCACTCTGAAATGTAGGTGAAAAGGCAAGGAAACAATCAAGTTTATTGTTTGCAAACATGAATTTACTAGAAAATCAATAAGAAGGGAAATATCTGGAAAGTGAGCTACTTTTTCATACTTTTATGAACAAGGAAATAGCCAAATATTCCAATGGTCCATTAACGTACAAATATTTAATCTTAATAGCTGCAATGGTAATGCCGATCGATAGAACACAAATTGTTGTGTTTTCAGTGAAATGAATCAGCCAGATAGGGCAGACTGTAAATTATTTCTATTTTCAATTATTGCAGGGAAATTAGATGATCTAGAGCAAGAGAGTTACATATTTTAAAGTCTTTTGACTCAGAAATTCTGTTTTTCAAAATATGTTCTTAGGAAATAATCAGATGTATGCAAAAATTTTATCTAATAATGTTCCAAATAGTAAAGAAAGCAAAACAATTTAAATAATCACATTTATTTTGATACACCCAAATGCTGTCAATGGAAAAAAGCATTTAATAATACTAGGAATACTACAACATAAAGTGAACATAGCAAATTGAAGGTTCTGTGTAGCATAATCCCAATTCTACAGTTACAAAACTAAAGACTAATATGTGGTTTTATTTTATTTTACTCTGTCTTCCAAATTCCCAACAATAAATAAACATTACTTCTATTACTATAAGAATAAATATGATTTTTAAGCTAATCAACATGGAAAACCACTTAGCTTAGGGGGTCTTCACATTCCCTCAATCTACTATGAGCAATTCCACTCCTGGGCATAAGTACAGCACAAATACATGCATATATTCTCCAAATTGCACGTCCTAAAGCAGTCACAGCTGCTGACTTACAACATCTCACAGCTGGAAGCTGTCCAAGTGCCCATTAATAGGAGAATAAATTACTAGGCTGTGGCATGTTCCCTCCCAGAAGGCCTTGCCCCCATGAGACTGACTATCACACAGGAGGGCTCAGTGAGTCTCCCATCAATTGGCACAGAATGCTGCGGAAAGGCAGTTTGTGCTGGGACTCCAACCCACATAAATCAAAAGAGGACCACTTGAGTCCCCAAGGAGGTGGATATGCTAGGGAGAAGGGGCTGCTGGGCCCTGACTGGGCCATCTCCTCAGGATCACCAACACTATCTTGCATACATCCTTGTACCCTTTCTGTATGTACCTTATACCTTAGGGAGACATTTAAGAACAAGTTAATAGAATACTCTGCCTGCTTGCAAGGCACCAGGAAAAGCAGGAGGAGGGGAAGGAGCAAGGACAGGCCAAGGTTGCCGCAGCATAGAGGGGAGCAGAGGCCAGGCCTCCTCTCTCGGGGTGGAAGAGGTGAGAGAGCTACTTCCAGTTTGGAGCCACAATGTCCCCAGGAGGCTCCTATGTTCAGAGGCGGGGCTTTTCTGAAGGTGGTTGGCTCATAGGCACGCTACTCATCTGTGGGTCAGTGGATTAATCCACTGGCTAGTTCATGGCTGAATATGCCACTAGGAGGTGGGTCTGGCTGGAGGAGGCAGGTCACTCCAGGATGACCTGGAAGGGTGGATTCTTGTCCTGGTCCCTTCTCTCCAGCTCTCTCTTGCTGTCTGTCTGCTCTGGCCACCATGAGGTGAGCAGCTTTCCTCTGCTAGGCCCCTGGGCCTTGATGTTCCTGCCTTGAAGCCAGCTGCCCATGCACTGAACCCTCTGAAACCGTGGGACAAAATAATCCTCTCCTCCTTCAATTTATGATTTCAGGTATTTTGCCCCAGTGACAGAGATGACCAGTGCAAGGCCCATCCAGCACCATCCTGGCTGCCATGGTTTCCAACCTCCCCACTCAGCCACCCTGGTGACACCCTGTCTGGGGCCAGACTCTTCATCCAGAAGATGCCCTGTCCAGATCTTCACCTAGTTCACCCACTCAGGTATCAGTTTAGGGGTCACCTGCTCTGAGGGCCTCATGGACTACTTATTTAAATAAGTAGCTTCCACCAGCCTCATGCCCTCACTGTATTTGTGCAGCCTCATAACACTCAGCACTATGAGTTGCTAAAATGTATACGTGTGCATGCACACACATACACATAGATGTATAGGTATACACCCACACATACATAGTGGGGCACACACATGTGAACGTATGCACACAGATGTTTCAATGGTCCCATGAGTCTCATGACCTGGCGACATCCCAGCCTTCTTAGTCTGGTCCATAAACTCTGTGACATTCAAATAATGACAAGATCATGTGGTGCTGTGTTTCTCAACACTTTCCCTCTCCTTACACAGCGTGTGACTGTGCACAGATAGAGATGCAGACAGGCACAGGTGGTGAAGCAGGACAGAAGTGAGTAAAGGAGCAGAGCTAAAGAGGCAGCCAGGCAGAAGAGGTCTGTGAGCATTGTGGGACAGCACTTACGTCCTTCTACTGTCCTTTCCCTGGTGCTGCCAAGAGTTTCCAAGACATCAGAGTGGTCAGTAAGGTAGTGTGGGAGGAGCACCATTCTTCATGTCCCCACTGTTCACAGGCCACACTGGGAAGAGCAAACTGGCCTGGCAAATGGAAATGTGCTCTCCAGGTTCTCATTTCTCTCTCTC
>NW_004624982.1:62560-76206 GCF_000247695.1 Heterocephalus glaber | reverse complement strand
GTGTCCCAAATGACTTTGCCAGGGAGCCCTTTCCTGGGAACAACCTATGGGATCAGAATCTGCTAAACACCATGAAAAAGCATTCACTTCCTGAGACACTTGTAAAAGGTACATGTGCTATGATCTCTCGGCTTTCAGAAGGCTGCACTGCTGGAGTGCATTCTGCAGGATTGGCAGAGTCTCAGCTCCAGCCTCTGCTCGGTCACCCTGGCTGGGCCTTGGGAAAGCTGGAGGGTTCAGAGAGGCTGCCTTCAGGGTGAGCCCTCTCTCCTCTGCCCTCCCTGGCCTCCTTATGCCCTTTCTCAGACTGGCTTGCCCTACAATACAGAGCTCCACTTTACCTTTTCTGCTGGCTTAGTGACCAGCCATGCAGCACCAAAGGCCTGTGCTCTTCTGGGTGTAGACCTGGGCCACCTCCATGTTGATCACTGACTTGTCAATTCTCCTGCCTCCCTTTCTGCTCCAATCACGTTATAGTCCCATGACACTGGACCAGCACAGCTGCACCTTGGGCCTCAGACTTTCCTGCTGTAAAGAAGGATGGGGAGCCCATCTCCAGTCCCTTGAGATCTGCTGAGACATTACCATTCTAAGATTCTTCAGGAACTCTATTTTCTGCACACAAGGAAATAGTTTTGTTTGAGAAATGGAGACCATGGAGATTAAGGAAGCTACCTGGGCCTCAGATACTCTTGGCAGCCTCTGTAGGTGTCCATGTTCAACAGGCAAGAAGACTCTGCAGGAGGGCAGTCTACACAGGAGGGCTATCTCCATGCTGCACAACATGGCAGCCAGACATAATTCTCCAGGCAGGGTTGGGTCCATTTCCATGTGGTCTCTTAGCTAACCAGGGTTTGCCCTGCAGGGGACACTGAGACACTGAGTTCCCCTGCAGTGGACCAGACCAGTTAAGCTGTCGTTCAGAGTCAGGGAACTCTCAGGCTATTGCCCCCTTCCTGGGTCCTCACCTAAGTGAGGTGAAAACTTGCACTGTGAAGCTTGGCCTTTCACAAGGTGCTGCTACTTCTGAAAACTGATAAATAGAAAATCTCTGTTTGCTTTTCTTCACCAACTGTGGATAAAACCTATGGGCCCTTTAGAAGATGATGGCAGTGGCAAAGAGTAGCAGATGAAGACAATTAACTCAAGACCCTGTCACCCACATGGCTCTGGGGCCAGGACTCCGGCTCCATTCTCCTGACCACTGTGATGGATGGGGAAATTCTGTCCCAAAAGATGAACACGCAAGACTCTTGAGGTGCTGGGCCCTGCCCTCATGTCACCTTTTAAGAAGAACCAGCTTGAGGGTAGAGAGGGTCTTTGAAGTCCACATCCTTACATGGAAGGGGTATCCAGCCCTCTGGGCTGGGTCCACAAAGGAGAAGGCAGTCAAGTAGGCTATAACCAACATTAAGCAATAAACTACTTAGAAGAAACACAGTGAGAACAAAAAGTCAGAAGCCGCACAGTGGTGGACTATGCACACATGCCACCCTCCTTCTGATGTGGCTCCAAACCTGTACATCACGGAACAGTGAGGGAGAGGAAGGAGAACATCTGGGGAGCTTATCCCAGCAAGGAGTGTGGGTGAGTTCTTTGGGGTTGTTTTTTACCTCATGTGTCCTAGACTGTTACTAGAGAAATGTCAATTCATACAGATAAAAACAGCCACAGCGTCAGATAGCTTCTTGTTGCTGTGACAGAATGCCTGAGAAAATCGACTTAGAGGAGGAAAGGTTGCTTTTGGCTCAGAGTTTCAGAGACTTCAGTCCATGGTAACTTGGCTCCATTGTTTCTGGCCCTGAGGTGAAACAATGCATCATGGCAGGAGAAAGCTGCTTACGTCATGGTGGTCAGGAAGAGGAAACACAGAGAGAAAGGGGGTGGGTGTCAGCCAGGGGCTGGGGGCAAACTATGCCTTGCAACAACATCCCCCCATCAGTGATCCTCTTTCTCCAGCTGCTTCTCACCCCCTAGAGTTTCCACCTCCTCCTAATGGCACCCCCAGGGGGACCAAGCTTTCAACACATGAGCTTTTAGGAACTCTCTAGCCAAGGGGGCAGGAGTTGAGCAGCTTCACAGAACATTCAAGCTTTAGACAATGACTATTTCCCTCCAGCAGGAACCCTGAGAAAGCCCACAGCCCACTCTCATGCCACCACCAGAGGCCCAGTGGAGACCCCACTTCAACACTGCAAGATGTGATGAGGCCCCCATGCTGCCCATGGTGAAGCTGAGAAGCCTGCATGGGAAGACTGGAGTGGCACCTTCGCAAACAAGATGAGTGGCTTCCCAGTCTAGCTGACACCATACCAGGAGCCTGAACCTCATCACTATGCAGTGGTGACCAGGCAACTGCCCATGTCAGGATGGGATCAAGGACACCGGGCAAAGTGCACAACCTAATTAATGTCCAGAGCTTCAAACATAATAGCTAATGTAGCTCAGATTCAACTAAGTCAATTAAGACCTAAGAGGATCTCAGAAGGAATGTGAGAAGTTAATTGCCAAATAACTCAATCCTGTAGATGTGGAGCAGGATTTCTAAACAGACATGTTTCAAAGACCATTTCTGAAAATACTTGAAACAAATTAAAAAAAAGAAATTCTCATCAAGCAAATAAAAAGGAACAAAATGGAAATATTAGAACTCAAAAGGCAGAAAACAAGAAACACAAACATAATGGATGTTTTCAACTGAAAGAATGGAAAGGATGGAGAAGATTCAGGAAAGAATCGGTGAACTTGAAGATAAAATAGACTGATATTAAATGAATCATAAGAAAATACCAAATACAGACAAGATCGATCACAATCAAGTTCACCATGGAAGCAACAAGACCTCTGCCCCCTGAGCCTCCCACCATGATCACAGCATATCCTCCATCCCCTGGCCCAGACCCTGTATCAGAGAGACCACTGTGGTCCCACAGGAAGGGTGAACAGATTCAGAGACCTACGCCTGGTTTAAAACCACCACCCTGTCACTGAGCAGCTGGATGCCCTGGACACATCCCTTAATCTCTTAGTCTCTGTTTGTGCTTCTTTGAAGGTGGTATAAGAACAAGAATCAACCCCCCCCCCCGAGGGCTACTGGTGTTCTGTGACCATTCACATAAAACCTACAGGTACGAGTTTGCACACACATTTGCACACCTACACACATCTAAGTGTATGTGTTTACACATACATATACACATGTACATTTTCATATATGTGCTTGAGAGACTTCTAAATATTCTTGTAACATAGATGAAAGGTTAGTTCTAGAACATCAATGGCGTTAAAATACAAAGAAGAGGACATTAGGCTCTAACTCCCTGGGCTTCTATGTAAAGGAACCACTAAAACTAACTCAGCCACATTTGCTGTACGTGATGAACTGAAGAAGAAAGGAAAGAAGCGCAACCCATCGAAGGTGGCCAATGAGACACTGGCTGCACGTTTTCAAGCTTCTCCCTGCACAGCTGGTCAGATTCTAAGCAAAGAATTTCTCAGCCACCTCTGACAGAATCCAGCTTGGAGCTGCCCATTTCCAAGTCACTGCCTGCTCTGATAGCCTCCCTGACCTTGGCCCTGCCTGCAGAGGACTTGTCCCTGAGCCATAGATAGCATGTGCCATAGTGCATGTCACTGTCCCCCTCCAGGGCCACACAGGTCTTCGTGGTGAGCTTTCTCGGCACTCAGCCAGGATGGGCCTCATGGGTCTCCCCAGGGGATACCGAGACCCTGGCCCTGCAGCCTAGAACAAGGCAGCAGGGACACACACACACACACACACAAAAAAAAACTATAGCCACAGGTGTGTGGAGGCTGGGGACAGGTATCTGAGACTGGGCCCCTGGAACCTGCAGGGAAGTACCAGGGTCCTTCTGAAAGCCCACAGAGCCAACTCTCCCAGAGCTCTCCAACCCAAGAGCACATCGGGCTAAATGTTGCTGGTCAGTCTGATGCTGATACCTCAAACCATGCTCAGTGGGGAGCTAGTGTCTCACAAAGAACCGTGGACTTTGGAAAGCTGTGTTAAACCCAGCAGCAGGTGTCCTTTGGGAACACAAAAGGAACTGGAAGGGAAATGAGGGTGAGATGCCCTGCCTGGGTGGGGGATCAGTTTCCCAAAGGAGCCACCAGGAAACCAAGTCCACCAGCCTCAGCAGTCAGGAACTGGACTACAGTATGAGTTGCTCAGCTCTCCGACAAAGAGATAAACAACTTCCCTGGAGGGGAGATTGGTCTGGCTCAGGTTTCAGAGGGGTTAGTCCATGCTCATTGCCTTCTTTGCTTTTGTGTTGCATGGAGACAGCACATCACAGCAGGGAATGCACAGTGGAGCAAAGCTGCTCTCCTAGTAGCAGCCAAACAAGGGAAGAAACAAAAGGGGTGGGGTCTCAATGTCCCCTCTATGGGCAGGTTGCAGTGACCTCACCATCTCCCGCAGGGCCCCACTTCCTCAGAGTTTCGCCACCTCCAGTAGTACTCCAGGCTGGGACAAGCCTAGAACAAAGAGCTCTGGGGACATTTGACATCCAAGCCACAGCATGGTGTAGGAATAAGACCATCCAGATGAGAGCCTGAGCCTGTATTATCACAGGGGTGATCATCCTTCCAGGGTGTGTGTCTATGTGTCCATGTGTCCATGAGGCTGTTTCTCTGTGTGTCTGTGGGTCTGTGCCTGAGTCTGTGTGCCTGGGACCATGTCTGTGTGCACAGGTGTGCACCAGATGCAAACATAATTTTTGTGATTCATTTTCATTTAGTGTTGAGCTCTGATCACCCTTCCCTGTCCCTGTACACTCAGCTCATCCTGCCTCAGTGCCAGGAGAATCAGGGGTTCCCTTCAGGGCTGAGTCACTGCAGCTGGTGTTTTCTGGTTCCTGCTGCAGTCTAGATCAGCTGAGGACACCCTGCCCTGCCTCCAAGTGCTGGGAGCCTGGGAGTGCCTCCTCCCAGGACTCAGGTTATGCTAAGGAGCTCAAGCTGGGCCATCCAGTGATCCCAGTCCTCCCCTCTGACCCTGCTCCCCATCCCTACTGGCTCTAACCAGCCCCTCCAAGCCCAGTGGCTTTGGGGCCCCACAGGGAAGTTCACCCCTCTCTCAAGGGCTGCATTCTTTTGCTCAAATCTTCCTTTATGCATCAAGACTACATAGGGCACTAGACTCAGCCTTCCAGCTCCTTTGGGAGTTGTATCCAATTTGCTTGTTTTAAGGTGAAAGATTCACCCAACCCTGGAACATGAGCCTAGATGTGCTTTCTCAAAGCTGGGTGAGTAGATAGACAGCTGGTACCAACCAGGGCCCCAGAACCCTAAGAACACAGGTGGCAGAGGAGCTAGACCAAGCTTGTACTCCCCCAGCAGGCACTCACAGGACTCAGCCTGCAGTACACTCTCAGAGGTCAGGGTCTTGCAATCCACCAGAGTGGCCAAGCCACATAGCCATTGCATGGCAAGCTAGGAGAAGCTGCCACCCTGGTCAGGCTCCAGGAGCTCAAGATCATCCAAGGAGGTGAAGTGCTCGACCGGAAGAAAGAGCTCAGTGAGTACAGACACCGCTAGTGAGGCTCCACTTTGAAACAGTCATCAGATCCAAACTCCAAACAGGGATCACTTAAGGGCCAGGAGACACCTGGTATGAGAAAGCATTGTGCTCCTGCTTTCTGGTGGGTGAAAAAGTTATGGTCAGTGTGCTCCTGGTGCCTTGGGAGGGTTATAAATAGCCAAAGAAGGGATTTTCCCCTCTCAGCTTCCTGTTCTTTTAAACACACACACTCAGGCCCTTGAACTTTCAGATGATTCCAAAATCTACCATCAATGAAGTGCTCAGATACAGAGGTTTAATGAGTCAAGTTCCCCCCAAAGCCCAAGCATGTGAAATAGCTCCAAACGTAAGCCAGGCCTCTGAGCTGGTGGGGGAGTGGGGTCCTCCCAGCACAGCACTTGGAGGGCAGCATCTGAGGAGGATGAGCAAGAGCACATAACTCAGCCAGGTAGTGACCCACAGGACATCCTAGAAGTCAGGGTAGACCATCCCTGGGGATGGACAGCCACTCCACTAACATCTCAAGAGTTCGAAGGAAGCCACCACCCCAAGAGCCAGGATAAGTGTTTCCAGCCTGGAGGCCCTGAAGAGCACAGAGGTGAGGAAGCCTCAGGGCACAAAGCAGGTGAAAGTGGGAGGCTGGGAGGGCCAGGTGTGTGGGCAGCAGGGGTCTACTGTAGCCCACGATGAGTGATATTCTAGGACCTTGAATGCAAGGGCAGGTAGGAGTCATGCTGGGAAAGTCACACTGCAGCTGTGTGGTGAGTGACCAGAGGGAATGAGGACAGAGCACCACAGAGGTGGCAGTAAGCTCTGGGAGGAGGGACAGGTGTTCATATCTGACTATAGATTCCTCAAAGGAAGGGGGTGAAGGAGGAGCATGGAGCCAGACTCTTAGGTTTTCAGATTATGCAAATAAGGATTGCTGAGATGAAATAGTCAGGGCTGAGATGAGGTAGCCAGGTGGGGAGGAAGGATGTCAGTCCTGGCCTCACCAGAGCTCATGATTGCATGGACTACACAGGTAAGAAATGTATGTCACCGTGACAAGTGTCCACTGTGTGGATGTGATATAAGCCCACCCCATCAAGTTTAGTTAACTTTCCTTCTCCCTCTGTAGCTCCTCCCAACTTTCCCAGACACTGGGCAGAACTTCCTGCAGTGATCCATCCACACATCCATCTATCCTCAGCACTGGCAGAAACTGTCACCAGACCCCAGTGGCCTGCTGCTCAGCATTTGTCCTGGCTTCTTGGCATGACCCAGGAGAAACCAGAGGAGCAAAGTCAGAGTGTCCTGTAAGTCACACAGCTCCCTGACTTCTCAGCAGTGTCAAGAGTCCTACACTGGTTAGGTGACAACCCAGCAGCTGTCAAATGATTTATGACCCAAAGGGCTTGGGAATGAACAGAACTCTTTTCAAGGAGAAGGCAGGCTGTCCACACTGCTCTTAGAAGGTTTGGGTACAGATCCAGCAGCAGCCAGCTCCCCCCGATCCCTTGGGCAGTACGTGTTCTGGTGAACACACCAGAGAATTTTGCAAGAAGCCCATAAGTAGAAAGGGTAAGGCCTTCTTTGTTGAGGCAAAGGGAAAACCATAAATATCATTAGTGTCAATAACATGGGGCCACTGCACTCTACCCTCCAGTGGCAGATTGCCCCAAGTCCTAGGGCAATGTTTGCCCTATCTATGTAGCAGCCTAGCCCTGCCCTCTACAAGGCCTGCTGGGACCCCCAAGCTGCACCTCTCCACTAGAAAGCTGGTCATGCTTGAAGTCTTTGAGTTAGAAAAGCTCAAAGTTGGCATCCATCTCAGGTAGATGATGAAAGGATTTGTGCCCAAAGTGTTTAAAATGAAGCTTGCTTCCAATTTAATAAATACAGTTGCAAGTAAATTGCATTTGCAAAAATAAATTGCAAGCTATCATCTAAACCACAGGCACACAAGGAGGCTTTCTGCCTTCGGGGATGAAAATGTTGCTTCAACACCAGCCACCTCAGGCAGCTTTAGTCAACATCTAGGCTTGGCTAGGATGCTACAAAGTGAAGCCCACTGTTGTGTGGCAGTGGTCAGCACAGACCCAACTGTCTCTGACAGGAACAAATTCTGCATAGCATCGAAAAAAATGGAGAAAATGCTGTAACTCATCCACTGACCAAACACAGCCCCACAGATGATGTCATGTGGAATTCTGGTTCCACTGAGTTTCATGGTACTTAGGATTTTAGGTCTGCCAAATCTACAGTTATCAACTTGAAATGGGATCCTCTGACTGATTTTGGAACCAGTGCTGTAAGATGGTCATCGATTAGTGCTGTCTGTTCTGGCAGCCTTCGATTAGTGCTGGCTGGCTGGGGATATCTGGGGACAAACACAAGTGTGGAGAGTTAAAAGCTGCAGGTGCATTTTCCTGACCCTCTTTCAATTGGTGCCCAGCTGGGGAGCATGGGCAAGTGGCCACATGACACAAGCTTGGGCACACACATCCCTGACTGCCCAGGATGCCATGTGCTCAGGCAGGAAGACATGACAGGTCTCCTTGTGGACCACTTCCAGCCAAATCTATAACTTACTGAGCTGTGGCAAGCAAGGAACAGGGTGAGGAACCTAGGCTTGCAATGTCTGATGGAGCCCAGTGTGACAGTTGACTGTTGTGTGAACTTGAGTAAGAAATGCCCAGCAGATTGGCTTTAGTTCTGGGTGTGTCTGAGTGATAGACTTATTGAATAGGGAAGCCCCATCCTGGGTGTGGCTGGCACCAACCAACTGGCTTGTAGCCTGGATGGAATAAAAAGGGAAAGAAGTCTCACTTCTGTTTTTTCAGAGGAGCTCCAATTTTTGCTACTGCCTTGGACATCTGTGTCCTGGCTTCTGGCACAGACCTGCACACCCTTCAGCTTCCTTATGAACTCACACAGGACTCTACAGTGACCTCAGGCCTTAGGCTTTTCATTGAATCCTTCAGATATCCAGTGCACAGACAGCCCTTTTGCATTCTTCCACACCTGACTCTGCAGGTGGCCACTGTAAGCCTCCCTTGTAAGCCTCTTTTTCTTGAGCACTGACTGATATACCAGCTCTAAAGAATGCACCAACCACCAATTCCAACCTGCATATGGAGAAACTATCCCAGAATAAGAAATCACATCTAAGAAATGATTGACCATTTGCAAAAGCAGCTCTAAAAATTTAAAGAAAGTACAAAGCCAAGAAAGCTGCAAAGCAGAAAGCAAAATGGAGCCAAGAGCCAAAACCTGGCACCTATGACCATCCCAAAGAACACATCCAGAGATCTTGGGTCTCCCTTAACACCTGAAGGCCTTTTGATAGGTGGAAAATTCAAACACCGAAGAGCTGAAGGGCACCTTACCTTGATAAAGCACACAGCAACTGAACACAGCTACAAAAGCAGTATATTTGGAAGCATTTTCAAAGATACCTCCCCTCTATGGGAGCTGGAAGATTTGACAGCAAACTGGTTTGCACACAGCAGCAGAAGCCACTTAGTAGACTCAGGAGGTGGCCTGTATGTCCCCATTTCCCACCTGCTGCCCACCTATATGCTAAGCATTTACCCAAGCTTTGGCACACACATGGAATTACTTAATAGCATCCCCTCAGTTGACATCTCTGTTCGATGCTTATTAGGGACAAGAGACATGAATTTCTCAGCCAAGTTAACTAGACCAAAAGACAGACACCATTGTTATTCAGCAGAGAACAGCCTTACCACATCAACAAACAAAGCTTTTACATTAATATAAAAATGCAATCATTGGATTAGCCCTAAGAAGTCAGGGCCAAGTGACCAAAGAGAATACAAGTTTGCTCCTATAACTTTAGAGTGAGTATTCATTTCTTTCCTTAAACATGTATTAATGCACAAGTTTGTTTAGCATAGACTCTACCAGTAATTCAGTGGAATTCCAGTCTGCTTCCTTGCCAATTCCTTGGTTTCCTCTGCTGTATTTGTAAACCCAGAGACAAGATTTGCTCTCCCAGTGCGCATGGAACCTGGGACCCCCGAAGAGTCTGAATGCACACCCAGATGTCCAGTCACTCCTCTGGTAAAGGGATCCAGGTGATCTCCTCAGCCTGAAGCAGTCAGAGATGCAGCCAGACACAATGCTCATGTGCCCAGCTTTGCATTTATTTGTGCATGTTGGTTTTGTGCTTTCTACAGGCTAATCTGTGCCTGAATATAGTCAGGATGTAATAAAAAAAAAACCCATGTGGAGTATGTCTGGAAGGACATTAATAGTATATGTGAAAGTTCCCAGCAGATAACACAACTGTTAAAAGGAAAAAAAGCCCTCAAAGGAAAGCACTAGAGTATGAAGGAAAAAGTAGAGTCATCCCTTGGGTCCCAAGGGAGAATGTGCCCAGGTCTTCCCTCAGATGCCAAACTCAAGGGTGCTCGAACCAGTCATTCGCCGTGGCACAGCATACATCTGCACAGGACCCCTGCAGTCCTCCCATATACTTTAAACCACCTCTAGGTTGCTTGTCATTCCCAATAGAGTGTAGATGCCTGGTAAACTGTTATTATAATGGGTTGTTTAGAGAATTATGACAAGGAAAAATGTCTGAACACGTTCAGTACACATGCAGCTTTTTTGTTTTCATGATTTTCGGCCAGTGATCAGCTGAGCTGTGGGTGAGGAGGTTACAGATACAGAGGGCTGCCTGCACTAAGTGGCAAGAAAGAGGCCAGAGGAGCCCGAGTGCTCATACCCACAGCACCACACAGAGAAGCGGTCCGGGAACCGGCTCATCCAGCTCAGTCTGAAATCAGCCAGCCCAACCCAGAGCTGCCTGCAGCAGTGGGTCTCTAGGAAACGTGCTCAGAGGCAGGGAGGCCTGTGGGGTGGGCACTGCCTTCCTGGAGAGTCTTCGGCCTCCTGGGGCTTGGCTCTATTTTCAGTGTCCTGCATACAAATTTGAGCTGTTCCAAGACACAGAATCTCTTTCTGGAGCTACATATAGCCAATTCTAGCAAAAATCACTACCCATGCTTTAGTTATGCTGGGGATGGGGTAAAATAAAAACCCAACATCAGCTAAATATAACACTTTATCCAAGGAAGAAAAGCTTCTAGAACAGGGCAGCTTACAGGGACCAAAGATGGTTCCAAAGGCCCATATTCACTCAGTTGAACAGAATTTCCAACCAGAAAAAGCAAAGCAGGACTTGCTATAGGGATGCTTGGCTGGGGCAGCTCATTTGCCTTATTTAGAGTAATCCAGCAGCAGGGATTGGCTGAGGGTTTAGCCACCATGATTGGCTGAGGCTCTGTTGCTAGGTGACCAGGGTGCATGCACCCTTTAGCTTACCACTCCCTAGCCCACCAGCTAGGTTGCAGTTCCCTATGTAGATGCTTTCTGCCAGACTTCATCACCTCAGGATAGAGACTGCTGTAGAGCAAATCCACCACCTGGCCCAAGAACTGTACCAACCCCCACCCCAACTCATTCCCCACCACTCTCCCCAGTGGGTGGCAGGGTGCTGTGGTTCTAAAACCTGCCATGCAGGGCAAGTCGGGACTGGTGAGTTGCCCCCACTCCTGGGTTCTTCGCAATACCTTGATAGTGGTCACTGAAGCAAGTTCCCATGATGGCAGACACAGTGGAACTCAGGGGTCTCTAGGAATTCAACAGCTACTAACTAGGGACTTTCTCTCAAACTGGGAAAAGCAGTCCTCCTGGATGAAATAAATCCTAAAAGACACAGTGCTGGCCATTGCCCAAAGAGGAATAATGAAAACAAGGCACTTCCTTTTCCTCTTGGAAGCCTTTAACCCAGGCAAGCAGGACCCAGCCACCAAGCACAGGGTGAGCAGGCACCTCAGGGAAGGCCGGGGCAGCTCCGAGATGAGAGACAGGCCTTGCTGGCATCCTGGAGGGGATCCTGGAGGCCCTCTATCTCCTCCTCTTCCTGGTATCCCCCTGGCCCTCACATTCTCCATAATCCCTTGGCAGGAGAAACTGTCAGAAGCAGTTGCTCCCTCAGCTGCTAGACACCGCCTTGAGCTCTGGCTCCCGTCATCCCTGCCACCCAGCCCTTCACCTCACGACCCTGATTGAAGATGGTGCCCAAGAGATTTATTCTTGGGGCTGAGCCCAGCAGTGTAGGCAGGGCCTGGGAAGGCCAAGGAGAATGGGAAGCCGCACCACACAGCCGAATTCCACAGGCTGTGTTTGTGCTTGGGTGGGGAAGGAGGAAGCAGAAGAAGGCATTCCCACTGCATGCCCCCTGCCCCAGCTGAGGGACTGCACAGCACCCCTCACGCCTGGTCTACTCCTTCCCCAGACATCTGGGGCCCCGGGAGTGTGTCTGTGATTTAGTCTCGGAATCACCATCATGCGGTCACCAGCCTTGTGGAACTCGCCTCCCATCCATCCCACCCTGGGCTCCTGTCCTTGGCATCCTCTCCCCATTGTCCACTCCAGAGTTTACTGGGGAAGGAGTGTAGGACATGTGGGGGTCTCACAGTGAGCAGGACAGGGGTAGCTCCTGCCTCAGGGAGCAGGTAGTCTCATGGGAGATGGGTACAGATGCAGTTAACAAAGCAATGGTAGCACAATAGCTAGGAATGGTGGCTCATGCCTATAATCCCAGCCCTCTGGGAGGCTGAGGCAAGAGGACTGCAAGTTCTAGACCAGCCTGGACACCTTAATAATTTACCAAAACTTTGTTTCAAAATAGAGTGATGTTAGTAAAGTGCAAGGGTCCTGTGGTGTCTGCAGGGGTTTTTTGGGTCCCACAGATGTCAGATCTGAGGATGCTCTAGCCCCTTGTATAAAATGGCACAGCATTTACAGATGGACTACAACACCCTCCCATACACCTTAAATCACCTCTAGATAACTTGGGCATCTACGACAGTGCAACTGTCGTCACACAGTTTGATGGTGAGCAGTGTGGAGGATGAAAAGATTGCCCAGAGAAGAGACTTAGTTCAGTCACTGTCAGGCCCAGAGGGGCTGTTTCTCCCCTCAGAATGCCCAGCTATCAGGGAGCCTCCAGGAGAAGAAAAAGCCACCACACTGAGAACTCTCTGGTTCTTATTTAGAATCTCAATGTAAGAGAAAATAGCAGGACAAAAGCAGTTTGGGCCAGGAGCTGTCTCAAGGCTGGCAGTTTTCCTTGGGGAAGGGGAAGGACATGGCCAGACACAGCATACTTTACTAATCTAAACTCCTTGCTTAACCATTTGATTCTCACACAGCCTGTGAGCTTTTGCTCTATAGTTTAACCATTCACTCCTCAGGGAGCCTGTGTGCTTTTTGATTCAGTTTAATTATTTATCCTCAAAAAGCCTGTGTGCCTTTTGCCTCACAGTTTAACTATTTGTGTGCTTTTGCCCCGAATTTTAATGATTCACTCCTCACAGAGCCTGTGTGCCTTTGTCCCACAGTTTAATCATTCACGCCTGGCCAGGTCCCCCACAAACTGTCACACAGATCGCTGTCAAACTGTGTTAGGGAACAAGGGCATGCAGGTTAAATACAGGTGGATTTGTTCATAATATTTTAGCTCTGAGGCTGATTGGATGTTCAGACCCGGAGGCTGATTGTAACTGCACATGAGAGTAATTGTTAGAAAACATATGCAACCAGAGAAAGAATGTGATATACTTCTGACTGCACTAAATGCAAGTGCTCGAACTCCTCAAAAGGCGGGAGCAGCGGGATGCTGGGTGATTGAGTAGAGACTCCTTCGGAGGTGCGGCAGTGAAAACATTTGGAGCTGGATGGAAGTGAGCATCGTACAACCCTGGAATGCACTGATTGTTACCACACTGTTAGCTTTAAATTGTGTAGCTTGATGTTACAGTTTGTCTGATTGTGTAACAGCGATTGCTGCTCATAATCATATTCAGACTTATTTACTACAGAAATACAAGTTTATCTCCTATACCATGAGATCTATTTATATTTAAAGTTACTTTAAAATCTTGTCTTAACTGTAAACACATATATAACATTCCAGACACGTGAACATCCTGTGTCCTCTTGCTTTAAGGCCTGATTTGCCCTGTGGAAGAGTGCCACCCTGTCATGTAGCATTCATTTCTCTGTGTAGGGGTGTGTGTGTGTGTGTGTG
>NW_004624982.1:0-31224 GCF_000247695.1 Heterocephalus glaber | reverse complement strand
TTCAGGTGCAGGGTCCCCAAAGGCTTCAAGGTGAAGACCTGGCCCCCAGGCAGCACATTCAGAGACGATCAGATCCTGCAGGCTCTGACCGCACCAGTGGAGTAAGATGGAGATGGCTGGGAGGAGGGGTGGCTGGGGCACACCCTGTGGATCACACCTTGACCCTCGCCCCTTCCCCTCTCTTCACTTCCTGGAGCCAGGAGGTGAGCAGCCACAATTGCACATCTCCTGCTGCAAGATGTTCTGCCCCACACAGGCCCAGAGCTAAGCCTGACACCAGGACTGAACCCTCCAAGCCCACAAGCCTGAAGGAATTGCCCTGCTTTGAGCTGTTTTCTCCTGTGTTTGTCACAGCAATGGAAAGTGACCATCACATCCATAATTGCTGGCTTTGAAGACAGAGAAAGAGAGCCACAGAGGCTAAGTGGCTCTCTAAAGCTGGAACAGCCAGTGAGATAAGGGGACCTCATGTCGTGTCCCCAGGGCAATATGGATACAAGGGACACAGGTCCTGGCTGGAGTTCCAGGACAGACATGCAGCCCCCACCACTGCCTTGTGGACTTCTGACCTGCAGAATGGGAACTGGCCAGCATTTCCACTGAAAGCACCTAGCTGCGTGAAGTTTGTTACAGTGGAAGTAGGAGATGAATGCAGAGGAAGAAGAATAGCTGTGAGATTCGATCTCGAGAGCCCCCACATGAGCCAAGGCACCAGCCCACTGAACCTAGGACACTGAGTGCCCCCCACCCTCACCTGTGTTTGTGCCCCATACTAGCCCACCCCAATGTTCTTCTGGACCAAGGAAACAGACAGGACTCTCAAAGTCAGAAACAGGTTCGAGGAGTGGTAAGTGAAGACATCACAGATCCTTCAAAAAGGAAAAAGGAAGGATTGGCTTTTGCCACTGAGCACCAGCGCAGAAAGCCGACCCCGGCTAAGGGGACCCTGCAGCTCCTTCTCAGGGCTGGGGCCCATGGGCAGCCCTGAGTGATGCCTGGCCCCTTGGGATGCTGTTTGGTGGAGACCCTGCCATGCCCAGGATGCTCCTGCCCTGCCCTGATGGAGCACAGTGTTAGAACTCTGGACACCCCCTGCAGGGAGCTCGCTCAGGCCTGGACACTGAGGCACATGGTCCTCCACCAGACAGCAGGATGCCAGGCATGCCACAGAGGGTGTGGTCAGCCAGGCCAGCAGAGCCCGAGCCAGTTTGTTCTCTTCACAACAGGCCTCTCTGGATAAGTGTAGTACTGTTTCCTTCCCATGGTCCTAGATCCATGCAGCTTTTATTGTTGTTACTGTGAACAGCGGTACCTGGCAATGGGCCACCCTGATATAAACATTGTAGTCAGTAAGCTTCCTGGGCTGAACTCAAATTTACAATCCTCCTGCCTCAGCCTTCCAGAGTGTTGGCATGTGCCACACACTCAGCTCTATCCTTGTTTTATAACTGTAAAATATTATTCAAGACCAAGATGGCAATTATAGAACTTGTTAACTTTAGTGCTCTTGTGCGTCCTGTGCTGGTTGCAGCTCCTCTCTGGTCTCCTTTTCCTGTTTGTCCTGGGCTCTCTCTTTCAAGTCCCAGGTGGCCCAGGGCCATCCTCACACACGGGACAAAGCACTGACCTGATAGTCAGGGACCTGTGAGCGTGGACGGGGTTTCGAAGATTCAAGAGTTTTCAGGCTTTGGGGCACCAAAGCTGGTGTTAGAGTCTCTTGGGAACCTTCCACCCCCTTTCTGGGGATGGAGGTCCACCACCCACTATCTGGGGTGGGAGTCCCCTCTATCCCCTGTTGTGCCCGGCCTCCATGTGCTCCAGGTGGCCACCCAGCTTGTCTAGAGAGTAAACCCGGGCAGGAGGGCAGGAAGACAGGCAGTCTCTGCACACACCTGGACTCAGGACAGGGTCCGGCTGATGAACTCACTGCAAGTCAAGTGTACTGTGTGAGGAAAAAGCATTTGCACACCTTGCACACCTTGCCCACCACACAGCTCAGCAACGCAGCACTCTGTGGTTGTCTAACGTTTCTGCTTGTGATCCTGTGGTGACCTGGACCTGTGGCTCACTGTCACCGCCCAGTGTTACGAGAGAGGGTCCTGCCACAAACAGCTGGCCAGGAAAGGAATGGCTTCAACTAAACATGTGGCTTTCACACCATCATTCTTTGGTCTTTTTCTTTTTTGGTTCTGGGGATTGAACCCAAGGCTTTTTCACTGAGCTGCAAACCTATCCGGCCTTTTTTTTTTTTTTTCAGACCTTTTCGTTTTTTAAGACTGGTCTCATTGAGTTGCCCAGACGGGAGTTGAACTTGAGAACTTCGTGCCTCAGTCTCCTAGAATGCTGGGGTTACAGGCCTACACCATCACATCCAGCTACACTACCTTAAATCTGCAAAGCAGACCAGTGGAGCCATCCTAACCTGTGCAGCCGTTCAACTCTCAGCCCCACACTTGACCACTGCTCACTGGTCCCTGGAGTCCCTGGGTGCCGAGCTTACAGGACAACCCACAAGCATGTTGGCCCACCACCGTGTTCTGCGTATACAGTCACCACCCCAAATCTCTGCATTCCCCCATCCCTGGATCCAGCGTGATATTAAGTGCTCAGCTCTGTGTCTGCAGGGGCAGCAAGTGCATACTATAAGCAGCATGGTGTCCGGAGTCCGTGTTTCCACCATGAGGCTGCTCTTGTCTTCTCTCTGAATGCCAGGAGTCCTTTGGGTCTGTAAGGTAACAGTTGGTTGTCCCTGGATAAATGACAAATGGGCCTGACTCTAACACTGCAGGCAGCCACACAAGGCCTGGTTGACATCTTTTTGAAATTTACCCCAGGATTCTCATTTTCCCAAAAGAACCTGTGACATCTTTGAGGATTAATTAAACCAAAGCACCAGGCATGTCCAGAGATCTCAGCAGAAGCAGCACTGCACAGAGCAGGAGGCTGTGGCCGCCCCTCCCTTCACACCAGCCCCCACAGACCAGGTGATTGTCCTTCCTGGAGAGCCTAGTGACCTTGCAAGGCCCCTGAGTTCTGTCCCTGAGCTGGACCCCCCACTGCCTCTTTGGCTCTGACTGAGGAGACCTCTTCAGCATGGCAGCAGCAGAGGGGCCCTGGCTGCAGTGACTGTGTCCTTTCACCGAATCGTAGCTTCCTTGGGTGGGAATCTACCCAGGACCCAAAATCCCAGGCTGGCATCTCGTCTCACTTCGTCTCGGGAGGACCAAGGACTGACACCGGATTCCAGAACTGGCCTCCATCTAGGACTGCCCGCCATAACTCTATGTCTCCCTGCCCATCCCAGGAGACCACTGTCCTGGGGGCTTGCTTAGCACAGAGGCAGACCCTGCCGCCCCTCGCCTACAGTCCCTCACCCAAGTCCACTTTCTAGGTGGCCTCACTGAAATGTCTTCATGGTGACCCAAGGACCCAGCAGGTCCAGCTGCCCCTTGGGAAACAGACATACCTGGGAGGCTGGGCTGTCCACCCTCACTCTGATCCCAGCCCCACTTAAACTGGGAAGGCAGCTGACAGGAGAACATCACACTGTGCCCTCTGCTGGAGCTGGGTAGCAATGACAAGTCCCTCATCTGAGCAGGGCATAGCCCTAAGCTGTGGGCACAGGTCCCTCCTGCCAGGCACAGAGTGGGCAGCACAACCCTGTCCAACAGGGCAGCCTCTCTTCCTCGGGAACACAGGGCTTGCAGGACTCAGTGCTGACCCAGACTTGGGGCTAGAGGCAGAGATGTCCTTGGCCTGCAGGCAGTTTTGCCTGTTCTCCTTGAGCTGATGCTAAAGAACCAAAATAGACATGAAGGGTGCCCCAAAACAAGACTCCTTAGTTCACCCCATCTCTGCAGCCCTGAGACTCTGGCAACAAGGCCAACACTGATTCAGAGGCCAGGAAATGGTGGGGGAAGTCATGAAGGGCAAGGACCCCACCAGGAGGTGAGGGGGCCTAGACATGGAAAAAGCACAAGCGTGGTGGAGGGAGCCAAGGAAGTGGAAGGCCGCTCACAGGGGCAGGTGTTGGTGGAGGTGGGGTGCAGGAATCCAGAGGTCCTTCTGCAGGGGCTACTTGGGGATGGTCTGCTGTTCCCTAAAGATCTTGGGGTGGGGGGCAGCAGAGTAGAAGGGAGAGGGTGATGTGAGGCAGCAGGGATCTGTTAGAAAAAGAAGACAGCAGCAAGGCAGGTCAATGCAGTATGGAAAGAGGCCAGATGGTGTCGGAGCCCTGAGTTGATGTTTCCAGCCATGGGGCCCGGGTAGCTGTGAGGCCAGAAGCCAAGCTGGAAAGGTCCAAAAGCAGAAAGGAACTGAGAGGGGAAGGCTGAGGCATTCCCCTGGGGCCTCACTGGCTCTGACACCAAGGGGAACTGCAGCCTGGCAGTCATAGGAGGTAAGGAGCTAGGCAGGGCCAGGACAGGGAAGGATCATCATGTTCATAACACTCAAGTCACAGAATCAGAAAATAGCCTGCAAAAGCAGAGGGGTGGGTGGAGGAAAGAGGATTAGGAACCAGGCCTTCGTACCTGTTGCTAAGTAACAGATGACCCTAAACTCAGCAACTCCAAACAGCACATGCTCCCTATCTGCTGTTTCCAACACTCCAGAGTCTAGGAGCAGCTCGGCAGGGGCTCCCAGTCCCTCGTGAGGCTGCAGCCAGTGTCACCAGGGTCACCCCATGAGGCTACACTGACCCAAAGCCTCAGCAGGGGCCAGGGCCACCAGTAGTCCCTCACATTGCTACTGTGGGCAGGGGGCCCGGTCCCCTGTGCACAAGACAGACCAAGGCAGTGTCAGGACCTCAGATCAGGGTGAGACATGGTGCAATGAGGGTGGGAACAACCCCAAGGGAGGGAATGCAGAGGGCACCCCTGGAGCCATGCGGAGGCTGCCAACCACAGATCACCCCAGGGAAAAAGCCAAGGTGGAGAACTCCATGCAGAACACCCAGCAGAGAGGAAACCACAGCCCTAATGTGTGTAGGCATGTTACCAAAGGACGACACCGAGAGGGAGATTTCCAGAAGGGAGGGTGGTTCTGAGTGCTCCCATGTGCACCTAGCATCCCAGCACTAGGGAGCCTGAGGCAGGAGGATCACAGGCTGAAGCCCAACCTAGGCAACTTAGTAAGACCCTGCCTCCAAATAAAAAAACCTGGGGATGTAACTTGGGGACAGAGTGCTTGCTTAGCATGTAAGAGGCCCTGGGTTCTGTGCCCAGCACCACAAAAATAATAATTAAAAATGCTAACAAGTCCAAGAAGTGGAGGTGAACAATTGCAGAAATCAGGAGCTGGCCCTGGTGAGGAGCTGCAGGTGCAGCCAACTGCAGGGGGTGGGGAGCCACCTCTCAGCAGGCAGAGTGATGCTGGAGACAAAGACTGTGTTCAGAAGTGTCAGCACTGGAGAGAGGAGAGGTACATGGTCGGGAGAAGGAGCACTGTGCATGGAGCTCTGATCTTGGTGGTGGACAGTGGGGAAAGATGCAGGGAGGAGGGGTGGAAGAAGGACAGAGACCGAGGCCAATGGCCCAGGTGCCAGGACGTAGGGGACAGGGATGGAGAGCACAGGTGAGGGACTGACCCTCCCTCAGCCGGAGGAGTATAATGTGCGGAGGGCAGGGCTTGGAGGCTCTGTCATAGTCTCCACCTCACGATGGGGCCGAGGAGGCAGAAGGGTCTGGAGAGGTCCACAGGCCTCGGGTCTGCTCCTCGAGAGTCTGCAGGCCTGGTGCTGGCTGAGTTAGGCCGTAACCTTCCTAGCTTTCAGAGGAAGTTTCCTTGCCCAGTGCTGGGATTAGCTAGACCCACATTTCATGCTGTGCTGATATCTTCAGCCCTGGAGCTTTCCTGGCATCTGGAATTTCTGTGCTGCTCACAATTTATGTCATCCCTATGGCCCAAGGTCAGCAAAGCATCCATTCATCACAGCCAGGAGACCTGCAGGCGGGGCTATGGGGAGTAGCACTGAGGCTGGGCATCGTCCCTGCCCCTTGGACCACTCCAAGTCCACCTGCAGGCCTAGAGCTAGGATCAGGGAAACACACGAGGCTCCCACACTGCTGGGGAGCCCCTCATGCTGGGCAGCTTAATGCCTGGGGCACCCACTAGCTGGAGCAGCCACAGAGAGGGGCTGGATGGGAGACCTGGCAGTCTCAGTGTCCCCTGGTTCATGCAACTCTGCTTCCTCATCCAGAGCACAAGAGGAGGGCAGGTGGGGCTGTGTGTGTGGCACTTAGTTCTGGGGAGCAAACTCCATCGAACTGACCTCATCACAAGCCATAGGGACAGGACAGTGTGCAGAGTCAACCCATCCTTCTGCTACAGTTCCAGATTGGCGAGGGTCCAGGGGGCCAGGCAGTGCCCTGACTTGGGTAATGACATCCACTCAGCCTTCCTGTTTCCATATGAGCTCTCAATTCCTGGCACCTGTTCTAGAAGAGTGCTTGGGACACAGTACATAAGACCGAGTCAGGCATTTTCAGACCCATTTCACAGCTAAGGAAAACAGGACTGAGAGGAAAGTGATGACCCTGGGTTTGCAGCTGCTAGCCACAGGTCTGAGCCCTGCAGCCACAGGCTACCCTTCTTCCCCATGCTGTGCCACTGCTTGGCTTGTCCAGGTGTCCAGGGCTCTGGGAAGAGGCAGAGAGGAGCCAGGCAAAGCAGGAACCCAGGTCCATCTTGGTGACCCAGGCCTGGAGTAGCTGTCTCCTGGGAGCACTGTTCCCGGACCACAGACATCGAAAATCACAGATTCTAGGTGTGAAAGAGCCACTCGGCACTTGGGGACCCGTCCATGGGGTCCTCCTCCCAGCATGCAAAGGGCCCCAGGGAGCTTATCACCTCCCCCACTGGCCCACACTCTCCTGGGTGACCAAGGGCTGGAACTGACTCCCCTGCCTTCACTCAGAGCTTGCCCCCAGAGTCCAAGGATGAAACTGAAATTGTTCCTTCCTGTGTGATGTCCCCACCACACCGTGATCCCAGAGCACTCTGCCTCATTCTTGGCTGACCCTCCAGCTGACTTCTGGGCTCAGAGTACTTTTCTGTGCCCCGGACGAGTCCTTGCTTCCCTCCTCTGGCTCCGTCCCTGGCCCCCTATCCACCCTGGCCTTCCTCCTCTGCCAGTCAGGCTGGACACCCAGGCCTCACTACTTCTCATCCAGCTTCCGTTTCAGGATCTGTCTTTCCCGTTCCAGGCAGTCTTTCCCCTGAGCATTGAGAGGTCTAGGAATTCGTCTTCCAAGACAGCACCAGCCGACCTTGGGCTCCACAAATGGGCCTAATGAGTGGGCTGGAGACATCACACCAAGCTGGCTGTCTTGTGGCTTCCTGCAGCCTGAAGCTTTGTCCTCAGCCCTCCTTGGGGACAGCCCCAGGCTCCTTAGTTCTCATTCTGGCCTGAGCTAGTGGAGGGGGAAAAGCATCTCCCTTGGGGAAAGGACAAGAGACACAGGTCATGCTGCCTGCTGGACAGATGTTTCTGCTGTACCCAGAAAGCCATGTCCACACTGACCACAAGGAGTGGGTGGGTCAGCCAGTGCCGTGGTTGTCCTCTCACGGGCCACACCCTCCTGGTCCTGGTCCCTCCTCACCATGGGACAGCTGCCCCCAGCAGAGTTTCCAAGGGGAAGGACACCTCCTGTCCTCCAGCCCCTTATGACAACAGAGGGGTGCTTCCCCTGAGGCCCCTGAGCACGTGCCCCTCCTGGGAAGTCAGCCTACACTGGTCACATGCTTGTCCCTAAGAAGTGTCAGGGGAGGAGGCAGACATGACCAGTATAGTAAACAAACCCCACTGAGCAAGGCCTGAGTGTTCAAATGTCACACAAAACCAGCAGCTGGTAACCAAGAAGCAGCAAGTGACTTCTGTGGATTTCCAGAATGTCCAGCCACTCAAAGAAAAGGGATTGTGAAGAAGCAAGTAGAGCCCCAGGTACTGCCCCCAAGCCCTTCAGCTCCCCAGCTTCAATTCAGTTCCCCGCAGCTTCAATTCAGTGTGTGCCACGGCTATGCCAGAACAGCACTCAGGGAGGGTGTGCACGGTGTCAGGATGTGTCACAGCTTGCAGCAGAGGTGAGAGTCAGTAAATAATCTGCTAGTAGACCAGTGGCCTATTAATAAACAGTCCACAAAGCTAAGAATTTATATAAGGTTTATGTCAAACCAAGGCAAGTTAGGAGAAATAAGGTAGGTAGAAAGGGACAAGGAAAATCATAATTTTAAAATTGTGCTTTTAATGAAAATTACAGTTTGGGACACAGACGTAGTCAAAAATTTCTGAGGACCTTAAAGACACAGCACGCCTGGGCCACTCCCTTTCCTTGCAATGAATCTTCTGCCCTGTGAGTAGACCCATCTGTCCACCTGAGACCTGGACCTTTCCTTGTGGACAAGCTGTGTCTGTCAGCTGTGGTGGCTGAGGAAGAGCCACCACCTTGCACCTGCAACCAGATCTCTCCATGGGGCCACACCACCATAGATCTCCACCCTATGAATACCCCAGCCAGAAGCCGGAAGCATCTCTCCCTGAGGCCGAGCTCTGTTTCTCTGAATGTGGATTTTAAATTCTGGCCAATAAACCTCTTTATGTCTCTCACTGATGTGTCCTGAAACTCCTTTTCTGTGATGGAGGTCAGCACACCTGCACCCTGGCCTGGGGATAAGTCAGGCTCCCTTTGTCTTCCTTAGGGACTTCCTGGGACCCCAAGGTCCATACCACAGACCTCACCAGGACAGAGCCATACCGTGTGTGTGTGTGTGTGTGTGTGTGTGTGTGTGTGTGTGGTATGTGTGTGGTGTGTGGTGGGTGTGGGATGTGGCGTGTGTGTGGTGCTGGGAATCTGATGCAGGGTCTCACACATGATAAGCCTGAAGCAAGAGTTTCTAACGCTAACCCTGAAGACCACAGAGCACAGAGGTTCTTGAACTCATTCAAGGGGAAGCAACACAGAGAGGTGGGAGCTGTGAAAGTCAACCAAATCCACCACACGACAACAACTGAAAAAGAAAACTCCTCCTCAGTGAGCGGGTGGCACCCTTGGACAAGAAGAGGAGGATGACGCCTGCTCTGTTACCACCAGGGTGGTGAGCCCGCTCCTTGCCTTGTTGGGCCCATGTGCACAGAGGACAGATTTTGTTGAAGCACCTAACAAAAGGACTAAAGCTTGCTGCCACTGTGTCCACTTCATCCATTAGGCAGGTGGGAACCAAGGATTTAAGAGGGGCCAATTTAGAGGGGCCTGGCGCAGTCCCAAGAATGCTTCACCCTGAGACTCCTCACCCAGCAGCACCTCCATTCATTGTCTCCAGTTACCAAAGTTCCCTGATACCTTTGGTTCCCCAAGGTCACCCTGTCAATTATTGACATAGCAACTTCCGTCAGGAGGAATAGAGGGATTTCCCCTCCTGTGTTGCTGCTCTCTGTTGGGGACGAAGGACAGAATGGTCCCATGTGCTCTGGGCGAAGCCCTGTCACTCAGAATCTGGCTCCACCAGGCTAGAAAAGCTTCAGAGCTGGGCCTCTGGCAGAAGCTGTTTCTGTGAGTGACTTACAGACTCATCCCTCTCCCATCCACATATAACTAGATGGGCACTGGTGGTCTCCTCTGGGTCCCTGGGGCCAGCAGGTATGCAGCCCAGGTGTGACTTTCTGAGTAGCACTGCCTACTAAGAAAGGGCTGGGCTCTTTCCTTCGCCACTCCTTCCTCCCAGCCAGAAATGGTTAATCGCTGGCTCCAGGCTCCTGCAGCCCAGCCCTAATCGACCTGATCTCGCTGCCACTGGGCCAGCAGCTCTGGGCCAGGCTGGAGTATTCTTCTGAGGTAATGATTAAGCTGTGTGCCTGACCAGCCAGGCTCACACCTCCTGGGATGTGGTGGCCAGGACTGGCTGGGAAGGCAGGGCTGCACTCTGGGACCCGCCGGCAGCCACAGCTCCTATCTGCCTGCACACATAGCCATCCCAAGCATCTCTAGGTTGGAGCCCTTGCTGCCTGCCCACTGGACTTGCTGCACCCCCACCATGAAGCTCTGGGTGTTCTGGACCAGGCTGGAGTACACCTGCCAGATCCTGGGCATCACCACCGCCTCAGGTAAGACCCCACCCAGCCAATAGGCCAATGGCTGTTCTCTTACCTTAGCTCCTGCCCAGCACCCTGGGAAGCTCTGCTGCTACAAGGAGCAATGTGGGGCTGTGCTGTGCCTGGCTGCAGCCCACCCTCAGTGCAGCTTCAAGACCCACATCATCCTCAGCTGCAGAGGGGCCGGCTCTGGGTCCCACCACCTAGAGGGTGGGGAGGGGAATTGGGGCCTGGGGTGAAGGTGCAAAGGGCACACATAAGCATCACCCCTGCTTGTATAGCTTTGAAGAGGGCTGAGTAAACTGTTCTTGTCGTAAGGAAGAGGCCCATGGGGAACTAGAACACCAGTTCAGGGGCAGCTCTGCCCTGGGGGCACAGGCTGGGCACACTCCAGAGCTAACCGGAATACCCCAGAGGCAGAACGTCCAGTGGGACTTGACCACAGAGCACCCATGGGCTTCTGGACTGAAGAGGGTCTGGGCTGCAGACAGTTTGCACAGAAAGGCCTTCCCCAAGACAGAGCCCTCTTTGCTGGTCCCCAGGGATAGAATGTGTGCTTGGGACACAAGGAAGCAAAGCAAAGCTTGAAGTCTCTGTCCCTTGGGACCAGGAAGAGACACATGGCCAACACAGTCTCCAAACAGAAGTTTCCTTCGGGAAGTCACCAGTTCAGACACCAACAGCCCCAGTCCCGGCCATGGCCCTGACCTCTGCTGGATGTGCGACCTTAGAGGAACCACTCCCCTGATGCACTTTCTGTCTAGTAGGGTGGACTGTAGCCAGGTGTTTCAGCATATCGAGTATGCAATGCTATGCACAGTTAAGAACTGAGGGTGAGGCCCAGGGACAGGCTCAGAGCTGGGGGAACCTGGGCCAATCCGAGGGCACCTGAATCAGGAGTCAGAGGCAGAACCATAGAGAGGGTCTCACCCCACCCTCCAGGCATGAGGTGGGGCTGCTGAGTTCCAGCAGGAGCCATGACCTTACCCAAGGTTGGGCTGCAGGTCAGATGGACAGTGGGCCTGGAACCCTGGCCCCTGGGCTTTCCATAGCCCTGCCCACATCTTAGGATAGGAAAGTGGGCCTGTGGAGACCCTGAGAGAAGAAGCTGGTGGAGGAGCAGCCCACCTACCTGCCGAGCCACCATGTCACCTATACAGGGGGGTGTCCACCAAGGATCTGCAGGCCAGCCTGGGTACAGGGTGCTAACAGGGTGCTAACTGGGTACAGGATGCTAGCCCACAACAGGGTTAGAGTCCTGCTCTGCCACTGTCACTAGTGTCCACCAGTCACTAGCAACCAGGCCCTGGGCTCCAAACAGGTACGTGGTGTCCCTGCCAGCTGCCAGGAAACCTAACCACAGAGCCAGGCCAGGCCCCTTCCAGGAAGCTGTGTGAGATGTGGGTCTCTGTCCTTCTAATGGATTGGGAAAGACAACCCAAGAGGCAGATTTATTTCAAGCAGTATAAGCATCTGCAGCCCTCCATACAGCTACGCTGCTCTTCCTAACTACAGCTCTATCTCTGTGCCAGCTGCTGGTAATGTGGAGCGGAACCTCACAGCCAGTTTCAAGACCAGATTCAGGCTAAAAATAGGCCCTATCATCATTGCCTTCTAGCAGCCAGGCTTTCAGAGAACCTTACAGGCTCTAGAGTGCTGGGAGCAAGGGGAAGAAGGGCTTTGGTGCCCTCACCGGTTTCAAGTTCCCTCCTGCATACTGGAAACTTGGCCTATTTCCAGTGTATAAGATTTTCAAATTCCTTCCTCCCTTAAGCCTCTTTTTCGCTGAAATCCTCTGCTGGAATGTCCAGGTCTCATGGTCAGGGCACTGCTGCTAAGGAGGAAAGGAGATTTCAAACAAAGCTGGCCGGCACTTTGGGGAAAGCCGGGGGGAGTGGGCCCGAGGTGGCCCCACCTGCTGCAGGAGAGGCTGTGTCCCAGGGGCTCAGAAGCCATTCCACCCAGGGCCCCTGAGTGCCAGCCTCCCCCGGCCCCTGCAAGCAGGACCTGGCTGCCACCAGAGGGCGGGTGCCACTCACCGGGGAGCCCCTGTCCCCAGCCTCTCAGGATGATGCTCCTTAGGGTATACAGTGACCCATGGGCATTGCTGCCCATGCTGAGGTCCAGCCCACACCTCACATGCTTCTGGGGCATAGATAGGGCAGCGCCAGTGCCAAACCAGGGCTAGCAGGTGTGGGGTGGACTGTGCCCAGGCAGGGTTGTAAAGTCAGGAAATTCTGTGGCTTGGAGCAGTTACCACACTTACAGGAGGTCACTGACCCACCCTGCCTATCCACACTGGGCTCTGTGGCATCCCTCCCTGGCCTGGGCAGGCATTGGGTACATGTCTATGTGTGTGTGCACACCTATGTGTGTGACCTCTGGGTGTCCCTGTTGCTGAGATGTGGCCCAGCACCACCCAAGAAGCCACCACCCTGAGGAGCGGCACTCGGAATGACTTCCTGCTGTGGGTGCTACTGCCTGTCACTCTCATGGTGGGTGCCCAGGCACACCCCACAGAAGGCACAGACACCAAGACAGAACACGCTCAGCCTGTGCAGTTCTGCCTGGGACTGGTCTGGCTGCAGACTGACAGGACAGGGACCTGGGACACAGGTTTAACTGCTGGGCATGGTGGCCCTGGGCCTCCTTCTCCATCACATGGGCAAGGCCTGTACAGCAGGATGAGTCCATGCTCAGACTTCTCCCTCTATGAGGTTTTTTTCCTCCCTCTGTGGTACTGGAACTTTCACTGAGCTACATCCCTAGCCTTTTTTAAGATTTTTAAATTTTGATCCAGGGTCTTACTAAGCCCCTAAGTTGTCTGAGCTGAGCTTGAACTTGTGATCCTCCTGCCTCAGCCTCTCAGAGTGCTGGAATTGCAGACCTGTGCCAACTTGTCCAGCTTCAGGGGCTTTGTTTCATTCTTCCCATTCTTTCTGGCTCTGGCAGCTGGTAACAGCAGTGTGGTCCTACGTCTTTCCCGGGGGCCATGCTCTGTGCAGTGGCTTTAAACACAGGCTCTGTCTCTCCCTTAAGGCAGTGTCCTGTGCACACTCATCCCTGCTGCCCAGAGGAAAACTGAGGTTGGGAAAGTAGCACACAAGGCTCAAGTTCTCGAGACAGGGAGCAAGGAGGCAAGAGCCTCACACATCTCTAGAAGGGACATTCCTAGGCCAGTTGCAGACAGCATCAGAGTCATCATCTTGCCACAACACATCGATGCCTGCTGTGCGGAGCACAAGCCCATTTTACATCTGGAGAGACTGAGGCTCTGGATGCTTGGGGCTTGGCAGAGGTCAGTCCCATGGTCAGTCGCAAGTCAGGTGTGGGGACTCCAGGCTGACTCACCCCATGGGAGCAACACAGGGGCTCTCAAGGAGGAGCCCAGGTAGAAGGACATTTGTAGCAGCCCCTCCAGTGAGTACAGGGCTCAGGCTCAGCTGGGACCACTTAGGATTGTTTTGTTCCAGGGTTTGACCTATGAACCCAACTCTCCACAGGACCAAGGCGGCTGAATTCTCCACAGCCCCACATGCAGTGCTGATTAATATAGATGAGGGTGAAAGCAGCACCCACAGCCAGGGCCCTCATTTGCTGAAGGGCACAGCAAATGCATGGCCCGACCTTGGCCCTGTTCAAAGCCTTCCAGAAAACAGTTGCTTCCAAAGGAATGATCTTGGACCCTGCATGCTAATTCCCCCACACACGCATAGAGCCAGGGACCACCTCCTAAACAACATCACCTGCCTGCCTGGGACCCATCCCCTGTGGAGACCGTGCCACTTTTGCTGTGTTTCCAATTTTCTGGTGACGGCGGCTGTTTGTCTTTCCTGATCTGAGGGACTGGATGAGTAAACAAAATTTCCCTCCCTCCCGCTGAGAGCAGCATTCCTTCCCTTCCTTCTCATGTTCAGAACACAAATCTAGAGCTTGCTTCCAACTCAATGAGTGGGCGAGCACTTGCTGGTCTCTGTATCATGGATGTTCGGCAGGACTTCAGCCTCAGGGTCTGCGCCAAGTGATCAGGGAGCCAACCTGAGGACCAAATAGCCCAGCCACCATCCTATAAGTGTGCCCTCCCAACTCAATGTGTGACCCTGTGCGTGTCACCTGAATTCTGTAAGCTTCGATTTCCTGTCCACAGTGTCCACAGGTACAACTGTAGGGTCCAACCACATAGTGGGTCAGCTATCAATGGCCCACAGTCCCCACTCCATTCATGTCAATGCCAGAGGTGTACATGGGACACAGGGAATGTACAGGATGAATGAGACCAGAGGGAGGGAACCAGGCAGCACAGGCTGGGAGGCTGAGAAGGGGCAGGAGCCAGGCTGCAAGAGGCCTCCGAAATTCATATTTTGGAGTCCCTGTAAGAGAGGCCTTCAAGCATCCCCCAGAGTCACAGTGCGAACCCAGTATTCTGTGAGCAAGTGGACCTCAGGAGACACAGGAGTGGGCACCTGATTCTGGACCTCTCAGCCTCCAAGATGATGAGAACTAAATGTCTGTAGTCTGTAAACCATTCAGTCTGTGGTATTTTGTTAGCAGACAAAAGGACTAAGCCACCATATTAGCAAACTAAACAAGAAAGGCTGTTATCACCTTAGTGGTACAGAGGAAGCTTTTGCCCAGATCCAATATTCTTTCATGATAAAAATATCAGCAAGCTAGCAATTGGGGGAAACTTCCTCAGTCTAAAAAAAGAATCTGTGTCTTAGCCACTTTCCTCTTCACTGGGAAAAAACACGCGATACCCACAACTTAAAGGAGGAAGGGTTCATTTTGGCTCATGCTTCAGTCCATGCTCCACGGCCCCCAGGAAAAAACGGCATGGTGGAAGGGCCTGGTGGAGGGGCCTGGCGGAGGAGAAGCTGTTCACTTCACAGTGGACAGGAAGCAGAGTGCAGGGAGGAGCAGGGAAGGCAGACAGACCGTTCCAGGTCACACCCACAGTGACCTGCCTCCTAGGACCAGACTTGGCTTCCTAACAGTAAGTCAGCTATAGTGCCCATAATCTAATCACCTTTCAAAAGCCCCACCTGTGAGCACTTGAGGCTTTGGGGGACATTTTAGGTCTCAACATAACAATGTACAAAAAGCATTCTGCTACTTCAGAGGACCAAATGCCTTTCTCCCAAGACTGGCGAAGAAACAATGCTGTCCACTGGCACCACACCCCATCAGCACTGCACTGGGCCTTTGAGCCAGTGCATTCATGCAGTGAAAGAAACAAAATGCATACAGACTGCTGAGGAAAAAGAAAACTCTATTCACAGATCACGTGATCATCTGTAGAAAATCTGCTGAAATCTACCCCCAAAGCCACAAGAATGAATAAAAGGTTTAGCAAGGTTGCCAAAGACAAGATCAATATGCAGACATTCCTTGCTTAACAACCAAGTTCCATTCCCATGACTGTGTCATTAAATGAATTGGTTGCTAATGAGGAGTTGTATATAGTATGTACATTACAATATTCAGAACAAAGAAATGGTCAAAGGAAACTCCACCTTGGTGACTTTGCTTTTATTCACATAACTCTTACATGCAGTACTCTAATGTATAACAGAACATAAACCTGTAGTACTGTACTGTATGGTACAATCAGTGAAAATGGTAATACTGTATAATAAACAAGGTGTACTGTACAAAAAAGACGTTGAGGCTCGATAAACAAGGTGTAAAAACAATTCAAAAACAAGATAGGTCATAAGCCTCAGCAGAGGGCTTTAAGTCTGAACAGAGTGCCTCAGTCCTAAGTGCAAACAGTTATTAAACAGGTAAGCCGTTAAACAAGGAATGCCTGTACAACATTCAGTTGTGTCATCACACACCAGCAAAGATTAGAAAATTATAATATTTAAATACAATGCATATTTAAATATAATACAAAAATATGAAACACTTAGAGATGAATTGGACAAGAGATATTTTTAAAAACCCGTACACTAGAAAACAAAAGGCATTGCTGAAAAATTATAAAGCAAAGATCTAAATCCTAAATAAATGCAGAAAATATGTTTTGTCTATGGATCAGAAGGCTTAATATTGTTAAAAAGCTTTAATGTAGTACCGATCAAAATCTCAGAAGGCTTGAGATTGAGAAAATTGACTGCTGTTTCTAAAATTCACATGGACATGTAAAAGGCCTAGTATAGCCAAAACAACTATAAAAGCAAAGAGCAATGAAAGGATTAATATTGACCTGATTTTAAGTCTTATTTTAAAGCAAAGAAACCAAGACAGTGCAGTATTGATACAAAGAAAGACAAGTAGATCAGTGAGTCAGAAGAGAGCCCAGAAAGACCTCTAGACATGTATAAATAACTGAGTTTTGACAAAAGCACAGAGGCAGTTCAGTGTGGTAAATGTAACTTTTGACAACCAAAGATGGTAGAACATTGAATATTCATTTGCCAGTGAACTTCTGTATATACTTTGTACCATATACTCAAAATGGATCCTAGACTTACATGTAAAACCTGAAACTACCAAAGTCCTAGACAATAGGATGCAACTTGAGTGATGGGTTTTGTGGGGATTTCTTGGACACAAAGTTCAATTCATAAAAGAATGGATACATTGGATATCCTCAAACTTTAAGACTTTCTCTTAAATTTCTCTTCAAAATATGTTAGGGCAGTGAAAATTGAAGCTGACAAGGATGGCAGATAAGTACGTGGAAAGATGTTCCAATCATTAGCCATTGGGGAAATGCAAACTCAGACCATCATGAGGTGCGATTACATGCCTATTAGAGGGGCTGGAATGAACAGGCTGCCTCCATGCCAAGTGTTGCCCTGTGGATGAGGGTATGAAACTCGCACACACTGCTTATGGGAATGCACTGTGGTGTGATTGCTTTGAAAAGATTGGACAGTTTCTCAAAAGGTCAGCGTACACCTGCCATAGGGTCCAGCCAGTCCACTGAAAGGCATTTACCCAAGAGCAAAGGAAGCATGTAACCCTGCAAAGAGCACCATGAGTGACCATCGCAGCCACACTTACAGTAGCAACCCATGTGCCCATATGTAAGTGAGTCGGAAGAAAACTGAGGCCTCTCCTCCCATGGACACCACTCTTTGAGAGAGGTGTGACCTTCAGACACATGCTATGAATCCATGAATCTGGAACTAATCATAATCGTGCTAGAGGAAGAAGACAGCCCAAAGATAAGTACTGTACATACTGTTGACTCCATTGATTAAGGCTGGTGGAAAATACAGACAAATCCCCAGTAACACAGAAGGCTGGGATGGTAGGGTTACAATGATACCATAGCAGGAAATTTGGGGAAGGCTCATTCTCCTGATTGTAGTGGTGGTTGTGTGGGTATGGACAAACATCAATGCTTGTCAAGTTGTACTTTGTGTAAGTGAAGTGTGTGCAGGTTAAGAACACCTCAGTAAAGCTGTCTTAAGCAGGATGTGCTGTGTAACCAGTGCTGGGAAACCTCCACAGTTTACAGGCCGTAGCTTTGCTATCCTCACTCACATCAGGGGAACAGGCCAGACAGCACTGCTGCAGTAGGCAGACTGTTTCCCTGCATGGGGGACAGACAGCCTCTCCAGACTAGCACTGGAGTGCAAGGGTGGCCCTGCTTTGTGAGTCCCTCATGCTCCGGCAGCCTAACCCAGGCATGTGATCGAGGCAATGACTCTGGAGTCATTGAATGTCTGTGCTTGCATCATGTCTGGTAGTGTTGCAGAAATCTCAGAAAGAAATACACAGAGACACAGAATTTGGATAAAATAGTAAAATTTCTTCTCTCCAGAGGGCAGGAACACCAGAAACCAGTCTGGTCCATATCTGGCCCCCTTTGTTCAGCATTTCCCTTTTTATACCCTTTTTAGCCATTATCTCATCCCTAGTGGTCTTTGATATGTAAATACAATTCCAGTTCCTATTTACAAGTCAGAGACACAAGATAGGCAACATACATTGTAAATTCTCCCTGCCACGGTAACTTTGTTAGGTTAATGAAGTTACAGGTTAGAGTCTGATAATCCTCACCTTAAACAAGGAGTTAAGGGAAAAGCAAATCTTAAAGGAACACATTACTTATTTTGCTTCTACAACTACCTTAATATTCAATCTATTAAGTTATCTAAAACTTTTCCATATCAGTAGCACCCCAAGGTCTAAAGCAAGTCACACTGATGAGCCTAGATTTGGGGAGCAGGAAATAGCTTTGCCCTGGTGTAAATGATGTGGGTCCATCCCAAGCACTGGGGCTGCTCCCATCCTTGGCATCTCTCTGATTGTGGATCTGGACTGTCTGCCCAGGCTCAGATGGGCACTTCCTATGCAGCCCTGTGCTTTCCCCACCCTTGGCATGGAGGGGACCTCAGGTCCTCTGGGGTTGCAGTCCCAGCAGCCCCCAGCTTTGGACTCTGACAGGGAGGCCATGGATGCCAGGGTCAGGGAGGCATTGAGGTGTGGCTTCTTGCCTTTGCTGATGCAAACTGCAGACCCTTCCACAGCTGAGCTTGGGGGTACAGGGCTCCACTATCCAGACCAACGTGGGGCTCCCTCCAAGGCTCACAAGGCCCCCGGAACACCATCCTCATCCCTGTCCTTCCCCGACCATTGCCACCACCATCACTCTCTCCCAGGCTTGGGCTTCTCCCTGCCCTGGGCCCCTGTGAGCCTGGCCAGGTGCTGCACCCTGGGGACCTGCTGGGCTTTTCCTCAGTACAAGGACTGCCTGTTCCCACCCAGGAGATGTGCAGATCGAATGAGAGGCACCTGGAGAGCTCTGCAGCTCAGGTGTATGGTGGCACCTGGGGTCAGGCAGTGAGTGGCACAGCCAGGGAGCTCCCAGACCCAGACACCTCTCGCTCCCATGACTCCCCACTGGGACAGCTTTCCAGACACCAATGCTACACAGCAGGAGAAGGGCTGGGCTCTAAGACCCTTCCTGTCACCTGCCAGGCATCTGTCCCAGCCCACACAGCTCTGCCAGACCATGGCCATGGAGGGAGCCCTGCCCACCCAGAGAAGGCACAAGCTCAACCCTGAGTCAGACATTCTTCCTGAGGCCTAGGCCCCATCCCTTGATGGGTAGTCCTCCTTCTGCAGTCAGGGTGAGCCCTTGATTCAGAAAACTAACAAGTGACTTCACTGCACACCTGTGTGGTGCTCACAAAATCCTCATAGCCATTCTGTGCCTCAGGTACAAGGGGAAAACTGAGTCCCAGGGAGACAGAGCAACTCAGCTATTAACTGAAAATGTGAGATTAAAATGCAGCATTTGACCTGGGCCTCTGTGACTAGTTAGCCAGTTTGCTGACATTGTCTGTGCCTCAGTTTCCTCTCCTGTAAAATGGGGTCATTATTGGGATGATCAGACAAGTTGGTAAATGGAAAGTGCTGCGTGTGACAGGGTAGGATGCATAGTACCTGCTGGATGAGTGGACTGTGACTTCATAGCACACACACACACACAACACACACACACACACACACACACACACCTGCACATGCTTCTGCAATACATTTTCACACATGCATGTTCACTCGCACAGTCACATACTCATCCATCCTGGTGGGTAGTAGGCCTGGGCCTCTGTCCTCTGCTCCCAGCCCAGATAATGTGGTGAAGGTCTGGAGCTTCACTGTGCCCCATTGTGACGTGTGAAGGTTGGGGATGTGTGGGTGACCTGTGTGTGTGGGTGATGTGTGTGTGAGAGAGCCCTAAGGCACTCATCAGCAAGTCTGACACCCTGGTGGGGAAGGGTGGTCACTGTTACAGCCTTGCCCAGCACCAGCAGCCAGGCAGGAGCCGGGGTGGAGTGGGGTGCCTAGCATACTCTGCCCTGAGGCATGGGAGGGGACACAGGCCCTCCATCCAATATTCAAGCAACACTGCCAACATCGAGGGGCTCGGCTACCCTCTCCCAATGACCGCCACAGGGGGAGCAGGTGGCTCCTCCCTACTGTGCAGGGGTGGCATCTCAGCAGGAGTTAAGGGGTATGGAAGGGGAGCTCACAGGGCATCCCTGTGGGCATAAATGAAGGGCCAGGATGCAGGGAAGCAGCATGGATGAGGGGGACACTGGCTCCTTTGGGACGAGGCAGGCTGGACATATTCACAGTGATGTCACCAGAAAAACACAAGTGTGATCACAAGAGGCAGAGCCCTCTGCACAGGAGCCACATGCTGTCACTGCAGCATCCTCAAGCCCAGCTGGACAGGTCAAAGATGTGCTGGTAAAGTCCCCATGAGGAGTGGCCAGAGCAAGGGTCAGGGCTCCAGCACCCTGGCAGTGCTCAGCACCAGACCCGGGTGTGGTCAGCACTAGGCCCTGAGCCATGAGTGGGCGAATGCAGCCACCTGGTCCCTAAGAGAGAGCAAGGCCACTCCAGCAGCCAGCACAGGGAGAGAAAGGTGGGACAGACCTGTCTTGACCACACACTGAGGCCCAGCCACACAGCACAAGACAGTGAGGGTCTTGAAAGGACAGCATGTGCAGGGTGACAATTTCATGTCAAGGGCAAGGAGCCCCCGGGCTGTTGGCACCATTAAGATGCTCTGAGGAGATAGGAGGAGATGGCCCCTGGGGCTCTCCTGTGCCTTCCCAGCCCCAGCCTCCACATGGAGAAAAAATGACCGACCTCCACCCTGGGAGACAGCTCCCCACAGCCAAGGCCCTCCTCGGGGCAGTGCCACAGTGTGGACGCCCAGCAACTCTACCTCTCCTCTCATCCCTCAGTGTTGATCGGTGTGGGCACCGAGACCCTCCTCCGGGGGCAGTTCAAAAGCCTGGCCTTCTATCTGCTGTGAGTACATGCACCCGCCCTTCCCTGCCTCAGGGCTGCCCATTTGCCCCACACCTGTCCACCTGTGCTGACCCAGAGCTACTGACTCCCTCCCAGAGTGGGGGAAGCCTCCTGACCCAGGAGGCTTCTACGATAGCTCCTAGTTTAGACAGACCATCCCTTAAATCAACCAACTATCCCTCTATCCACCCACTTATCCACTCACCCAACCACCCATCTGTCTACTCATTCATCCATTCATCCATTCACTCATGCACCCATTCACTCATTCATCCATCCATTCATTCAACCACTCATCCATCCATCCATCCATCTATCCATCTATCCATCCACTCACTCATCCACCTATCCCCCCCACCCACTCATCCATCCATCCATCCACTCATCCATCCATCCATCCATCTATCCATCCACTCATTCATCCACCTATCCATCCACTCGCCCATCCATTCATCTAACCATTCATCCATCCATCCACCTACCTCTCCATCTAGCCACACACCCACCCATGCATCCCTTTAATCATCTCTTTATTCAGAAAACATGAACAGAGCTCCTATTTGGAAGGTGGGGAATGGGGTCATAGGCTGTAGATTTGAGCTCCCCCCCCAAGGCCAAGTGCAGCTCAATGTCTTGTTTGCATCACCTCATTGAACCCTGATGGCCCCCAGTCCCTGGGAGAGGAGCACATTGTCTTGATTGTGCAAAGGAGGAAATTCAAAAAGAGCAGGAGCTGGCCCACACCAGCAGGCTCTGAGCAGTAGGTCCAGGTTCTGCAACCACTGTCCTTTCTCCTCTACCACAAGCTGCCCCTGACAGGAAAGAGACCAAAGTGCAGTGATGTCTGGTATCAGAACTGGGGTCCCCCTCCCAAGCGTCTCCCGGCCATCTTCTCCTGGTGGTAGAGGAAGCTGCTCCTTCCAGCCCCCAGATGCCCAAGGGTCCTAAGCTGAGAGCTGTAGTGGTCTGCCAGGTCCTAGTCTGTACCTTCCACTTCCCCACCCCATGTGGCACCCGCACTGCAATGGCTGCTGCATCCTGAGCAGCCTCACCCACCACAGCAACTTGGATGCCTTTGGGCCCACAGGCCACCCTCCTTGCCCTGTCCACACTGTACCTCTACACATGGGTCTCTCTGAAGACCTCAATGGCTCCCTCCACCTCAGCCCACAGCATATTTCACACCACTCATTTACACCCTTGAATAGCCACACCACACACTGCCAAGCCACGGAGCACAGGTGTCTTGGCCTACTGTGGGTTGCCCAGACTGGCTTCCTACCCCTAGCCCCCAGCATCGGGCTGAAGTCCCCATTGCCCAAGGTGGCTTTTTCTTGGCTCTGCTGCCTCCCATGTCTTCTGTCCCAGCCTCTAGAGCACTGAGCACTGTAGGCCCTGGCATTAACGCAGATGTCACCCACCCAGCCCTGCCTCTCCCTGAGTGCTCCGGGTGTCCTGAGGAGACCCAGGCCCCCTGCTCCTAAGCCTGAACCTCCATTCCCTACACTCCAACCCCACATTTGGAAATCTGCAGGAGCCTCTCGGTTCCACAATCTCAAACTCCCCTCCACCCCAGATGACAGAATCAGGCTCTACCTCTGGCTTTGCAAAGCCCAGGCCTTGGTGTACTTCTTAGTCACATGTCTCTGGCATCTGAGCACTGGGTCCAAGTCTTGTTCCTTCTCCTGAACAGCCAGGTGGCCATAGCAGGAAGCTGGAGCTCTCTGTGCCTCAGTATCCTCATTTGAAGATAAACTGGAGGTGGTTAGATGCTGAGCAGAAAAGGGTTGCCCAGACCAAAGGAGCCAGTGCTTGTCAAGCTTTTACTGTGCTTGGCACGTAGCAATCACACCAGAAATGTTAGTTATCATCATTTTAAAACTGAGGGTTAAGAGTTGGGCAGACACTGGAGGCGGGGGCATAGAGAGAGGAGAAAGTAGAGATTAACACGCCCACAGTGAGAAAGGGGTGGGGAGCAGGAGTAACTGACATTTACATAGTGGTCATCACGTGCCAACCACAGTCCTGGGAACCTTATAAGCATCGACTCACAACTTGCAGGTTGAAACACTGGGATTACCTCAGTTTATAGAGGGGAAAGCAAGTCACAGAAAGTTCAAGTCTCCCACTCATGTCACACAACTGATCAGAACCAGACAACATCCATGGCCTTAAGGGGAAGCATCTTGCCCCACTCACTCATCCATTCATCCCATGGCACATTCACAGAGTGCTTACCCAGGGAGCAGGCATGGCCAGGGCACTCCCTGTAGCCCACAAATGGCAGCTTTGGTCACGTCCTTCAGCACAGAAAAGGAAGACGTCACCAGACAGATGAGGGAGGAAGGAGAGCCCTTCTGAGAAGGATGGAAAGGCCCTGAGGCACCTGATAGCTCCCTAGGCACTCAGGGAATAGGGGAATCAGTGAACAACTTGGAAGGATGCTGAGAGATTTGGTTTTGTGGGCCAGCAAGGCCCTCCAAACCCCTAAGCAACATTCCCCACAGTAGTGGCACATAAGGTCCAGGGAGGGGGTGCTTGAATCTGTGATTTACCACACATGCAGGAGGTCTGACTCGAGGGTCCCCGGAGAACCAGCACTCTGGATGGGGAGGCGTAAGAACAGACTCAGGGTCAGAAGGGGCCAGGAGTGTGACCACAGAGGAGCAGGAACAGGCCTGGGATGGGGAAGGCCAGGCCAGCTGGGCCCAGGAAGTGCCACGGGGCCAGAAAGGCTGGGGTGGCTCTGGAGGTTTGAGGAACACAGCCGATGCTCCCAGTAACTGGATGTGAGAAAGAGGGAGAAGTTCAGGGTCTGCGAGTCTACGTGGTCCTGCCAGGTGACTGCAGCAGAGATGCTCCTGCTGTTCACACCACCTCCTGCCAGGCCCTGGCACCAGGCAGCACCAGGGATGTGATTTGGGTGACGGAAGTTCTGCTGGAAGTCAGGGACATGCAAGGGTCACCATCACCTGTCCCCACCACAGGTTCACAGGCACTGCCATTGCTGTGTGCGAAGGGGCCTACTTCTTGGTGCAGCTGCTGGCTGTCTGCTTTAAGTAAGTGTCCCCAGACATGGCTCCATCAATACCCACCCAGACCCCAGAGCTTCTGCCTCTGTGGCTAGTGTGGACAGGAGAGAGCTGAGAACCTCCCTTTCCCTGCTCCCAGCCAAGAAACCAAGTGACATGTTCATTCAGGGCTGAACTCACCCCAATCCCAGGCAGTCAGCTTTCCTGCCCAGGAACAGCCCAAGGGTCCAATGTCCAGCTGTCCCTGGGTGAGCACCCAGAGAAGGGCAGCTTGGGGAGCCGGGCTGGGTGTGAGTACCAGGACAGGTCGAGGGCTGTGAGCCTCTGCCAGGAGGCCCCACTGCTGCCCTGCCAATGCCCAGGGGGAGGACTCTGTCATCAGCATGACCAGGGCCTGGGCCCGCACTGCCAGGTCCCATGTTGTCAGCAAGAGAGCCAGGCCCTCAGGCTGGGGATTTAGCTCAGTGGCACTGTGCCCGCCTTGCAAGTGCAAGGTCCTGAGTTTGATCCCCGATACAGCACAAAAAAAAAAAGATAAAGGGAACCAGGCCCTGAGCCCCACTGCTCTGCCCACCACCCAGGCCCAGGTCCTGAGCAGCATCATGGACCCCTGTGCCCTTCTGGCTGCACCCACTGAGAGTCTGGGGGAAGAACCATGGGTGTGTGGTGAAAGAGCATTTGACAGCTTTGCAACTGCATGCACACACACACACATACACACACACACACACGCGCACACACACGCACACGCATACATATGCACACTGCCAGCAGAGGGCAGCAGGGAGCCAAAGCAGAGGACTCAGTAATCCTGGTTCACACCACTTCCCCAAAGCCAGCCTGGGCCTGGTGCTGCTGGCCACCAAGCCCATCCATGGTTCTGTATGCCTGTGAGGAAGGAACCCCTTCCAGGTCAATTCCTCCTGCACCCAAGTGAGCAGGGCACAACCCACCTACCCAGGCCCCAAGGGCCAGGCAGCCCCATGCACATACCTCCCCTCTGCGGCAGACTTCCTATGGGCCCCTTGCCTCCCATTCACCTTCCTTTGCCCTTGCCCACAAAGACAGAACAGGCAGCCTTTCTGGAGGGATTGGGCCAGCCCCCACTGCGGAACCACAGTGAAGACCCCAGGTGTCTCTGACACTAGCCCATGAGGTGTTCAGCTGGGCCACTGCAGCAATCTGACCACACAGTGTGTCTACCCAGCTCTCCAAGCCCTGCTAACCCTCCCTCCCTCCCAGGTGCCAGCCTGGGTCCCTGGCCCACATGGCCAGGGAGAAGGCCCACTGGCTGGGCTGCTTCCAGAAGTTCCTGGCCTACATGCTGCTGTCAGTGGCCTGCTTCCTCCACCCTGCGCTGGTGTGGCATGTGACCATCCCAGGTAGGAGGGCAGGAAGGGCAGGAAGGGTCCCACTCAGCCTGGGCCTGTTTATACCTGACTGCTGGGGGGCTGTGGGAGGAGCTCAGGCTCCATGATGTCTCACCCTGCCCCCGTGTCACCAGGCTCCATGCTCATTGTCACGGGCCTTGCCTACTTCCTGCTGAGCAAGCTCAAGAAGACCAAGGCCAGGGCATTGGGGCCGGCCTCCCCTGAGCAGTACACAGATCCCTCGGGCAGCGCTGTGAGCACCACAGGCTCTGGGGACATGGAGCAGACCTACACCTTCCACGGGGCCCTCAAGGGGACCTCTGGCTCCCTCTTCACCAGCATGAAGAGCCTCCTGTGGGGGACCCAGGGGACCAGCAGCCTGCCGCACCCTGACACCATGACCGAGCTGCCTCTGCAGCCTGCAGATGGCCTGGCCAAGAAGAAGCAGGTGCACTTCCAGGACGACACAGTCAGGATCATCCCATCCCTTGCTGAGGCGTTGGGCGACGGGGACAGCGAGCCAGAGGAGACCACCTCTGACACGGCACCCATCATCCCAGTCCCTCAGGCCCCTCACCTGCTGTCCTCACTCGAGGTTCCCGACCTGTACTGAGCAGCTCAGCGAGGGAAACACACAGTCCATATCCAGCGCTTCCTGTCATGCATGGAGCATGGGGTCTTCATGGTTAGGTCCTCCAGGGTAACCAGACACCCCATGGTGTCTGCTCTCAGGGCCATCAGGCCCATCGAGGGTGTGACGGCCAGGAAGACACCAGCAAGCACAGGGTTCCCCTTCTCTGCCATGGGTGGGAAAATCCTTGCTGTGTCCACACTGGTTGCAGGGTCACTGTCTCTGCTCCCACAAGACAGGGGATGTTGCCCTGGCAAACATCACCTGACTACCCCTGCTCCCAACCCAGAGCCTTTGCTGTGACCCCAGCTCTGAGAGCCCAGGGACACAGTAGCAGCCAAAGTAGATGAGGGGTCAAAGGCAGGTATGGAAGGCAGCCATGGGTCCCAACCAAGATGGCTGCAGTGGGGACAGAAGCTGCAGGCTCCAGAGCCAGAGGAGCTGCCAGGAGGCGCATTCTGAATCCCAGAACTATCAGGGGCCAATGCCACTCTGGGTGCTGCTCACTCCAGAAGCACGGTTGAGGGCTTCCCAGCCCCAGCCCCCCAAGAGCTCATGCAGGCGAGAGTCCAGCATGGCCTGCAGGGCTGCCGTGTGACTGCAGTACCTGGGGCAGAGCCCAGGCAGCCGCAGCAGAAGTGGCCTTGCCATGTGGGTGCCTGGTGCTGGACGAGTGGTACACACAGGGCTGTTCTCAGTGGGAGGGAAGAAGGCAGAGGGAAGAGGACAGGAGGGTGGTAGGCAGGCCAGGTCTGTGCTATGGGCTGTGGAAGGGAAGTGAACCCGAAGGAAGAATGGAGTTGGAACCCAGATATTTCTTAGTAAAGGACTTGTAGGGTGGTGTCCACTTCTGAGTGATGCATTTGTCCTTGAGGCCCCTGAATGAAGAGCACACTGTTCCTCGTAGGCAGCCTGAAGCAGCAGTGGGAAGGGCTTAGTGAGTCTCAGATCATGGGCCTCGAGGTCTACAGGGGCACCTGTCTCTGCCATAGGCTTCTCAGTACCCCTGTGTGTTGCCTTTCTTGCAAAGGTGTAGAAATGAGGCCCCATGGAAGCTGGCAGTGTCAGTCACTCAGGTCCCCCTGCAATCACCCACCTTCCTCTCACATCCAAGGGCCAGTGGCTGATGGATGCATCCCCAGCAGCCCTCAGTAGGAGGACAGCAGGATCTGATGGTGAGCAGCGCAGTCGGGAGAGCAGACAGTATGGGAAGTGGGCCAGGCAGGCAGGGTCTTGCCCATCATCCGTGGATCCCATCTGAATGCCATCAGCACAGATCACTGTGACAGGGGAGTGGTGGGCCTTGAGTTCACAGCAGCCTCATCCCCAGGTTACCAAGAGCAAACCTGAAGGTGTGAGCTCAGAACTGTGTCATGAACACTCCTGCAAGCCCAATACCAGACCCTGGTTAGAGTGTGTCAGAGGGAGGCGCGCATTGGCAGCTCCAGGTGACATCTAGGTTTCATGGGGACCGTCACCAGTTAACAGAGAGTCTGCTCTGGATCCAGTATTAGAGAGCTAAGTTGATCACAGCTGTTAGCAAAGCGAAGCTCTCAAACAGTCTTACTGATCTCAAGAAAGAAAAAAAGTCACCAGGGATTTAGCTCAGTGGTTCTGGCACCTGCCTCACAAGTGCAAGTTCAATCCCAAGTTCGATCCACAGTACCAAAAAAAAAAAAAAGAAAAAAAGTCATGAACAGACCAAGACCCTCACTGGGTGGCTGGGCCAGGTGAACAATGTCCCCTCCTTGTGAGCAAGTAAGTACACCCAGCTCCACTCGGCCCTCGCCTGAGCACTCACACCCACGACCCCATCCCCTGTTCTCTGCACAGCAGCTATGGAAACGACCTCAGCCCTGAGGAGAACCAGTGGCCCTACAATGACTGCAGTGCTCTTTCGGCACAAACCAGAGCTGAGGCTTGGTGGAGGGGACAGAGTGGTTGGCAGGACAAAGCGCACCAGGCTGGGGCCACCCATCTGCCACTAACACATGTTCCTCGTCTTGTTCAGTTGTTGCTGCTGCTCACGCATCACAGAAGAACCTGGACCCGGGGTGTTGGGGTCAGGGCCAAGGGCTTTCAGACCACAGATTTGGGTCACAGTGAGGGCACAGCATCCAAGACATCACCCTGGGGAGGGTCCTGCTACCAGCACAGTGAGACAGAACCTACAGGGAGCCCAAATCCTGGGGAGCCGGGCCCTGGGGTCCTCTCTCTCTCGTCAGCCTGACCTTGTTCTTGTGTTTATTGTTTGGTTGGTTGGTTTTGATTTTCTTGTGTCTTTATTGAAATATAATTCAAATATATCATAAAATTCACCAGTTTAAAGGACATAGTTAAATGATTTTTAATATATTTTTAATCTAAGTTCACCACAGTCATCACCATCAAAATTCCTATTTTCATCTCCAGAAAAAGAAACCCCTGTACCTCCCTGTCAGTCTCCTGCAGGCACCAAAATCTACTTTTTATAAATTTGCCTTTTCTGGCCATTTCCTACAAATGGAACCATGCAGTAACATGTAATATGATCCTTTAATAACGTCTCTCTATTGTTGTTCTCTGTTAGTAAGTTGTCCTCATGCTTTAATTCCTTAAGCGTGCTTTCCTTTAGTTCTTTGGACACACAGTACTCACTTGGAGTTGTTGACCTACACCTGGGCCCCCTCAAAAGCTGGGTTTCTTGGGTGTTTTCCCCACGTATCACAATTTGTTTCTTTTGATATCTCAAAAATTTGTTACCAATGGACCTGGATATTTTGGATAACTATGTGGTAACTCTGGATACTGGTTCTTCCTCATCTCCACCTGGATTCTTGTCTGTTTGCTTACTCATTTGTGTGTTTACTGATATGGCTGGATGAATTCTGTGAAATCAACTGATTTTTCCAGAATATTCAGTCTTTTTCCTTGGTTTTTATCTTTTAGCATAGTTATCTAGGAATTTCCCCCTGGGTCTGCATACGCCATTTATTGGTCAGAAGTTGTGATTACCCTTGGGACCGATTAGATACTTACCCTTTACCCTTGTAGTGCATGGAGCGGGGACTTGGGCTTTTCCATCACAGATTGAGGTGTCCACACTTGTCCCTACATTCAGCTAGGGACTCATAGTTTGGATGTCCTTTCTCTGATCACAACTGGGAGGCATAACATGTAATGCTGTTTGCCTCAGTGCCAGGAGTGTGTGAGATTTTATTTTTAAGTTTCTAGGAGTTGCTCTGGCCCAGAGTTTGGTCAGAGGTTGTGTCTAAGACCCCTGGGTCAGAGAGCCCAGACTTTGTGTGTGTGGCTCTGTGTGCAGATGGAACTTACTCTAATCACTTTCTCATCACTGGGACTCAAATACCCGACATCCACGACTTAAAGGAGGAGAGGTTTATTTTGGCTCGCATTTTCAGTCCTTGTTGGGTGGCTCTGGGGCAGGACACAGGGAGGGCAATAAAACCTTCCAGTGACCCGCCTCTTCCAGCCAGACCCCACCTCCTAATAGCAAGTCAGCTACAAGCCCAGTTACCTTCCAAGGTACAACTATGAACATGGGAGGCCTCAGGACATCTCAGTGTCAACCAGAACAACAAACCTTCTTGCAAGGCAGAGGCGTCCTCCAGGGAAGCAGGTGCACCCTCTCCCATCCTGAGACCCTTGCCCAGGAGAGGGAAGCCAGGACCCATTCTACAGCCTTTTCTAAGTTTACTTGCAATTACCATTAAGGTCCACTAGGTAGCACTCTAATGCTACCTTTTTCCCTAGTGCTGCCTATTGTCTAACAAAACAAAGAATGTAATTTTAGCAATTAAATCTAGTGTGTCTAGGCAGGTGGTTTGTGACTGTAACCTTGGCTTATGTATTTGTCTGGGAAAATATTCCTGTTGAGTTTTATTTGCTGTACTGACAGTTGTAATCCAGCCTGCTGCTGTGGTCTTTATCTTTCTTTCTTTCTACCTTTCTTTCTTTCTTTCCTTCTTTCTTTCTTTGGACTGGGTCCTGCTCTGTAGTTCAGCTGGTCTTGAATTCGCTATGTAGCCCCAACTTGTGGCAATCCTCTTGCTTCAGCCACTCAAGTGTTTGAATACAGATGTGCACTATCATGCCTAGCTCTATTGTCTTTCTTGTGATTGTCCCTGGTGCTATTCCTTTCTTAGAGGTCTTGAGTGGCTGCTATAGAAAAAATTTTTCTTTTTGGTGTTTGGTTTCTGTAACTCATACAAGGCCGTGGAGCATGGGGAGCTTGCAAGCTTTGCAAGCCTAGATCTTTTTGACACTCAACTTCTCTATCCAGTAAAAGTTTTGACCTCATTATGAGGGCCAAAGAGAGCATCCTAAAAGGACTTGCTGCTAATATGCCTTATAACTGGGGCAAATGTAAGGAGGATAGATGAAAGAAAAAGAAGCTGTCTTTTATAACACAGTTTGGTCTTAGTACAAGTCAGGAGATCAAGAACACTGGCCCAAGAATGAGTCCTTGCATTATAATAATATTCTCCAGCCCCATGTGCTCTGCAAAAGAAAAGAGAAATGGCAAGAAATCCTCTACATCTGGGTTTATGAAGCATTACCAAGACCCAAGACTTGGGATCTGTATTAGCTTTCTTTTCACTGGGAGAACACAACACCTATGGCATAGAGGAAAAGTTTAATTTGTCCATGGTTTCAGTCCATATTTGGCTGGTTCCAGGGCAGGGATATCATGGAAGCACAGAGCAAAGCTGCTTAGCTCATGGTGGTCAAGAAGCAGAGCAAGGAACAGTGCCAGGAAGGAATGGGCTGGGAAACATACATACCCTAGGTCACATCTCCAGACCCACCCAGATGCATCCAAAAGCTTGCTTTCCAAAACTGCTAGGTGTTGACAAAACAAGGCTACCATTCACAAGAACTCTTGTCAGATTTGTGTGAATGTGGTTTCTAAGTGTCTGAGGCCCATAGAACCTGATGCAGACATACTAACAGATCCCTGCTGCCTACTGACACCACACTGTTGGACCCACACACACCCCCTCCACACAGTACAGGGCCCTTCAGCACCTGAGCAAGCTGAGGGGTCCTGGGCACCTCTCCCCACCTCCTCCTCCTCATCATCCAAGGCTGACACCTCTTCACCACACCAACACCTGCTCCATCAGTGCCATCTCTCACTAAAGGGATCAGGAAACAAACTAGAGCCCCACTTTATTCAGGGGGATTTGTCCCAATTGTGAGAAGTATGAGGTGGGGAAAGGAGAGATATCACTACATGTTCCCTTCTCAGTTAAAGACATGACTCAGTGTAAGGAAAGATTTGATGATTTTTATTAAATTGAGTGTTGCTTTTGTTCT
>NW_004624981.1:427817-443744 GCF_000247695.1 Heterocephalus glaber | reverse complement strand
TATATGTGTGTATATATGTATATATGTATATATATGTATGTGTATATATGTATATATATATACATATATATATATAGTATTTGAGCAGTATAGTTCACCCTTAGATTTATAGATTTATGGCTTGATGGGTCAGACAACACCCAGTTTATGATGTGCAGATCAAGCTTCATGGTAACTTGGTGTCCCCTTATCAAGCATTTTCCAGTAACAGGCCAATAGCTGTTTCTCAAAAGAAAAGTAATTATCTGAGGATGATGGCAGAGCCTTGTTTCAAAGCTCTAAAATACTTTACTTGAATACAATTCAACTAAAGTTTCTGTTAATGGTTCCAAAGAGCATGCTTATCAAGTAATATTGAATTAACTGACCATGTGCTCAGTATACCAACCAGTAGCATACCCGTTTGTACAGCAATTTGGACCTGTCTTTGAGCTTTCTCATATTCCATGCCACTGAGTCCCTAGAAATTTCACTGAGATAGAAGGATACTGAATTTTAGTCATGTTTATTTCCCCTGTTCAATAAATGATTTGTTGTCACTCTCCAATATTCATACATCTTCTACACAGGTCAAATAGGGAAATTGAATGGAGTGGTAGTGAAAAACATTACTCCTGCATCTTTCAAGTTCTTAGCACTCATCTCTGAAATACCTCCAGGAATATGGTATTGCTTTGGATAAACTATTTTTCCAGGCATAGGCAGCTCTAATGGCCTTTCCCACCCTCATAACCTCACTCCAAAGATCAAGGAACCCATGTAGGGATTCCGCCAGCTGCTAATTATGTTTATTGCAATTTTACATTTTGGAATTGAGAGAGTTGCCTCAGGATGTCTTTGGTGAACCCATCAGGCCCACTGTGAGATGAACCTGAGCTAAAACTCCATTGATCACCTAACCTTGAAAGACCTCTCTTATGAATGGAGGGTATAGTGATGTTTCAGATCTTGTGGAGCCTGTCCATTTAGAGCCACTATCCAGCAGTCCTTGAAAGTTCTTGTTATTTCCTTTCCCCTATGCACAGTTACCCTTGTAAAGGGCTATAAGTCCCTTTGGAGATGGCTAGGAGGAAAATTAGGAGTATAAATTCTCTATAGTATACTGGAATCTTTCCTTGAGGAGGCTTATCCTCCCTTTCATTCAAGAGGTTCTGAATATGTAAAGTGGTTCAAGTTGAGGAATTGATTTAAGGGCCATGTTGTGGTTTAGATCAAGAATGTCCCCCAAAGGCTTCATGTACTCACAGGTGGGACTTGTGGAAGGTGATTGGATCATGGGCATGCTGCACTCATCTGCTGAGTTAAGCAAGTGAGTGTGCCATAAAATTTGTCTACATTTTGTTCATTTTCTGATACTTTGAAGGATATTTTGCAGTTGACTACTTAATCTGGCAGAGGAAATTTAAGGCAGCCCAATGTTCAGGCTGTAGCATGATACTGCTGAATAAACTGTAATACCCCACCCATCACAGGCTCGAGTGCAGAGTTTCAAAGTCTTTATTTGAGAAGAGAGCTCTAGGGCACTTTGCCTTAGAAGGGCCACCTAGGATAATAGTTTCCTGTTCATGGTACTCAGCTATCCGGGCACTCAGAGGCCCCTGCAGCCATGATCCAAGGGATTTCTGCCACTGCCCAAGTTGGCAGCAGATCTTGGCATCATCCACATGGTGATGATTTTCCAGGTATACAAAGTTCAGGAGTTGTGGGGTCAGGGATGCTTCCACCCAGATTTCAGAGGAGAAGCCAGCCAATACGCTCAAAGGGACAGTGCATGAAGCCACGAAAGTAAAACCAAAAGTACAGTGAAGATCCCAAGGGATTTGGAGATGCCAGGAATATGGAATGTCTGCTGAGGTGAGTCACAGGTAGTGAGCAAAGCCACCTCAAGAGAGAAGCCATGAGGGCTGCTACCAGCAATGCTGTAGGGGCAGGACCACCTAAGCTGTTGGAGTTCACATCTTTGTCCTCGGTGCTGGACATGGAGCTACAAGATTTAATGTTTGCCTTGCTTTTTGGTCTTGCTTTGTCCCCTTTCCTTTCTATCCCTCTATTCCTCCATTTTAAATGGGGATACTTACTCTGTTAGCAGTGTTTAATTTTCTTTTTGATTTTTACAGGGCCTTACACATAAGAGTTCTCTTGAGTCTCAGAGGAGGCATGAACTATTCAGCAATGCTGGAAATGTCATAACTCCATATTTTTCTCTTAACACCTGTCAAACAAAGTTCTATTTTCTGTATGAGTTTGGCTACTCAAAGTACCTCCTCTAAGTGGTATCATTGAATATTGTCTTACTGTGTTTAGTTTAGTTTATTTAGTATAATGTCCTCAAGGTTCATTCATGTTATGGTATGTGTTAGAATTTCATTATTTTTAAAGTTTGAGAGCGAGATTCAACAGGGCTGACTAGAGGAAAAGTTGTGTCAGAGAAGCTCAGAAGATCTACTGAGAAAGAAAGTATTCTGAAGACAGGAGAGGCTTTCACACTGAAACAAAATTAATAAGAGAGATGATATATGTAGATCAAATCAAAGAAACAGACAACTGAGAAATGGAAGTGGTACTGCTGTGGTAGATCTGCCCACCTGACTCCCACTCCTCCAGGGAGCAGCCATTTTTATAGTGATGCAAAAAGTCTGAGGGACTAGTTTAGTGCTGGAGAGTCTAGATTCCTGGGACAAATTTTGTGTTCACTGCCCCTATCCCACATAGCCCCCTTCCAAACACTGGAGAAAGCTGCATTCAGGCATTCTTCACTTGGTGCACACTGCGGGCAGGGGAGCCCCTCCCCCCACCAGACTCAGGCTATAGAGAGGATACACAGGTGAAGGGCATCCCAGCTGAGTTAGCACAGCCCAGGAACCTGCCTGCTCAGATGACCAGCTGATTCACTCTCCTCCAGGTGCAAAGCTCTAGCACTCCCATAAAAAGACCACTTTCCCAGATTCCCTTCTCCCCCAAGTGACAGGCAAGCACACTCACACCACCAGGCACCAGCTCTGCAAGTCCATTGGTCAGCTAAGTGCAAGTAGTGCATCAGAACTGCTAGCATAAGTCCTACATATGCACAGGCTGAGTTGGCTTTGTTCCTGCCTTGCACACCAATGGGCCACCCCAGTCACCGAGCATACACCCATCTGTGGAGAACACAGGTGGTCACCTGCAACCAGACTGCAACTAAAAAAAGAAGGGAATTGTCCCGACTCACAGGCTTTTTGGAATAGTGGTTAAGAAGGAATTTCCACCACTGCTCACCCATACAGAATCCTCACCAGTGCTCATTGAGGGCTAATGAACCCCATCCACACCCTGGGCAGAGTGGCAGGGACTGTGGATTCCCATAGGTGGGCACATGTGACTCAAAGAATCTTCAGACTCCTGCTTGAGAGTGAAGAGCCAAGCAGTTCCACACTAGTCACTACCTTTCCTGAGGAATCCCCAGCCTGTATGTGAAAGCAATGGCAGACCCCTGAGAATGTTTCCAAGACATGCATGAGCCCACCTCCCCCTTGGTGGTCCTACTTGCCAGTAAACCTGCTGAAGATTCTACTATCTTACATGGGGAGAGGGGCAGGAAGAATTCCTAACCCCCAAAACTGGGTCATTGTCAGACTGTTCCTACAAGACAGAAAAATGAAGTTCTGAGAGAGGTGATATTGGTGCAATCAATGCAAGAAGAAAATGGTGTGAATACCCAGGCTTTTTGGCAAAGTGGTTACATGTTAATCACATATATATTCTCTTGTTGGAATATTTAAACTGAGTTCACACCGGATATCTTCTGGGTTGTGGGTTTTTTGTTTTGTATTTTCATGGGGTTTTGTTTATATGTTTTTAATTTTTGTGTACTTTTTCTTCTATTTTCTTCAATTTATTAATCATGTCTTGCACCATGAGCAAAACCTTTGCTGTTATCTGAGTATTTATTTCTGATTTCATTTTTCCCAGATCCTCTTTTGTTGCCAGTTCAGAGAGTCCAGGTGGTTGAGTATCAGAGTGTTCCATCTCGTTTCCCTTTGGGGTTGCTGTAGTGATCTAGAACTCTGTTTTTGAGGCTTGTTTATGTGTTTTCTCATTTCCACGGAGGGGAAGGGGTGCTTCTGGCACCCAAGCTGCTCACCTTTTCTGCCCGAGGAGCATGGGATGGCAGCAGGGGAGCTTCCTTCTGGGTGCTGGGACTGGCTCACCTTCTCTGCCCTAGGAGTGTGGGATGGCAGCAGGGGAGCTTCCTTCCAGGTGCTGGGACTGGCTGAACTTCTCTGCCGTAGGAGCCTGGTATGGAGGCAGGGAGCTTCCTCTGCTTCAATTTAGTTGGTGTCAATGTTCTCTCTCTCTTTTCATCTCCCAATTTAGTTTTTCCACCTCAATGTCCTATGGTAATATTATTGCTTTATTTCTTATTTCTTCTTCCTATTATTTAAACTCCATTCAAGTTTTTAATTTGTCAAATTCTTCTATGTCTCTCAGTCACTCATATCTTCACCTGTATTAACCCTCTATCCTCCCCATCCTATTCCTTTTGCTCTTCCTTATCTTACCTAGCCCAATGTCCTCCAATACCTCTTTTAGACATTACAAGTACACAAACTTATCAACAGGTTATGACATCTACATAGCTATCCTCAACCAAAAATAAATGACTTCCTCCTACTATATCTCATCCATGCCCCCACAAATATCTTCTTGAAACTCTCAACACTAACCCTTCAACCCAAACAGAATCTGACCCCATGTTTCCTTTTTTTTACCTATCACTATTACCCTTACATGCCTCCCCCCTTATTGACTTATACTCCTATTTTACCCACCCTTGAATCTTTTCCCTGCACTTCTCCTGCCGCATTGCATAAAATGGCTAATAATAACTGATCAAGACTACATAGAGTATTGTTAAGGGTAAAAGTGTAAATGCAAGGTCTATCTTGTGTAAGTGATGTATGATCAGATCTGTTGATGCTGTTCTAAGCAAAAATAATTCAGTCCCCCAAACAACAATAGGGACAGAGTACAAATCAATTGAATTAAATGACAAAAAGGGTACTCTCTCTGGACGTATAAAGCTGAAAGTACATCATGGGGAGACAGTATCTTACTAAAAGCTCTTCATGTAAACTACAAACAAGATCTCCCAACCTACTAGACCTCAATCTGCAGTACCAAAAGCAAAAAAGGAGGAGGGATAAAAAATAAAAATATAAAGCATGAATACATACACACAAGATCATGGGAAAACAAGGCAACAAAAGACACCTAAGGTCTCCCAACTCTCCAAAGGCAAATCAAGGGCACACAAATGGAAAGGAAAGCAAATACCAGGTAGCAGAGCTCTATGAAATGTTTAAAGAAGATATGAACAAACCTGGTGAGTTAAAAGAGGATATAATCCAAAAGTTAGTGGAATTATCACTCAAAATATGGATATGGGATTAACAAAAAAAGAAATTGGAAGAGCTGACCAAAATGATTCAAAACATGAGTGACAAATTCACCAAAAATATAGAATCCGCAAAAAAGTATCAGACAGAAATTCCAGAAATAAAAAACTATATAGAAACCACAAATGGCAGAAATGATCAATATGAAGGTGGAATGTCTGAAATTAAGGACAAAATGGCAAATTATGATGAAGTACTCAGGGAAGCCCCCAAAAATAAGAGAACAAGAAAAAAATCATCTAGCAGCTACTAGACAACACAAAGAAGCCCAACCAAAGGCTAATTGGAATTAGAGAAAAACAAGATAACATGGATGAAATTATTAATGTTTACAAAACTCATAGGAGAAAATTTCCAAGTAGGAAAAAAATAACTCAACAAACAAGCAAGGTTTCTAAAATACCAAACAACTACAATGAAAAAAGTAGCTCACCAAGATATATTATAATTAAATTACCAGATATCTAACAAAAAATAGAATGTTAAAATCAGTCAGAGAAAAACAAAAAGTCACATATACAGGTAAACCCATTAGAATTACAGTAGATTTCTCAATATAAACTTTAAAGTCAGAAGAGCTTGTAATGAAGTATTTGAAGCCCTAGTCAATCAACATACCCAGAAAAACTTTTCTTCAAAATAGATGGAGATATAAGGACATCTCATGAAAAAGACCATCTCAAGAGATACAAGAATATCAAACCAGCCCTCCAGAAAATACTCAAGAATATCCTAGACAGAAACAATAAAGCCAATAAAGCAAAAAATAAAAACAAAAAAAAAGGTTCAGAGGGAATGAAAACAGCAAGCAGGGTCAATGGGTAAACAACAACAACAAATGACAGGAAAGATCAAGGGCAGCAATTTTAATCTTAGACAATGTAAATTTCAAGCTAAAACTGATCAGAAGAGACAAAGACAGTCACTAGTTAAGGAACAATCCAACAAGAGATAATGCTTATAAATATTTATGCACCAAATACGGGAACACCTATCTTCATAAAACAAATACTGCTGAACAAAAATTTATGATAAATGCTAACACAATCATAGTGAGGGATCTTAATAGCCCACTTTCCCAAAGAGATCAAGTAAACAAGAAAAGAAAAGTAAAGAAATACCAGAGCTGAACAACACTCTTGAACATACAGACTTAATAGATACCTACAGAGTATTCCACCCTACTACATCAGAGTATACATTCTTTTCTGCAGCACGCAATACTTTCTCCAAAATAGATCCATAAAGTCTGCTTAAATAAATATTGAAAAAAATCAAAATCGCCCCATGTTTACTAACCACTGTGCAATAAAAATATCAATCACAGAAGAAACCACAAAAAAATAGCTCAGTAATATACTCCGGAACACCAATGGGTCACAGAAGAATTTTTAAAATTTCTATCAGTGAGTGACAATGCCTGTACAACACGCTGAAACCAAGGGACACAATGAAACCAGTCCTAAGAGGGAAGTTTATTGCAATCATTGCTCACATTAGGAAAATAGAGAGAGCTCAAAGAAATAACCTAATGAGGAACCTTACCATACTTGAGAAACAACAATAATCCAGGCCCAAACTGAAATTAAAAAGGGAAATCATAAAGATTAGAGCATAAATCAATGGAATTGAGACTAAAAGATCTATAAAGAATCAATGCATCGAAGAGCTGGTTCTTTGAAAGAACAAACAAAATAGATAAATCTTAGCCATACTTACCAAAAGAGAGAAAACACTAATATCAATGCAATTAGAAATGAAAAATGTTAAAATCACAATGGACATTGTCAAAATCCAGAAGATAGTAACTACTATGAGAAATTATATTCCAACAAATTGGAAAATCTTGAAGAAATGAACAGATTCCTAGACTCATACAAATTACCAACAGTAACCAAGAAGACACAGAAATGCTGACTAACCCAATACCAAGCAATGAAATTGAAACAATAATAGAAAAACCTACCAAACGTCCAGTACCTAATGGATTTACTGCTGAATTCTACAAAACTATTCGGGAAATTATATCCAATAATTCTCAAACTCTTCGATGAAATTGAAAGTGATGGAGTGCTTCCAAACTCATTTATAGAAGCCAGTCTCATTCAAATCCATAAACCATATATAGACCCAACTGAAAATAAAACTACAGGCCAATCTCCTTCATGAACATAGATGCAAAAATCCATAATAAGATAGTAATGAATAGAATGCAACATATCATCGAAGATATCATATCTCATGATCAAGTAGATTTCCTTTCAGAGTTTGCAAGGTTGGTTTAACTAACACAAATCAATAAATATAGTACACTATATGGATCCTTGGTACCAAAAAAAAACCCCCAAGTAAATATAGTACACTATATAAACAAGATCAAGGACAAAAACCACATGACCATAACAATAAATGCAGAAAAGCCTTTTGACAAGATCCAACACCCCTTCATGACGGGTGAAGAAAAAGGTATAGAATGGCCATACCTGAATTTGACAAAAGCTATTTATGACAAATCAATGGCCAATATCATATTAAATGGGGAAAAATTGAAAGCATTTCCTCTGAAATCAGGAACAAGACAAGGATGCCCGCTATCCTACTTCTATTCAACATAGTACTCCAAACATTAGTCAGAGGAGTCAGGCAGGAGAAATAAAAGGAATACATATAGGAAAGGAAAAACTCAAATTATTTGCATATGACAGGATACTCTACATAGAATACTCCAAAATACTCCCCTAGTGGGGACTAGGTTTCAAAGTTTAATGGACAGGTAAAGAGTAAGCATATCTGCCCTTGTTCCCCACCTTAAGGAGAAAGCATTGCATCTTCTCCGTTCATATAAGGTGTTTTTGCTGGAAGTATGGAATACGTGTCTTTAATCTGTTGAGAAGGTTCTGTTCTACTTCTAGTCTCCTGATAGCTTTTACCATGAACAGCTGTAGAATTTAGTCCAATACTTCTTCTCCAACTACTGCCAGAATCATATGGCTTTTTCCTTTCCTCTGTTAAAATGATGACTTTTGGGGGTGGATCTTCCAATGCTGAACCAACACTGCCATCCCTATAACAAAACCACTTTCCACGTACTGCCAGATCTGACTTCTAATAGTTTTTGTTAAACAAATTTCTATCTATGTTCATACTTTTTTCTTCTATTATCTTTATTCAGTTTTAGGATTAGCACAATGTTGAATTCCTAAACTGAGGGAAGAAGTGTTCCTTTTTTTCTGCTTTCAATGTTTGATATAATTTATCAGTTAAAATGTATATGAGCCTGCTGTTGTCATATAGGTAGGTTTCCAAGCTAGGAATATACTTTCTTTAATAGGTGCTATTCAAATTTTATATTTCCTCCAGAGTTAGTTTCACTAATTTGTCTTCCAAGGTACTTCTTAGAAGTTGTCAAATTTATTTCAAAACAGATTTTCTGAAATATGCTTTCTATATCCTTTTAAATTCTGTAAAATCTGTGGTACTGTCTCCTAGATCTTGATACTGTAATTTTTAAAATGTATAATTGATATTGTGCAATAGGAAGAAAAGGTCTAAAGGAGCAGGGGAAGTGGGAGGGGTAGGGGAAAGGAAAGAAGGGAAAAGAAAAAATGAGAAAAGGAAAAAAAATGGAAACAAAATCTTTGCAAATAGGGAAGAGTGGAGGGGGTGAAGGGAGAGCAGAGGAAGGTGAAAACATAAGAACCAAGATACTCATGTAAAGATACAAGATCCCAATGATGAATGTAACTGTATTTTATACCTAAAATGTACCAATAAACTTAATGGGGGAAAAAATAAAATAGGTAAAACACTTGAAATCATAAGTGCAGGCAAGGACATTCTAAACAGAACCCCAACTGCACAAGAAATAGCAGTATGAATCAACAAATAGGATTACATCTTCTGCACAGCAAAAGAATCAATCAGTAGAGTGCAGAGACAACCTACAGAATGGGGAAAAATTTACTGGCTATTCATCAGACAGAAGACTAATACCAAGAATATATAAAGAATTCAAAAACTTAGGTCACCTAAAATAAAAGACCCAGTTAAGAAATGGGCAAATGAAATGAATAGGTACCTCTCAGATGTACAGTTGCCCAGCAAACATGTGAAAAAATGTTGAATATCTCTGGCTATTAGAGAAATGCAAATGGAAACTAAGATTCCATTTTATATCAGAAAAGAGGGCAATCATCAAGAATTCAAAGAATTAACAAATGCTAGCATGGCTGCAGTGAAAAAGAAACCATCTTATACTTTTTGGTGGGAATGTCAACTAGTCTGAGTATAGAAATCAGCATGGAGATTTCTCAAAGAACTAAAATTAAAAGTTCCATATGTCTCAGCTATTCTTCTTCTAGATATCTTTCTCAAAGAACTAAAGACATCATATTAGAGTGATACATGTATATTAGTGTTTATAACAGCATAGTTCCTAATGGCTAAATCCTCGAAGGAGCCTGTATACTCATCAACAGATGAATAGATAAAGAAAATGTGGTATTTATACATAATAGAATACTATTTGGCTAGAAAGAATGATAAGTTTGAGACATTTGTGGGAAAATGGATACAACTGAGAAATGTTCAGTGAAATAAATCAGACACATAAGCTTAAATATTGTATGGTATCTCTCATTTCAATAACCCAAAGTACAAGCAAAGAGCAGAATAAAGGATGGATAAAAGGAAACAAGAGGATAGATCTCTTGCAAATGGGAAGGGTTCCATGAGACCAAGGGAGATGGGGGGTTGGGGAGAAAGGGGAAGTAAGAAGAATTAAGATGTGCCATGTACAGGAACCTAATAACCATAGTGAAAGTAAACATTATATGCCATAAACACGAGCTAAGTGTAATAATAATATCAAGAATGAAAATGGAGAAAGGGAATTTAGAGTCAGAGGAAAGGAGGTGGGTGGCAAGGAGGATTAAATATGTTATGTACATGTACCTACTACTCCTCAAGATGAATGTAAACTTCATGTACTTCTAACATGTACAAATATATGAGGGCATTAACAAAAATAAAGTTTGAATAATATTCTATTGTGTGTATAATTAAATTTGGTTTATCCAATTATTCATCAATGTGTATATGGATTGTTTCTACATTTTGGCTCTTGAGAATAATGCTGTCATGAGGATGAGTGTACAAATATCTCTTTAATTCTCTGCTTTCACTTTTTGGTTATGTAACCAGAAGTGGAAATGCTATATCATATGCTCATTTGATGTTTAATTTTCTGAGGGGTCACCATACTGTTTTCTAGAGTGGCTGCAACATCTACATTTCCACTACCAATGTACAAAGATTACAATTTCTCCACATCCTTGTCAACATTTGTTATTTTCTGTTTTGGTTGATTTTAGCATTTTATTTTTGAATTAACAAAAAATTTTATATATTTATTGTGTATATGTTGTTTCATAATATGTATATACTGTAATATGGGTGATTTTACATAACTAATATATACATTAATTCATATACCGAGGTTTTGCTGTCAGAATACTTACAATGTATTCTTTTTTTTCAGTTTTTGATTCATATTAATGAAAAAAAAAGTTACATACGTAGAAATGGACATAAAACAAAGATCAATGTGAGAAAATATGGTGATAGCTAGAGAGAGGGAAAAAGCATTTTAATTCTGAACTTATGCATATATTCCTATCAGTTATTACTGACCTAAAACATCTGCTTATATCCAAAGAAAAGTAATAGTTATAATCTCACTGTTTTTTCATGGTAACTGACCCAAGGAAGGTCCAAACAATACTGTTCTATTTCCCCAAAACCTTGAACACATGCAAGCAAAAGCAGAGATGTTGCTGGAAAATGAACGCAGATGAAGAAAATGAAGCCTTTTCTGTGTCTTTATTCCAATAGCAAGTCAGCACAGGCAAATGAGCGTGTGGCACAGATACAATTTCTATTCACATTTTCATAAGAAATTTTTTATGGCTATGCAATCATTTATTCTTAGGAAGCCTATCATTGAAGGATTGCATCTGACTGGTGAACACAAACATATGCAGAGAAGTTTCTGGTGGTTTTTCTATTTGAACAGACTTAAAAGATTAAAAGCATGAAATTTTAAAATGCACCAACTTGGAACTACAGTGACCATCTTACTGGTTTGTTTCATGGCTCATGATTTTTAGCAGAGTCAGTCAATATTCTATTTTGATTATTTCCTAAATAAGAAAAAATATATATATATATATATATCTTTGAAAAATAATTCTGATCTCTGAAAATACATATTGGTAGTAGCTTTGCACTGATGATCTCACTTAAGATAAAGTATCCCCTCTCTCAAGCTAGAAGCTGGCAAGCATTAAACTCTCATTCTAGATATTTGCCATGTGGGTAACAAAGAGAAGCAATAGCTTTTATCTGCTATCCCTGTAAGATAAAAAGCTTTTGGCCAGCGCACATCAGTCACCAACATCTTATGCTCACATTTAATAATTTCAAGTTAGGATGACCCCTGCCTTTTCTGATACTGTATCCTGAGTTTTTTGCAGTTGTTCCACGCATTGCGTCTAGGTCAACTTCAGGGTCTGATTCTCCTCTGTCAGAGCCTCAAATTCCTGAACCATCTTGGCAGGATCCTCCTTCTCCTCTTCTGCCTGGTCCAGCTTGGCAATGAGCTCCTTTTTCTTTTCCTCAAGCAGGGAGATCTCTTTTTTGACCTCATGGTATTCTGCTATTTGGCAGTGCTGTTTGTACACCTGCATGAATTCTGCGGAGTAATGACAAGGTGGCAGAGGCTGCCACGTGTTGGGGGGAAAATGTTTCTTAATGATTCTGCAATTCTCCCCAGCAATCTTAATCTGCTTTAGGAAAGGGCAGTTATGGGGAAATAGTTTTGTTTCAATCACCCCATCCTGGCTGTTTCAGTAGCTGGCAGCCATGATTTCCCCCGCAGGGTGGAGTGACTTACAATGTATTCTGTTGGCTACTTTCAAAAGTATAACGTTATTAATTGTAGTCATGTCATACAATAGGTTTCTTAAATTGTTCCTTCTATATAACTTTAATTTTATATACTTTGACCAGAACCTTCCTAAATTCTTATCCCCTATCCTCTGAAAAATACCATTCTATTCTATGTCTATCCATTTAATTTTTTAAAATTCTATGTATAAGATTCATTATTTTGGTATTTATATTTCTGTGCCTATCTTATTTGATTTAACACAATGTCCTTTGGGTTCATCCATGTTGTTGCAAATGACAAGACATTCTTTTTAAAGGCTGAATAGCATTACATTGTACATATACACTACAGTTTCCTTGACAATTCACACATTAGTGGATTTTTAGGTTGATTCCATATCTTGGTTACTGCAAATAATACTCTAATGAACAGGGGAGTGTAGATAGGTCTTCAACATTTTATTTCATTTTCTTTGGCTATAGACCCAGTACTGAGATTTCTGTCTCATATAGTAGTTCTATTTTTATTTTTGAAGAACCTCCATGATGTTTTCACAAATTGCTGTATTAATTTATATCTCCATCTACAATATGCAAGGGTTCCCCTTTCTCTACATATTTGGCAGTAATTATTATCTCTCATTTTTTGATAATAGCACCTCTGAATTGTGGGAGTGGCTTTGTGTGTGTGTGATTTAAATATAGTTGCCATATGAAAGGGTGCATGGTGATAGCTAATTGTAAATTTTAATTGCATTTCCCTACTGATTTGTGATGTTGATCATCTTTTCATGCGCTTACTGGCCATCTGTATACCTTCTTTGGAAAAATGTCTCAGTTCTTTTCCTCGTGTCCAAATTGGATTAATTGTATTTTTGTTGAGTTATAGGAATTCATTATTTATTATGTATAATCTCTTAACAGATATCATTTGCAATGATTTACTTTCATTCTGAGTTGGCTTTTCCTTATGTTGCTGGTGTCTTCAAATGCAAAATTTTAAAAATTTTAATTGAATTCATCAATTTGTTTATTTGATGCATTGCTTTTGGTATTATACCCAAGAAATCACTGCCAATTCAGTGTTATAAAGCTTTTCCTCTTTTATTTCTCTACAAATTTTATAGTTACAGTTCTTACATTTAACTAGTTTATTCATTATAAGTTAATTTTTATATTTGGTGAAAGGTAAAGGTCTCGCTTTACTTATTTGCATGTAGATACCCAGTTTTCCAACTATACTCTGTTATAAAGATTGTCCTTTCCCCCAATGAATGATTTTGGCACATTTGTCTAAAATAATTCGACCATATATGTAAAGTTTATTTCTGAGATCATTCCATTGGTTTTTATTTCTTTTTCTTCTAGGACTATACTATTTTGCTTATTGTAGCTTTATAGTGCATTTTGAAATCAAGAAGTATGATTTTCCATATGCTTGGTGGTTTATCCATTATTGAAAGTGAAGTTATTGAATTATTTTGCTGTTATTGACCTGTTTTTCCTTTGAATTCTGTAAATGTTTTCTTTCTATATTTTGAAGCTCTGATGCTTGATGCATATGTGTTTATAATTGTTGTATCTTTGGAGCTAAATAACACTTTCATCATTATAAAATGATAAAATGATTGCTGTTCTGCCAATTTTTTACTTAAAGTATATTTTGCCTTTTATCAATTAGCAACCCCCGATTTGTATTCATTACCATTTGCATGGAACATTTTTTTCTAACCTCTCGTTTAAATATATGCACTTCTTTTTTTTAATTGTTTATTGATACATTTTTGGTATACTATACAGTTACATTCATCATTGGGATCTTGTACCTTTACATGAGGTATCTTGGTTCTTATTTTTTCCTCCCCATTCCTCTGCCCTCCCTTAACCCCCTCCACCCCTCCCTATTTGTAAAGACTTTGTTTCCATTTTTTCCTTTTCTCATTTTTTCTTTTCCCTTCTTTCCTTTCCCCTACCCCTCCCACTTCCCCTGCTCCTTTAGACCTTTTCTTCCTATTTCACAATATCAATTATACATTTTGACCCTTATTTATGCTTTTAGTATTTCACACCAGAGAAACTATTTGGTATTTATACATGTGTCCTATTTATTTCACTTAAGAGGATGGCCTCAATATATATGTACTTCTTTAGATCTAAAGTGAGCATCTTTAGAGAATACATAGTTGGATGGTTTTTTTTGTTTTACATTCTGTTAATCTATGCCTCTTGACTGCGAAGTTCAATGCATTTGCATTTAATTACTGAATTGGAGGGCATATTTTTGCTATTTTATTATTCACTTTCTGTACATCTTATAGTTTTCTGTCACTCATTTACTTTATTTTTGCCTTTCATTGTGCTTAGTTGATTTTTTGTAATGACACAATTTGATTTTTCTCACATCCTTTGGTGTATATTCATGAATATATTATTTGTGATCATAGAGATTACATAGACCATCATAAAGTTATAACAATCTATTTTGTCAGGGGTGGGTTGAGACAGGGTCTCATTTTGTAGTTAAAGCAGGCCTTGAACTCACTATGTAGCCCAAGCTGGCCTAGAACTTAATGCAATACTCTTGTCTCAGCCTTCCCAGTACTAGGATTACAGGTGTGCACTGTCCCTCTTAGCTACAACAATCTATTTTAAATTTAAACAAATTTAACATCAATTACATACTAACTCCATTACTTTACATCTCCACTACCCCACTTTATGTTACTGATGTCCCAATTATATATTAATGTATTGTATGCCCACTAACAAAGACTTAGTTTTATAAATTTGTCTGTTAAATCTTGTAGAATATAAAAGTTAAGTTACAAACCCAAATTATAGCAATAATGGTTTTTGTATTTGTCCATTTGCTTTTATTAAAGAACTTTATATTTTCATATGGCCTCAATTTACTGTCTACCTTCTTTTTATTTCTTTATATTTATTGAAGGATTCTCTTTAGGATTTCTTATAGGGCAGGGCTAGTGATAATGAACTCTCTCAACTATTGTTCATCTGGGAATGTATTATTTTCTCCCTTGTTTTTGAAGGAGAGTTTTTGGCAGATGTAGAAATCTTAGTTGACAGATTTTTTTCCAACACTGTAATTATATTATCACACTATTTTTTTCTACTTGAAGTTTGCTGAGATTTTTAGATTTATAGGTCCATGGATTTCCTCAAATTTGTGAAATTTTAGCCATTATTTCTTCAAATAATCTCTCTGCTATTTCCAGAACTTTCATGTGCATATTTTAATTTGTGTGATGGCATCTCATAAGTCCATCAGGCTCTGGTGATCTCTTCATTCTTTTTTTATGGTGGTTCTAGTTGTGATAATAAAAGTACCTATTCATAAAAATAAGTTAAATATTTTTAAAATATGTGTATCTGATAGTACAAAATGGAATAAACATAGTGTAAGAAAATTGAATTTGACAACATATTAATGAATAATGAACAATGTTTCTTTCCCCATTAAGTTTATTGGTACATTTTAGGTATAAAATACAGTTACATTCATCATTGGGATCTTGTACCATTA
>NW_004624981.1:353841-414809 GCF_000247695.1 Heterocephalus glaber | reverse complement strand
AGGGGAAAGGAAAGAAGGGAATGGAATTAATATGAGAAAATGGAAAAATGGAAACAAAAATCTTTGTAAATAGGAAGGGATGGAGTGCTTGCAGGGAGGGCAGGGGAAAGGGCAAAAATCAGAACCAAGAGAGATTATGTAAAGGTGCAAATTTACAATGATGAATGTCATTATATTGTATACCTAAAATATACCAATGATTAAAATGAATAATTGATAATGCAAAATAGGAAGAAAAGGTCCAAATGGGTAAGGGAAGTTGGAGGAGTCGGGGAAAGGAAAGAAGGGAAAAGAAAAATTATGAGAATTGGAAAAAAAGGAAACAAAGTCTTTATAAATAGGGAAGGGTGGAGTGGGTGAAGGGAGGGCAGGGAATGGGGAAAAAATAAGAACCAAGATACATCATGTAAATGTAAAAGTTCCTGATGATGAATGTAAATGTATTGTATACCTAAAATGTACCAATAAAAGAATTTAAGGAAGAAAAAAAAAGATATAAGCCATAACACTAATAAAGAAAAAGAAATATCAAGATATAATTGGAAAAAAATACATAAAACTTACTTTAATTGCTGATTGAAGGACCCTAGTTAGCAAGACAGACTCCATGTTGCTGCTTGACCCACCTGCCTGCCCTTTAGATGAACTCAGAAGGAGGAAGCTTATAAACCTCCTCCCCTTAGAAAGTCTCTTTAGAAATAGCAATCAACTATTGTTTTACAAATGTTCTAAGGACAGGGCATTCTGCTTCTGTACCTTTTGCTTGCTTTACTAGTTCTATCCCATAGGGGGGCCTAGAAACTGTTGGCCTCAAAGGTATATAAAACATGTTTGTCAACCCCCAGTTGAGACTCGAGTCCGATGCTTGGCTCGGGTCCCGGCTGGTAATAAACTCCTGTGTGGATTTAATATCAGTCTCTGGTTGGTTCTTTCTTGCTGGTTGCAACATTCTTGGAGGTCCCAGTGAGATAGCCAGCTGCTCTGGAGCTTATTGTCTTGGAGCCTTTGTTTCTTTTTAGGAGAGACCAGGATTGGACATCGGCGGTGTTTGGCCCCTCTGGACACTGGTCTGTGGAAGGAGAGGCCACCCTGACAGTATTCTGGGGCTCTAGGTAGGCCAGTCCCAGTCGGGCCCTATCGCCGATCAACCAACCCACAGGAGTTTATCGGGAAAGCCTCTAGAGGTAAGAATCGAATGATTCTTAGTGCACTGTGGGTAGTTATGAGGAAGCCGGATGTGGCACAGGTTCCCCTACCTAGAGTCTCTTTGCGACGGCAAGCAGACTCAACTGGGTTGGAGTCCTCAGAAGAGAAGAGTGACTCCCTGGGTGGGGTCCGAATCCATTCGGCCCCAGAGGTTTATGTGGCCAATGTCTGGTTTTTTTGTCTGTTTATTGTTGTCTGTCTGCTTGCTCTGTGTGCCTTTTGTGTTTTCAGAGGCTAAAATTATGGGTTCCTCACAGTCCACAGAAGGAACTCCACTTGATTGTGTTTTGAATAACTTCAAAAAAATTTATTCCACAGACAGAGAAGATGAATATGGCATGAAATTTTCTAAAGGCAAATTGTGAACTCTGTGTCAATCAGAATGCCCAAGTTTCAGAGTCAATTGGCCCCTGGTGGGAACTTATTCTGTGAACATTGCTCACAAGGCTTGGAATGTGGTCACAGGAGTCGGGGCCCCACAGGCACTGATCGACCTTTGGCGCTCAATTGGGACAGGACTATGGTCCATCAACCCCGTCTTCCTCCTCCCATTTTCCTTTAAAACAGACAGAGCGCAGGGGAGGATTGATTTATGTCCCTTTTACAACTAGTGATCTTTACAATTGGAAACATCAAAATCCCCCCTTCTCTGAAAAACCTCAGGCATTAATCTCTTCTTGAGTCTGTTTTTCATACCCATCAGCCAATCTGGGATGACTGCCAGCAGCTTTTACAGATCCTGTTCACCACTGAGGAGCGGGACCGCATTTATCAACAGGCAGTCAAAGAGGCCCTGGGGCCAAACCCCGGCATCACTCCTGGAACTCCGGGGCATTTGGCCAAGGCTGAAACAGTAGTTCTGTCGCGACATCCCGAATGGGACCCCAATGACAATGATGGTAAGAGGAGGCTGGGGACCTACCACCAGCACTTATTAGGGGGACTCTGGGGAGCTGCCAAAAAGTCCACTAATTTGAGTAAGGTAAGTGAGGTTCTCCAGGGAAAAACGGAGTCTCCGGCTGCGTTTTTAGAGAGACTCTTGGAAGCCTATAGAGTTTTCACTCCTATTGACCCAGAGGCTCCCAAAAATACAGCAGCTTTAAATTTGGCCTTTGTTTCCCAGTTGGCCCCAGATATTAGAAAAAAAAATTACAGAAATTCAAGGGATTTCAGGGAAAAAATAGGACTAAACTCCTGAACATAGCCCAGAAAGTTTATGATAACCGTGATGCCCCCAAGGAAGTCCTAGCCAAAAAACTGGGAAAAGTCACTATTGCTGCACTCTAGGCACAAGAGACAGTCCCTCCAGACAAAAAAGGAGAAAGCCGCCTTTTTGGCTTTAAAGAAAGCCTTAGTGTCAGCACCAGCCCTGGCCCTACCTGATGTCACCAAGCCCTTTCGGTTTTTTGTGGCTGAATGAGGGGGCATAGCCAAAAGAGTACTAGCTCAGGCATTAGGGCCTTGAAACAGACCTGTGTCCTACATGTCTAAAAGACTTGATCCTGTGGCAAGTGGATGGCCTACCTGTTTGAGGGCAGTTGCAGCCACTGCCCCCCTGGTCCAGGAGGCAGATAAGCTCAGCCTGGGACAGGACCTGGTCATCACCACACCCCAAGCAGTGGAGACATTGCTGAGAGGAGCCCCAGAACAATGGCTCGCCAATGCTCGCCTGACTCAGTACCAACCCCTGTTGCTGGATCCTTCACGAATCAAATTCACCCGAGAAATGACCCTCAATCTGGCCACCTTACTCCCGGACTCTGACTTGTACACATGCCCCTCCATGACTGTCTGGACACTCTGACAACTTCCACCACCAACCGCCCAGATCTGACTGATGAGACCTTCCTCACTGATGAAAACAGCTTTGTAGAAGACGGAGTCAGGTATGTGGGGGTGGCCGTAGCCAGTCCAGGAGGACAGGTGCACTAGACACAGGCATTAAGCCAGGGGGCTTCAACACAGAGGGCTGAACTAATAGCCTTAACTCAAGCCCTGTTAGGTTGAGACAAGGCTGTAAATATCTACACTGACAGCCGGTATGCATTTGCCACTGCACATGTGCATGGCGACATCTACAGACAGAAAGGGCTATTGACATCAGAAAAAAAAAACTATCAAAAATAAAAAAAAATTTTGGCTTTATTGGAGACAATTTGGGAACCCAGGGCACTGGCTATTATTCTTTACAAAAGCCACCAAAAAGGAGACAGCTTCGAGGCCCGTGGTAACCGAGAGGCTGATGATGCAGCCCGACAAGTGGCCAGAGAACCTGTGGGACCAACAGACATTCTGCCCATCCGACCCTTTGGCTACCTGCCAGAAAGACCCACATATACCCCGGAAGAGGAAGAGGAAAACCAAAAGTGAGGGGGTAAAAAACTGGACTCAGGCTGGTGGAAAGGGACAAACGAACAAATTTGTCTCCCCCAAGCCCTGGGGAGACAACTTGTTCATCAATTACATCACTTAACTCACCCGGGAAAATCAAAGTTAAAAAGACTAATGAGCTCTAAGTTTTCAGTCCCAGGACTGACCTCTATGGTCCAGGACATCAGTTCCAGGTGTCAAGTGTGTGCACAGGTAAACTCCAAGACAAGACCAAGGAACAAAGGTAATCAACTATGGGGAAGAGAGCCAGGGGGAACATTGGGAACTTGATTTCACCAAAATAAAATCCAACAATAGGTATTGGTTGACACCTACTCAGGTTGGGTAGAAGCTTTCCCCACTCATGGAAAATCAGCCAACATAGTGACTAAGGTTTTGCCCCAGGAGATAGTTCCCCAATTTGGCATCCCTCATTACCTGGGGTCCGACAATGGGCCTCCCTTCACGGCACAGATATCCAAATTGTTGGCAAGGGCACTACATATCAATTGGAAGTTACACTGTGCCTATCGCCCACAAAGTCCAGGGCAAATGGAAAAGATAAATAGGACCCTGAAAGAAACCCTCACTAAATATGTTCTAAAAACTGGCGGTAGGTAGCCCGATCTGCTTCCTCTAGCCTTGTTAAGAGTTAGATGTACCCCATATGTGACAAGTTTACCCCTTTTAAAATCTTGTATGGGAGGCCACCACCACTCCTCCCTAAGTTAAACCTTAAACAGATAACAGAGAGTTCTTGTGTCTCTTTACTTCAGTCTCTTCAAGCCTTACAGATTCTTCAGAGTGAGATCCAGGCTACAATAAAACAGGCTCGAGAAAAACCCTTTGCGATGTTCCAGCCCCACGGTTTCAAGCCAGGAGACCTGGTCCTGATATGCTTGGTTTGCTTGCACCGAGGACTTGACTAAATACATTCCCAAATCAGTCTTGGCTACCCAATCTGCCACTTTATTTTGTGTCACCATGTATGTTGTTCCACAAGTCTTGTATTATAATAAAAAAGGGGGCCGTGAACATCTGGGATTAACCACTGAACACTATAGGAGTAAACAGGCTGCCCCTGTTTTAGTGCCCATGCTGGTGGGATTAGGAATAGCCAGGTCAGTGGCTATTAGAACTTCCTCCCTGATCCTTCAGGACACAAATTTTAAAGCCCTAAGCCACCAAATAGCCAGAGATTTGGGTCACCTGAAAACTTGATCTTCAGATTAAAAAAACAGGTTGATTCCCTAGCTGAGATGGTACTGCAAAATTAAAGGGGACTTGACCTCCTGTTCATAAAACAAGGAGGGTTATATGTAGCCCTAGAAAAAAAAAAACCTGTTGCTTCTATGCTAATGGTTAACTACCCTAGTTTCTGCTGTAACAGGCCCCCTAGTCATCTTACTTCTGCTTTTGCTCGTGAGACCTAGCATTATAAATGCTCTGACTAAATATGTTGGACAGAGGGTTGATACAGTTAAACTGATGGTGTTGAGACAAAATTATGAGATTTTAAAAGATGTTTAAAAAAAATTCAAAGAGTAAATACAGGAATCAAAGATTTGATTAAGTTACAAGAACGAGTGGGGAATGAAGGACCCTTGTTAGCAAGACAGACTCCATATTGCTGCTTGACCCACCTTCCTGTCCTTTAGATGAACTCAGAAGGAGGAAGCTTAAAAACCTCCTCCCCTTAGAAAATCTCTTTAGAAATAACAATTAATCAACTACTGTTTTACAAATGTTCTAACAGCAGGACATTCTGCTTCTGTACCTTTTGATTGCTTTACTAGTTCTATCCCATAGGAGGGCCTAGAAACTGTTGGCCTCAAAGGTGTATAAAACATGTTTGTCAACCCCCCCATGGAGACTGGAGTCCTATGCTAGGCTCGGGTCCCAGCTGGTAATAAACTCCTGTGTGGATTTAATATCGGTCTCTGTTTGGTTCTTTCTCACTGAGTGCAACACTGATGATATGGTTGGTTATGTAGAAAATAAAAACTTCATAAAGCTTCTAAAAGTTAAATGTTAGTTGAGCTAGGTCGGAGGATACATTGTCAATATATAATATTCAATCATATTCTTACAAATTAGCAAAATATTTTAAATTTTAAATAAAAACAGGATGTACAATTGTATAAAATGAAGCACTTAGATATAAATTAATAACACATCTGTAGGATTTATTTACTGAAATCTCCAAAGTTGATTAAAGTTGAAGAGTTTCTAAACAGAGAGATACAGTATTCTGTGTTTACGAATTGAAAGACCTAGTATTGATAAGATGTTAATTTTCCCCAACTGAAATATAGATTCAATGCAATAACAATTATAGTGTTAATTATAGTTAATTAATCATGGTATGTCAAATTGAATGGATTTGTGGAGCACAGTTCTGAGTGTGTCTGTGGACACTTGACATGTAGGCCAGCAATCTAAGGGGGAAAGACCCACCTCAGATGTGGATGGTACCAATCAGTAGGCTTATAGCCTGGACCAGATGAAAGGGGAAAGAAAAAGAAAGTGTCTCCGATTTAGAAGAGCTCCAGTTTTCACTATTGCCTTTGGACAATTGCCTTTTTCCAGTTTCCAAGACAGGCTCTCACTGACAATTCTAAAATGAGATCCCAAGCCTTCCACTTTGGACCTGTGCTGCATCCTTCATCCCAGTTGTTCAATGGCTTCCATTTTCTTAGGCTTAGCTATTGGATCACCAGGTCTCCAGCATGCAGATGGCCATTGTGGATTTTTACATCTCTGATCCCGTACACAGTCTCTGGTTCTGTAAACCAACCTATTAACACTCTTGTATAATTAAATATATATTTCTATTAATTCTGGTCCTCTAGAGAACCCTAACTAGTACATAGTTCCAGAAAGTTTTTTGTGTAGATATTGACAGGCTGATTATGATATTTATATGAAAAAAAAACATCTTGTATATGGAAAAATGCTACTAAGAAAATAAAGTTGGAGAATTGACATTACCCAACTCAAGGCTTACTCCAAATCTATAGTAATTACTGAAGGTGAAAGATACATAGATCTGTGAAGCAGAAAAGAGAGCCCAGAAATAGGTTCATGCAAATATTGCCAATTGACTTTTGAAATTTTTATTTTATTAGCATACATTTGCAATACATGAAGTTTACATTCATCTTAGGGAGTAGCTACATGTAGTAACACATCTTGATTCTTTTTAATTCCCCTTCTCCTCCCCACCAACCTCCCTCCCTCTGTCTCTAGATCCTCTTTTCCCATTTTCATTATAATTGTTATTATTATATTTATAACATGTAAATGTTTATATTCATTGTGGTGTTAATTGATTTTTTAAAATGTGCAAAGACCATTCAATAGAGAAAGAACAATCTTCACAGCAAGTGTTATTAGAAAAATTGTACATACAAATGCAAAAACAAATTAACTTTGATAGATACTTAGCACCTGTGGTAGTTAATTGACTCATTGTCAGTTTAAATGGGAATGCCGAGCTTATTTGAGTCAGCATGGTTGCCGGAATGGTATAATAAGGAGAATGGGGGGCGGGGGGAGGGGGATTTCATGCTGATCTTTCTTGGAAGAGCTTTGTTCAGCTGCTTTTCTTCAGGAAAGTTTCAGTGGTTTTTCTTTGAAAGCGCTTTGATTGCTTTCTTTCTTCAGGGGGGCTTCAATCCTCTTCATCTTGGATGTCATTTCCTGGCTTCCAATGCAGATCCCTCAGCCTTCTGGCTCACATTCTTCGGCATGGACACTTCAGCTTCCAGCACTGGCTCTTGGCCTTTCTGGCACAAATCCTTCAGCCTCCCATCATGGATCTTTCAGCCTCCTGATAAGAACTTGCACAAGACATTGCCATGGGCTCCAAACCTTCGACTGGATCCTTTGGATCTCCAGCACACAAACAGATATCTTACATTCTTCTACATATGATTCTAGTAAGCACTGACTAACACAGCACCACATAAAAAAATGATAGAAATTAATCATGGACTTCAATGTCTATCCTAAAACTATTAAACTTATAAGGGAATTGCCAAAATTAAACTTCATGTCTCTAGGTTAAAACAGCAATGATTTCTTAATGATAATACCAAAAGAAGAAAGAATATTAAATATTTGAATTTAATCAAAATTAAGAACTTCTACTCTTCCAAAGACACCTTTAAATGAGTGAAAAGACAAGTTGCAGATTGTCGCAGATTAGGATAAAATATTTGCAAATCCTCTATCCAACAATGGACGTATATTGAGAAAACACAAAGAACATTTAAATTCACCATTAAGATATCAAATAACCCAATAAAAATGGACAAAAGGTTGGAATAGACATCAACCAAAAAAGATATATGAATGGCAAAGAAGCCTATATATAGATGCTCAACATTACTATTAGAGAAATGAAAACAACTTAAAACTATCAAATACCACTACACTTGTATTAGAATGGCTAAAATAAAAATATGGTGGTGGTACATTAACCTTACACTCTAGTATAAATTTATCCCATGGATGTAGGTTAGAAATTCTGAAACTACATTATTATATAGTATAGCCAAGTATCTCAGTGTCGAAGAATGAAGTTACAAACATTGCTTGGGTGAAAGGGTAAAATAAACTATGTTTTATAGTCAGAGGTATCGATATAAATTGAGAGACAAACATTTTGTGTGCTGCATATCTTGGGAAAACAGGCTATCTCTTAAAGAGTTAAGTTTTCCTATTGAGAGAGAGAAAAAGAGAGGGTAGGGGAGGAGAGAGAGGGAGAGAGAAAAGGGGCAGGAGAGGAGAGGAGAGGAGAGGAGAAGAGCAGTGATGTCATGGTAGCAATGTGCATAAACCATGGCCAAAGTTTGGGTTTTAAATGTCATTATCTAATAAAATAAGCCACAGCTTTTATTTTCAATGACTTATCCTAGAAAACAGGAGAAATGATAATTAACTGGAATGTAGTATCTGGGAAGAGTAAAACAACGTTAGTAGAAAAATACATGTGAAATTCAAGTAAAGTCTATCATTTAGTTAATAGCAAGATGCCAATGTTAATTTCTTAGTTTTAACAAATGTGATATAGTTCTGTGATGTTAATATTGGAGTTAACCAGGTAGAGGGCATATGAAACTTTCTGTACTACTTTTAAAGTTTTCTTTAAATCTTCAATCACTCCAAAACAAAATATTTATTTAAAAGATTCATTTAAAACCTATTCCCTGTAACTATAATTATTCCATTACATGTCATACTCAGTTGTGATATGAACTCATTTAAAGCTGATTTTGTCTTTCTTGCCCACTGCTGTACTTCCAGCATCGTTACAAAATATAACACACATTAGGCAAATAAACATTTTTGAAAGAATTAAATAAACATTTTTCACACATTCTGCTAGAAGGTATATTTGGATGTTAACCAACCTACTGTTTTGTTATATTCATTTGGAAGCTGCTATGGCTTCTATCTACATGTCCCCCCAAAGCGTCATGTGGACATAGGTGGGGCTTTTCAGAGATGACTGGATCTAGAGTGTGTAATACTGGGAGTAAGGGTGCTTGATTACTTAATTAGTCCCCTGATTGGTTTGTCATAGATCTGGGAGCAAATAATGGGAAGGCACTGCCTGGGTGTGAGTGTTACCATGCTAAGGGTAGGTAGCCTGGATAGAAATATAAAAGACAGAAAGAGGGCTGCTGTGGTCAGTTGCTTGGTGCTGACTCCCTTCTGCCTGCCCTGTTTTGCCCTGGAGATTTTATCCTCTGTGATGCCCCTTTGACATGCCACCCTGCCTGGGAGCCAACCAAAAATGGAATGAAACCTATACAAACTGTGAGCTACAATAAGACTTTCCTCCTTTAACTTAAGTGTCAGGTGTTTTATCTCAGCAATGAGAAAAGCAACTAAAAAGAGAAGCCATTTTGTATTTCAGGTGTCAGGCATACTCTCATGTACTTTTCATATACCTCTCAGACATGACACACAATCCTTCACACGTCATGCGTCGTATCTCAGTTGACATGGGTATACAGTTGTTATTTCCACTCGTTTAGATATTGCTTACATATACAGAAAACACATACCCTAAATTCAGGTGTTTAACACCAAGTTCAGATAGTCAGCTTTCTTACATGGGTGCTGCCATATTCCCACTCAATACCTACAAACTAACTTGAATATTAGGCAATATTCAGGTGTTACACATCCAAGTGTCACTCTCAGCTGTCATACATTTATCATATCACATGCATCCAACAAAATGGAATACATACTTTTTTAGACGCCAAATACCCATTGACAATTTATAATGTTTTCAGGCATTGCAGTCATTCAGTTGGAGACTCCTCACTGAATAGTGTTATACATATCATTTGGAAGACAAACAATTATTTAGCTTTACTGCACACATTCATGTATCACTCACATATTTAGAAGGTCCCACTCAGACGATACCTATGCATACTACTTGACACGTTAATCAAACTTAGTAAAATGGAATACCCTTACCTCATCAGATGGCATAACCAGTTCTGAAATTAAAATCCATTTAGGAGGTGGAGCAAGATGGCAACTAAGAACCTCCAGTGACCATCTCCCGAAAGACACACTAATTAGAACAGCTAGTCATGCACCAAATTACCTAAACAATAGCTAAGGAAACCAGGAGATAGACATTAGCGCCTGGTTTCAGTATAATAAGAAATGATACTTTGAAGAAGGCAGGAAGGATACAGTTGTCCGTGTTACATCTCCTCCAAACCCAAGCAACACAGCTTGGAGAGAGACAGCCACCACTTGGAGAAAAGAGAAGGATTTAAGGCTATGCCTTAGATTTGAAACAAGGCACACTGTAATGAAAGCCAGTGTTCAGCAGTGCCCCGTGACCCCTGTCCCCAAGCCAAATACAGACTGAGCTTCTGAACTCTAATTAACCAGGCAGTTAAAGGGCTGCCTCTGCCATCCTTTCCCCAACCTTGAGCTGCACAGGAAGCAAGACTCCACCTACTGGAGAGTAGAGCATGAAAACTAGCCTAAGACTTTGCCTTGGAGTTCGGGACTGGGCACACTTTGGTGAGACCTAGTACCTAGTACCAGGCAGAAACCAAAGGCTCCTATAGTCAGGGCAGAGTTCCCTGATGGAGTCTCTAGAGGTGCCTCGGCATCAGAGGCCTGCACCTCAGCGGGACAGTCCAGTGTGACCCTGTATCATTGTCAGCCTTGGAGTGGACCCAAAGCATCCCACCTCTTGGCAAGATTATGCAAGACCCTGTGACTGTGACACTCAGGTGTGATCCAACTTAGTATCAGAATCGGAGGCCAAGGGGCTATCCCTACTACTTGCCTCCCAAACGATGGCAGCACAGCTATCCCCAGGTCAATGCTTCTAGATGGAGCCTGTAAGTCTGCATCCTGGTAGGACAGATCAGAACCGTGTTTCGGCCTGCTTCGCCGCCACTCATGGGGTGGGCCTGGGTGCCCTCCTGTACTGTGCAGGTACTTGTAGTTGTGAAACATAGGTGTGGCAGCTTAGCATCAGGCTTAGCAGTCAAGGAACTGCGTTTACCAACGTTAACCCTACCTTGGCTGGCATAAGGGTGGAACAAGACTGCATCTGCTCAAGTTAGGACAGGGTAATAAACACAGGACTTTGCCTTGGAATTCAGTGCTGGGCCAGTGAAATTTAACTGGACTGACCCGAATAGCCACCATTCCAAGGCCAGTGCCCACGAACGGAGCTTCTGAAATAGCCACAGTGCCAGGGAAAACGTATGACCCCAGTCTATTGGCCTTCATTCGATTCAAGCCAGCATTGCCTGTGCTGATTGCAGTGATCTTGGGTCACAAGTTCACTTTAGCAATAGGCAGTCCATAGCAGTGGGGGCCTTGGCCCTACCCCAGTGCTGTGCTAATCTCAGTGGGCTCTGAGCTCAGGGTATAATACAGAATTGTGGCACTCATGGTCACACAACTGATCACCTCATCCCTCTCCCAACCCCAGGCTGCACAACATGGAAAGAGTAAGTGCTTGGGGTAGGAAAAGGAATATGGCCACCCAGTTGCAGCTTAGGAGTCTGGTGCTGGCTCCTCCATGGTGATTCTTACCAGAGCTGTGCAGAATTCTCCAGTGCCTGACAACAGGCTGGACAGCAACTCTGGGCAAGGTGTCTGGGCAAACCTCAGCCCCACGGAGATACTGGTAGAGATAGTCTACCAATTTTAGGTACTTCTCCAGTTAATTCTAAGAAGCAACTTTGCATTTGGGATAACCTTGGGCTTGCGTTGCACTCTAGCACTGAAACAGTGACAACACACGGCAATATCTATTTATGAAACAGGGGCAAGTGTCCACAGTGCAGAAAAAAAATAACTGGTAGGCTTTGAATTTCTGAAAAGACAGGTATAAATAAAGCGAAATTAGGGAGACTGGAATAAACACTGAATCCTTCAGTATGCAGATAATGTTATATACCAACAAGTATCAAGAACTTCCACAGAAACATGACCCCATGTAATGGTCAGAATAAGATGCCAGAACCTGTCCATACAGGAATACATATGGGAGAACACTTGGAAGAATTATAGCCGCTTTTTTTTTCTAGGAAACATAATGAGCTTCAAAAACGCAGAGAAATGGTTTAATATTTTAACAGAAACTCAAAGAGATGGAAGCAATTTTTTTAAAATTAAAATTTTTGAGCTGAAAATTAAGAAAAGTTAAAAATATGATAGAAGCGATCAAAAACAAGATAGGTCAAACAGAGAAAAGTAGCAGTGAGTTCAAAGGCTGTTTATTAAAAATACATAGAGGAGAAAAAAGAGAAAATGAAGAGAAATGAAAAGAGCTTATGATAATTTTGAGACAGTATTTAAAGGACAAATATTCAGGTAATCAAGGATCAAGTGCGACTCGGGAATTCCAAAGGGGTGGAAAGCTTATTCAAATAATTAATAACAAAAAACTACCCAAACCTAGAGAAGTATATAAATATCCAGCTAAGGAAGGTCAAAGATCATCAGTCAAATTTAGCCCAAGCAGGTGTACTCCAAGACGCCTTATAATCAAGCTCTCACCGGTGAAAGATGAAGACAAGATGCTTAAGGAGGCAAGTATCCTCCTCTGCAGAAATCTTGTAGGCCAGAAGGCAGTAGCATGAAATTTTAGTAGGACTAAAGGGGTAAAAACTGTTAACCGAGAATATTTCACCCAGCAAAGCTATCCATTAGAAATGAAGGAGAGATGAAGACATTCCCCGACAAACCAAAGCTGAGAAATTATCTCCATCAGACCTATCCTACAAGAAATGCTAAAAGGAGTTCTTCAAACTGAAATTAAAAAGAGATGCTAATTAGAAAAAAGAAAACATGAGAAAGAGTATACAGATAAATTCTGAATGCTCTAATATTGTAGACACACATAAACCATTTGCATCTTTAGTATGAAGAATAAGAAACAAAACAAGAAATAGTAACTACATTGATGTACAAAGGGACGGGCAATAAAAAAAGATGTAAAATGGGGATACCAAAATTTCAAACTGCAGAGATAACTGGAGCACAAGTTTAGAGTTTTAATTAGCATATTTGTCTCTCCTTTTTGCTTCTTTTCTTATCTTTACTATTATGTTATGTTGTTACCAATTCAGAATATCTTGTTATAATCGAAAGATAGCTTTTGTAAGCTTCCTGGGGAGCACAAAGCAAAAATCTAAAAGCGATAAAAGCAAAATAATAAGCAACCAGTCAAAACACACCACCGCAGTAAATCACTTGAACACAAAGAACAATGGTTCAATAGGGAGAAAGAAAGTAACTATAGTAAAATTATAAAACAAGTTTAACAAAGTCTGCAGTGAGACCTTACCTAGTGATAATTGTCTTACTTTGAGATGATTAAATGCCTCAAATTCTCCAACTAAAAGACATACTAAAAGAATGAATGGACTTAAAAAGATACAAATACATGCTGCTTATAAGAAATTCATGAAAGATTAGTGCTATTGTCTGTTTGTTTCTTTTTTGTAAGAATCTTTTTGGTTTATGTCTTATACTGTGTAACTACTTTGAAGATAAAGATACACCCTGTAATAGCTATTGTTATTCTGATTATTTGATTATGAACTTTTTCATAAAATTTAAAATATTGAAAGAAACTCATTTCACCGCTAAGGACGCACATAGACTGAAAGTAAAAGAGAGGAGTAAGACATTCCATGCAAATAGAATCCAAAGGAGAACAGGAACAGCTACACTTATACACTTATATTAATTCAAAAGCAATGAAAAGAGATGAGGAAGGTTATCATAGAATGATAAAGGGATCGATTCAGAAAGAATTAACAATTATAAATATATACATAACCTAACATGAGAGCACCCAAACGTATAAATCAAATATTACTATAGTAATATTGGGAAACTTTACCACCTCACTTTCCCCAATAATAATAGGGAAGTTTAGCATCTCAACTGCGGGAATGCATAGACCATCCAGACAGAAAATCAACAAAGAAACATCAAAGTTAGATTGCATCCTTACCCAAATGGACCTAAGAGATATCTACAGAACCAATAGCTGCAGAATAAACATTCTTCTCAATATCACATGGCACATTTTCCAGGATATATCAGACGACAGGCCACAAAACAAGTCTCAACAAATTTTCAAAAATTGAAATCATATCAAATATCCTTTCTGACCACAATGCAACAAAACTAGAGATCAACAACAATAAAAACTTCACAGACTATAAAATACATGGAAATTAAACAACTTACTCTTAAGCAACAAATGGATCAAGGAAGACATCAGGAAGGAAACACTTAAAGTCGTTGAAACAAATGAAAATGGAGACACGACATACCCCAATCTACGGGATTCAGCAGAAGAACTAAGAGTGAAGTTTATAGCAAATAATGCTTATGTAAAAAAGAAAGGAGGAGGAGGAGGTGGTGGAGGAGGAGGAGGAGGAAGAAGAAGAAAAAAGAAGGAATATCTCAAATGACCTATTACTGTGCCTCCATGAACTAGAGAAAGAGGAGACCAAATCCAAAATTAGAAGAAATAATAAAGATCAGAGCAGAAATAAAAGAGGCTTAAAATACAAAAGCTCAAAACTTGGAAACAGCCCAAATGCCCATCAACTGGAGACTGGATAAAGAAAATGTGTGTGTGTGTGTGTTTTTTTAATAAAATGGAGTACTACTCAGCCATAAAAAATGAGAAATTAGAGACATTCATAGCTAAATGGATGCACATGGAGGCAATACTCTTAAGTGAAATAAATAGGACACACATGTGTAAATACCGAATAGCTTCTCTAGTGTGAGAAACTGAAAGTGTAAATAAGGACTAAAAGGTGTAATAGATAATGTGAAATAGGAAGAAAAGGGGCAAAGGAGAACGGGAATTGGGAGGGGTAGGGGAAAGGAAAGAAGGGCATGGAATTAATATGAGAAAACGAAAAAATGGAAACAAAGTCTTTGTAAATAGGGAGGGATGGAGGGGTTGAAGGGAGGGCAGGGGAAGGGGGAAAAAATAAGAACCAAGAGAGATTATGTAAAGGTGCAAATTTCCAACGATGAATGTCATTATATTGTATACCTAAAATGTACCAATACAATAAAATTAAAAAAAAAAAAGAAAACAAAATACAAAAGCTTGACAAAACAAGCAGCTGGTTCTTTGAAAAGATAAACAAAATATACAAGTCCTTAGGTAGGTTAAGAAAGAAAAATCAAATAAAATTAGAGACAAGAAGGGATACATTAGAACAGACACCACAGAAATACAAAATATCATTAGAGATTATTATGCAGGACTACACACCAACAATTGATAACCTAAAAGAAACGAGCAAATTCTTGGACACCTACCTTACCAAGATTGAATCAGGAATAAATAGAATTTGTCAATATTAATGCGTAATGGGAATGGGTTGGTAATAAAAAACTGTCTAATCAAAGAAAAGTCCAGGGTCAGATGACTTCGCTGCTGAATTGTACAAAACATTTAAAGATTAATTAAAAACTATTCTTACATTATTCCAAAATTTGAAGCAGAGGCGATTCTTCCAAATTCATCCTGCTAAACCAGCATTACCCTAATACCCAAGTTAGACAAGGGCATGACAAGAAGGAAAACTGAAGGTCAAAGTCCTTGATGAGCATGGATACAAAGCTCCTCAAGAAAATGTTAGCAAATAAAATCCAACTGCACAATAAACATGTTATTTGCCTGATCAAGTGGGATTCGATCCAAGGATGTAGGAATGGTTCGATGGACACAAGTCAATGAATGATACACTACATCAACAGAATGAAGAATAAAAATCATTTGATCATCTCAATAGATTCAGAAAAGGAATTTGATAAAATTCACCACAAATTAGCTATAGAGGACTGTTCTTCAACAAAGTAAAAGTCATATATAATAAGCAGACAGCTAGCTGCCACCATACTGAATGAGGAAAAGCTGAAAGCTTTCTGGGCCAGGACATGGATAATACTAAAGGTCATAACTGGAGAAACCAAGCAAGAGAAATAAATAAAGGGCATTCAAACTGCAAAAAAGGAAGTCAAATTGTCACTGTTTGCAGATGATCTGGCCTCAGAAAACACCAAAAACTCCACCAACAATATTGGAACTAATAAACAAAGTCAACAAAGTTGCATGAAGTAAAAATCGGGTATACAAAATTCAGCAGTGTTGCTATATGCCAATGTTGAAATATCTTAAAGAGAAGCCAAGAAGGCAATTCTATCTATAAGAGCTACATAAATACCTCAGAATAAATTTAACCAAAGAGGTGAAAGATCTCTACAATGAAAAGTACAAAGCACTGAAGAAAGATACTGAAAAGGACACGAAACATGGAAAGACAACCTGTATTCATAGATTGAAGAATCGGTATCGATAAAATGCCCATACAAAGCAATCTACACGTTCAATGCAATACTTATCAAAATAACATTGCATTCTTCACAGACACAGAGGAAATAATCCTAAAATTTGTATGGAATCAAAAATCTCTGGATAATCAGCTCCATCTTGAGCAAAAAGAACAACACAGTAGGCACGGTATTGGCATGAAAAAAAGACAGACAGACCAACAGAACACAACAGAGAGCCTCACCTTTTGACAAGGTGCTAATAATACGCAGTAGAGAAAATAGTTGTTTTCAACAAATGGTTTGGGGAAAATTGGATATCCACATATAGAAGAATGGAACTAGACCCCTATCACTTACCAGTTACAAAAGTCAACTCAAAGTAGGTTAGATATGTAAATGTAAGACTTGAAAGAAAGGACTAGAAGAAAACATAGAAAAATGTTTTAGGATATTGGAATGGGCAAAGTTTTTTAGAACACCCCAAAGGCACAAGAAGCAAAAGCAAACACAAACGAGTGGGATTACATCAAACTAAAAGACTTTTGGACAGCAGAGGAAAAAAAAATCAGCAGAGTGAAGAGACAACCTACAGAATGGAAGAATGTATTTGCAAACTATAAATCTGACAAGGGATTGATATCCAGAACATATAAGGAACTCAAAATATTCAACAGCTGAAAAGCAAGCAACCCAATTTAGAAAGGAGCATTAGGCCTAAAGAGACATTTCTCCAAAGAAGACATACAAATGGCCAATAGGTACGTGACAAAATGCTTGACATCACTAATCGTCAGAGAAACCCATATCAAAAACGCAATGAGATATCACCTCACCCCAGCAAGAATAGCTACTATCAAAAAGACGAAAAATAACAAGTGCTGGGGAGGATGTGGAGAAAATGAAATCCTTCCACACTGTTGGTGGGAATATAAATCAGTACAGCCATCATGGAAAATAGTGTGGAGGTTCCTCAGAAATTTAAAAATGAAACTTCCGTGGGATCCAGCAATTCCACTACTGTGCATTCATCTGAAAGAAATAAAATCAATATGTCAAAAAGACATCTGCATAGCTATGTTTTTTTGTAGCATTACTCACAATTGTCAAGAAATGGAAACAACCTGAGTGTCCAACAATGGATGAATGAATTAATAATATAAGGTATATGAGCACAACGGAATTCTATTTAGCCAAAACCAAGGATGAAACCCTGTTGTTTGCAACAACGTGAATGGACACACACACAGCAAAAGCTCCACCAAAAATAGGTACTATATGATCTCACTCTTACTGGGAATTTACAAAATTTGACCTCACAGAAGTTGAGAGGAATAGAGTGATGGAGAGAGCTTGACTGATGGTAGTGATGTATAGTTAGATAAGAGTAAAAAGTTCCAGTGTACTCTTGCATAGTAGGGTGACTAGAGATAACAGTAATCTACTATATTATTTCAAAAAGCTAAAAGAAAGGATTTTGAAAAGTTTCACAATAAAAATGATAAATTCTTCAGGAAATAGATACTGTGCCTTGAATTAAACAATACCCAATATACATGTTAATACAAGTATCACATGGTGTCCTATTAATGTGTACAATTGTATGTGTTTATATAAATCAGTTAAAATTCTTTTAAATGAAATAAAATGTATTTAATGAGACACCGAGAAGATATTCTGATATCCCACACCTTAAATGTGATTTAGGTTCACTCTATATCTCGCACTGATTTAACTGTACCTAAAATCCCCATAATGAGATATTCAAAGTACTCCCTTTCTATATCTTACCCTTCATTTGATACACATTCATTCTGATGTTACCCTCGCAGTCAGGTGAAGTATTTAACTTGTATGTCCTCCAATCATTGCTGAATTTCCAATAGTCACACGGTATTGGACTGTCAGGCTTTTAGTCCATGGACTTCTACATAAGTGGAGGTTTTCATCTGGACACGAAAGTACTCATATAGAATGAGCAAATGGAAGAAAAAGATGATCTGTGCCTGATCTATGAAAGAAAGATGAAATAAAGAAAAAGGTGATCTATGATCAGTGGTTAGATGTCTCCCCCAAAAGCGCATGTGTTGGAAACTCAATCCTCAAATTCACATGGTATTGGAATTTGGCGGTGGAGTCTTTGGGACATATTTAGATTAGATGAGGTCATGCGGATGGGTCCCTGTGATGGCATTAGTGAGTTCACAATGAAAAGAATTACCATGTGATGCCTTCTGCCATTTTATCATGCAGCAAAAAGACCCTCATCAGATGTCAAGCAAGTGTCGGTACCATGCTCTTGGATTTACCCACCTCCAGAACCATGAGCTAAATAAACTTCTATCATCTATAAATCACCTGATCTCAGGTACTTTGTTATAATAACAGAAATCAGACTAAGACAGACTGTCCCCCCATACCCTCCTCTTTGTCTCTCCTGCACACACATTCATGTATACACACACACACACACACACACACACACACACACACACACTACTGACTAAATTACAAGTAGCATGAATGACATGCAACATTTCATTGGCCTGAATGGTCACGGCCAGTCTTCCTAAGAGCTTTAACATACTCTGAATTTCTACGCCCCCCCCACCCCCGCTCCCAGCATTACTGAGACACAACTAACAAAAAATATTAAATGCTTTTAAAGTGTATAACATGATAATTTGATGTATTTCAGTTCATGAAATGTTACCAAAATGAAGTCAACTAACACATGCATCACCTCTCAGTTATTACTTCTTGGATGTGGTGAGAGCACTTAAAATATGCTCGTTTAGAGATTTCAACTATATAATACAATATTTTGTTAACTATAGTTAACATACTGTAGACCAGACCCCCCCCCCAGAACTCATTCATGTTAAAACAGAAAGATTGTGTAATTTTCCAGCATGTCGAAATCCCTACCCGAACGGTCCCTAACAATCATTGTCCTAGATGCCACATATGTGATTTAATACACAGTTGTCTTTCTGTGTCTAGATCATTTCACTTAGCATGCTATCTTCTAGTTCAATAGTGGGATTGTCACAAGTGGGATTTCTTCTTTGTATGGTTCACATGTAATTACATATATCATTATGCGTAATAATGTATATGATCTCTATATCACATTTTCATCATCCATTCATCAGTTGGTGGACCCAGGTTAGGTTGTCTTCATGTCTTCGCTATTGAGAACAACTTACAATGAACAGGGGAGTACAGATGTCTCTGACATACTGATCTCCTTGTCTTCGGGTATATACTCAGGGTGAAATTGCTGAGTCATAGGGCAATTCTATTTTTATTTTTTGAAGAATTTCTGTACTGTTTTCCATAATGGCTATACCAATCTGTACTACCATTAGCAATATACAAAGATTCGCTTTTTCCTATGCACTTTCCATCACTACGACTTCTTGTCTTTTCAATAATAATCATCTTATCGGGTGTGAGATGATAGCTATTGTGCTTTTCTTTGCATTTTCTTGATGACTGGTGATGGTAAACATATTCCCACATATCCGTTAGCCATTTTTATGCCTTCTTTGGAACAATGTGTACTTGGGTTCTCTGCCTATTTTTCAAAACTGGATTGTTTCTTTGCTATTGGGTTGTATGAGGTACTTACGGGTCTATTTTGGAAGTTGAATCTTTCGTGAGATACATAGTTTGTAAATATATTTTTTCCATTTGGTAGATGGCTTTCCTACTTTGCTCATTATTTCTTTGCTGTGCTTTTTAGTTTGATGCAGACGCACTTGTTTATTTTAATATTTCTAGCCTGTGGTTTTGGTGTCAAAGCCAAAGCATCATTGACAAGATCGATGTCAAGGGGTTTGCTCCCTAAGTTTTCTTTAAAGAGTTTTATACTTTCAGGTTTTATATCTAATACTTTCATCTGTTTAAAGTTGATGTGTGTTTTTTAGTTAAGAAAAGGATTCAATTTAAGTCCTTTGCGTGAGCATATCCACTTTCATAGTCACAGTTCAACGAGAACTACTCTTTATCCCTAATGTTATTTCCTGATGCCCTGGATGAAAATTATGGAATACATGTGCTTTTATTTCCTGGAACTCTTTCCAATTCCCTTGTTCTGAGTGTTTTAAAACCAGTACAAGAAATTATCCAGAAATTCCAGTGTTGGGTATATAACCAAAGAAAGCAAAATCAGAATGACAAAGATATATTTGTACTCTGAAATTCACTGCACCACTGTTGACAACAACCAAGAAAAAGAATCAAGAGAAAGGTCCAATAACCGATAAATGAGACAATGGACTATTACTCTGCCTTTAAAAAGAATGAAATATTGTCACTAGGGGAAGCATGGATGGAACCAGACACTGCAGCAAGAACTTCTGGTGTGCTATTGCACAGTAGGGTGACTACAGACAGCAGTTATATACTCATATTTCAAAAAGATAGAAGAAAGAATTTTGAATGTTTTCACTAAGAGGACATGAGAACTGTTTGAGGAGATAAATGTTCGACTAATTTAAATGTCATGCAGTGTGTGTGTGTGTGTGTGTGTGTGTGTGTAACTTTACATGGAACCCCATTAACATACGATTTTATGCTTTTATAAATCAGTTGAAAATAGAAAACAGTAAAATAAACATCACACAATGTATACACATATCAAAACATCACATGGCATCCCACTGCTGTTTATACTATTTATATGTTTTTATGTGTCAGTTAAAAATAAACTTAACTTAGGTGGGCTGGGGATTTAGCTGAGTGGTGCTGCCCTGCCTTGAAAACACAAGGTCCCGAGTTCGATCCCCGGTACCAAAAAAACCCCCAAACAAACCAAAACCAAAAAGGTTTGTGTAGAAATAAACTTAATTTAAAAATAATGTAACCAGTTCACAAAACTAAAACTATTTAGAGGTTATACTGTACTAGGAAAACGTTAAGTGTTTTCACACAATGGTTTGTATATAGGCACAGGATCTCCATGACTCACTACCCTAGGTCCTTGGGCAAGTTTCTGTGTTCCTCGGTGTTCTCATCTACAAAATGAGGAAAACTAGTTGCCTTATCATGAAAGATTCTTGTGAGGACCCAGTGGGTTACTACAGGGAAATATTACCATATATAAGGCGTTTGTAATGGTGCCTGGGACGCAGGAAGCACAAAATAAATTTTCCTCACAGAGTCAAGAGAAGCCACCACAAAGGTTGATGCACTGACAACCTTCGTACCCGGGGCCGAACGAGCTACTCAGGAGGATGGCTGCAACTCCTGACGCAAACTGGAAACCAGGAAAGTCTGCCCGACTGCCATCGCCTGTCCTCACATCATTTGAAGAAGCTTCCGACTCAAATCTGGAAACCTGGACCAGCTGCCCTCTGGACTCAAACCCTGAGTGTGCTCTAAGCGTTAACCTTTGTGTCTGTAGTACCCGCACAAGTGACTCTGGTCAAATATCTGACGGATCAGTCTACACATATGCCTGACTGCAGCGGAAGGCCACCGGTAACACCACTTCTCTCAATAACAGGCACTGCCCATATACTAAAATTGGAACGTTACAGAGAAGATTAGCATGGCCCCTGCGCAAGGATGACACGCAAATTCGTGAAGCGTTCCATATCTGTGCTCGCTTGGGCAGCACATATACCAAACAGGCGCTGCCGACGGTTTCATTGGACTGACCTGACCAGGAGAAACTGACATCAAGGGACTGAGAGATCAGTTCAAGGGCTTAGGAGATAACTCAGCTGCTAACTTCATGGACTGTGAAACTTCTGGGAGAGGTCTCAGGCGGGATGAAAGATAGGACTGAGGACATTTTACCCCAGAAGTTACTTGTTTGGGAGATGTTGGGTAGGTGAGGCCTGTCATTCAAAAGGAGGAGGAGAGCAGCACTAGCAGGACGTGGGCTTTGCAGTCAGGGGGACCCAGGCACAAATTTTGCATTTTCTGTTTGCTAGCCCAGCGACCATGTCTGGTTCATGGGCTGTGTGTGTGCGCCTCAGCTTCCTGGTCTGTAAGATGGGGATGCTGACATCCACCTCCCAGGGCTGCTGCGAAGGGAAAACAAGCCCAGGCACTGGCCCTGCCCCGCTGAGACCTACAAAGCTGCATAAAAGGCAGCAGGGGAAGCAAATGCTCCCAGTGTGTCTGGGAGACCTGGAGATGGATAGTGGAGGCCAACACAACACAAGGAGAGCGTCCATCCACTGGCCATTTCCATTTTCTGGCCCCGGAGGATGGAGGTTTCCACTTGTTGCAGTTACAGACCCAGCTGGAGACCTCTTTCATGAGGCCATGTTGGGCAGGTGGGACATAAACGTATACAGGGCCAGGCTGGAGGAGTTTGGGTGAAGAGGCAGAACTGAAAAGCATTGTGCAAGAGTGGGCTACTGAGGGCAGATGAATGGGTGGGCTTAGCTGCACTGCAGGGGATGAATGTGCTATCTGGCTGTCTGAAGAGGAGGGGTGAAGGATATATGGCGGGAAGCGCCCCCTTCGAGCCCCCCCCCATCCTTCCCGCAGCCCACCCAGCCGGGGAATCGCATGCGCACTGGGGACCTGGAGGAAAGGGCTTTTGTTGGGAAAGCGGACCGGCTGGAGGGGTCCGCGCATGCGCAGGCTCCCCAGCCTCGGCGGGTGCGCGGAGAAAAGGGGCGGGGTGGTCCGAGCTGCTGTGCTGGCAGCAGTAGGCGAGGGCGCGGCTGCGGGGTTCCTGGTGCTGAGCACGGACGCCATTGGAGCCCCAGGGAAGGTAAGGATCCAGCCCCAGACAGGACCGGGCGAGAACGAGTGCAAGCCCACACGCTGTGCCCTCTCCCTGCCCTCTGGATCTGAACAAAGCCCTAGCACTCAGACCCGGAACCTCCTTAGACCCAGCGTCTAGATAGGACCCCCACCACCACGACCATCAGACCCAAGCGCCCCGATCCGAGCCTACTTGTACAGAAGCCTGCAGTCCCAACCATTATGACAGACCCTGAGCAGAGCTTCTTTAGACCCGAGGCCCCACCCCCACCGCATCCACTCCTAGATTACTCAGGCAGAGCTGACTGCTCGCGCCTTCCTGGAGTCCCCAGTCCCTGGACTTTGAGCTGTCCAGCTGTCCAGGCATCCAGTTCAAGCCTTACCTAGGTCCAAGGCTCCCATCCTCTGAGCTCAACCTAGACCAGAATCAGCTGAGCGCCCCCCCCCCCCCCCGCCTCCTGGACCTCCGTTTCCCAGAGCTTTCTGCTGACCCTGTTCTCTGAGCCCTCCTATTTGCTCCTCTTCCCCCCCCCCCCCCCCCCCGCCCCTCACCCATCCCCGTGATCATGGTCTCCAGCTCTGGCCCTTAAATTCAAGCCCTTTGTTTCTCCAGGTTTCAGTGCATCTCCTTTGGGACTTTTGGGACCTGAACCCTCAGACACAGCCCTTACTCAAATCTAGCCACCGGAGTGGGGAGCCTGCCCATCATCCTAAGCTCCCCTTTCGGTGGGGTGGGGTGAGGTCCCTCTGAGATCACTTCCATCCCTCTGCCAAGGCTCTGTCCCTGTAGACCCCGCTCCCCCCACTCGTGCTGCCTGGTGCAGCCTAGTAACCTGATGATTGCTGCCCCTCACCTCTCCAGAGATAACTACCCGCCACTGGGTCCTGCCCCTTGCCCCTGAGGCAGAGCTATCGGCTCCTTGGGACCCACAGCATGGCTGAGGGAAGCTACAGTGTGCAATCTGCAAACTCCAGTGTCGAAGACATGGATGAGGGGAGCCACCAAGTCAGGGAGGAAGAGATGGTTGGAGGCAACGACTATGAAGAGTTCGGTGCTTTTGGTGGCTATGGCACCCTCACCAGCTTTGACATCCATCTGCTCAGAGCTTTTGACACCTTGGGTTCCGGCTTTCACATCTTATCTGTGAGGCCCCTTCTTGGCCACCTGCTTGCTCTGGGCTTTCTCCCCAGTGTGGGGGGCGGGGGGTGGGGGGGGCGAGGAGTGGAAGGGAGGACTGAGTGGGGAAGGCATGCCAGCTTTCCCAAACCTTCCCTGCCCTTCTAAAGGAGGGGTTTCTGGAAGTCCTTGGGGTGGCCAGTGCTGCCTGGTGGGAAGAAACTGGGCCACAGGCAGAGCACCGTGCCAGTGTGTAGAGTTGTCTGTCCTCCCCTCCCCTGCCCTCTGGCCTTGCAGAATGAGCCCTGGGAACTGGAAAACCCTGTGCTGGCCCAGACCCTGGTGGAGGCATTGCAGCTGGATCCGGACACCCTCGCCAATGAGACGGAGGCCCGTGCCGCCAATGTGGCCCGCTCTGCTGCCTCCAACCGAGCTGCTCGGGCCGCTGCCACTGCTGCCCGTAGGTCCTTCACTCAGGTGGTGGCTAACCACCTGATCCCCCCACTGCCAGCCACAGGAGACAGTGCCCAGCCTATGACCTATGCCGAGGCTCAGGGGGCCACCCCTGAGGCAATCCTGGCCTCACCACAGACGTCCCAGGTGTCAGTCGCCAGTGAGATGGCCGCCCCTGGAGCTCCAACAATCTCCACACAGTCCCAGACGGCCACCCCGGACCACCAGGCTGCCGCCGAGGGTCCTGGTACTGCCTGTGCTGAGGGTCCTGGTACTGCCTGTGCTTTCTGTCCGGCTCCAAGTGCCAGTGAGACGGATGCCACCCGGCCCCAGGCAGCCTTCCTGGGCCAGAACGATGTCTTTGATTTCACTCAGCCAGCAGGTGTCAGTGGCACGGCTTTCACGCGCCCCAAGAGACCTGCCCCAGCCCAAGAGGCTGCCACAGAGGCCCCCAGTGCTGCCTCTGGCATGTCCCAGGCAGTGCCTGCCAAGGAAGTGGCAGCCACCCGACCCAAGACCACCAAGTCTGGGAAGGCTGTGGCCAAGACTCGGTGGGTGGAGCCTCCGAATGTTGGGGCCACAGCTGCTGCCAACACCAAGATGGCCACAAGCATCCCTGAGCCTGAGGGGGCAGCTGCCACTGCTCAGCACAGTGGTGAGCCCTGGGCCAGGATGGGAGGCAAGAGGACGAAGAAGGTGAGCCCCTACCACCTGCCCAGCCCCCCAGCTCCTCTCCTTTCCCGATGCTCTCCCCCTTTCTCCTCTGCTCCCCACCCTGTCGCTCCTCTCCTCTCACCTAGGCCACGTCTCTTGGGTACATGCTTGTGGAGTATGTTTTGACTCCGAGTAGTTTCTGCCCTCGGGGCTGGTGGGAGAAGAGGTTGGCTCGGAGCCTGGCGCTTAGTAAGCTCTCAGCACGTGCCAGCCACTGCTCGTACTACTTTTGCTGCCAAGTGCCTGCTATGGGTAAGGTGTGTGCTGCGTGCTTCTGCCTGGGGAGTCCGGAAGCCTCGGGTTGCTCCTCTCTCTGATGCTATTGCAGTCCAAACACCTGGATGACGAATATGAGAGCAGCGAGGAGGAGAGAGAGCCTCCTGCAGTCCCAGCAACCTGGAGAACATCGCAGCAGCCCCCAGTGACAGCCCGGGCTCAGGTGGCCCCTCGGCCCCCGATGCCCCTGAGGTCCCAGATACCCTCGAGGCACGTGTTGTGCTTGCCCCCCCGCAACGTGACTCTGCTGCAAGAGAGGGTAAGAAGTCCGCTTTCCCCATCTGCCTCCTTTCTTCCCCCATGGTCCAGCACTCTGTGGTCACCCAGGCCTTGATCTGCCCACACGCTCCTCCTTCTGCAGGCAAATAAGTTGGTGAAATACCTCATGATCAAGGACTACAAGAAGATCCCCATCAAGCGCTCAGGTAGGCACCTGTGGCCCTCTTCCAGCCCCTGCAGCTCTGCAGGCCTCTCTTTGCGTATGTGCCCCACCCTCCAGGCAGTGGCAGGGTCTCTCCATTTCCGCAGGACAGGGGCCCGACTGGCTGCCTTCCTTCCGCACGACTGGCCTTGGGGCTGCAGCCCTCGAGGCCCTGCTCAGCCCAGTCCCCTTCCCCACCTCTCCCCCTCCCGCAGACATGGTGAAGGACGTCATCCGAGAATACGACGAACATTTCCCCGAGATCATTGAACGAGCCACATACACTCTGGAGAAGGTGGGTGGGGGGATGGGAGGAGTGGGGAAGCCCGCAGCCCTTCCAGGCCCAGTTCCTGCCCCGAGTGCTCCGGAAACCTCCCGTGGTCCTCTACCGCTGAGCTTCCGGCGCACCTCCGGTAATGTAACACATGCCCCTCTCCTGGCGCCTTTCTGTCGTGCTCTCTGAGTGGGTCCCTGCAGTGCGTCCCTGCTGCCTCTGCCGGCACCAGAGCACCCACGAGGCAGCCCTTGCTGACCCGTCTTCTCCTGGCCTTGCCCAGTGCTTTCGACTCCCGGATGAGGGGATGAGGAAACGTTCAGAGCAGGCACGGTGCCTCCAGCAGGGGGTTTGGTCTCACTTTTCTCGCCCTGTAGAAGTTTGGGATCCACCTAAAGGAAATTGACAAGGAGGAACACCTGTACATTCTTGTCTGCACGCGGGATTCTTCCGCTCGCCTCCTCGGGAAGTAAGGAAGGGAACCAAGGTAGTGGCTTCCTGGGCGGTGTCCCATCCCCACCCCTCAACCTCTTGGGGGAACAGGACCACTGGGCTCGAGGGTCCACCCCCGCTCTTCCTCTGTGGTCGCTGTGCCTGGTGACTGCTGGAGAAAAGAAGTGGCATTCTGGGGCAAGGCCTTGGTGCTGTGGGATTTTGCTGGCCTCCCCAAAGATTCGGAGGAAAGCAGCTTGTCCCTGGCTACCACGTGCCTGGCTTGGCCTTGGCAGAGTAGCCCTCCAGGGAGACCTTCCCAAAGAGTGGGGGGAGTGGCTTCTGACAAGTGGCATCCCTCTCTGTCCACCCTTAGGACCAAGGACACTCCCCGGCTGAGTCTACTGTTGGTGATTCTGGGTATCGTTTTCATGAATGGCAACCGTGCCAGCGAGGGTGAGTGTGAGCCCTGCAGCTGGGGATTTGGCCACGGTCCCATCTTCGTGTGCCAAACTCTTGTACCCCATCTCCCCTCACAGCTGTCCTCTGGGAGGCACTCCGCAAGATGGGACTTCGGCCTGGGTATGACTGGCTCCTCGGCTCCTGCCCCTCGGTGCCATCCTGTGGCAGACGAGGTCCCGGGATTGCAGTGGCCTGGGGTCTGGTGCAGGGGAGTAGGGTGCCCTCGGCTCGGTAGAGAGGAGAGGAGCTCATCAGGCTGGATGGGGGTATCCGTCCCGAGCTCCCAGCCCCTCTGAGCTCACTGTCCCCAGAGGAGAGCTCAGAAAGGCAAAGGAGAGCAAGGCCTTCCATCAAGCCCCTCCCTCGAGCACCCCTGAACAGCTGTCCTCTGGCCTCTGCCATGCGCCCCGGCTGCCTCCATGGGGATGCCCGGTGGGCTGGGAAGCTCGGGATGGAGCTGGGGAGTGCTCCCACCCACTCACACCAGTGACCTCCCTCAGCAGTCATGGATTCCTTTGTTTGCCCTCAGGGTGAGGCACCCTTTCCTTGGTGATCTGCGGAAGCTCATCACAGATGACTTTGTGAAGCAGAAGTAAGTAGTGACTGAGCTCGCCTTGTCCAGCTCTCAGTGTTCCCGGGTGCCAGTCTACTAGAGAAAGCCATTCCCAGTCTCACATTTTAAACTGGAGCCATGAGTGGGGTCAGCATGTGAGAGTGTAGAGGGAGTAGAATTCTGGGGCTGTCTTGGGGAAAGGGAGCAACTCCCAGACAGCCAAGGACAGGGTGCAGGGGAGGGGTAGGGAACCTATGACGTGTGAGCCGCAGCTGGCTGTTTGTTATTATCAACAGCTCTAAAAGGTTCGTGTAGGGGATGATACGAGCACCATGTCATTGAGCACCTGCCCCGCAGGCGGGCACAGTAGTTTCCCTTGTGTTCCTCCTGAGCAGCCTGGGGCTCAGAGAGGTGGCAGTTTCTGAGCCTAGCCGACAGCTGGTAGGGCCAAGAGCCCAGTTCTCTTGGTTTTCAGGCCAGGGCCCAGTGTACACACTGCCCAGCGCCCCCAGCATGAGAGACAGGAGGGTGGGGGGTGGGGGGTGCAGAGGAATCTCAGGGTGTGCGTGGAGCTGCCCTTGGCTGAATGTTGCTTCTTCTTCTTTTCTGGTCATTTTGTGTAGTGTGGATCTTGCCCAGGCTCAGCTAGCCCTCCTTGGGGACCCTTGCCATGGGGTGTGCTCAGAGCAGGGGGCCCGAAGAATGGCTTCTCTGTTTACAACACACCCAACAGGAATCCGGGGCCATTGTGAAGAGGGGCACAGCACTTGTGTCCTCCCTGTGAGCAAATGCCCTACATGTGTCGCCTCTGCGCCTAGACAGGGCTTCCAGACAGGATCACCGTCCTGAGGCGATGGAGGCCTCGCTGTCGCTGTCGTTCAGCTGAGGTCCTGGGAGTGAGGTCGTGCAGGAGTCCAGGGCTGAGGACCCAGGTGGTCCTCTTCTGGGAGGTGGGCTGCAGCACCCTGGCTGAGGAGGGGCTGCAGGGAGCGCATCAGTTCAACCACAGGTCAGCTTGGCTAGAAGCAAAGGGTGATTCCCTCTCACACTCAGGTACCTGGAATACAAGAAGATCCCCAGCAGCAACCCACCAGAGTATGAGTTCCTCTGGGGCCTGCGAGCCTGTCACGAGACCAGCAAGATGAGGGTCCTGAGATTCATTGCCCAGGTACTGGAGAGCGTCTTTGTCAGGTGCCAGCAGCAGGGTGGTGCTTGCCCTGCTTTGTTTGTGTCCTGGTCACCACCTTTCCCCTCGGGAGGCTCTGAGAGGTTCCTGAGTTTCTTGGGCAGGGGTCACAGAAGTCATAGCATGGGGGGTGGGGCGTATTCCCAGCTCTGGCTCAGAACGGTAGGAACCCGGGATTTTTAGGCCAGGGCCCACCCTCTCCTTGGTCCTTGGAGAAGGTGGGAGCAGGCGTGCGAGCGGGCCTGACAGTGTGCCCATGGGAAGGGGTGGCCAGCAGGAGGTGTTCCTTGAATGTGGGGTAACCCTGTCATTATGGCTGGCTGCTGTTTCCCACCTCAGAACCAGAACCGAGACCCCCGGGAATGGAAGGCTCATTTTCTGGAGGCTGTGGACGATGCTTTCAAGACGATGGACATGGACATGGCCGAGGAACATGCCAGGGCCCAAATGAGGGCCCAGATGAACATCGGAGACGAAGCTCTGATTGGACGGTGGAGCTGGGACGACATACAGGCCGAACTGCTGACCTGGGATGAGGACGGGGATTTTGGCGACGCCTGGGCCAGGATCCCCTTTGCTTTCTGGGCCAGGTACCATCAGTACATCCTGAATAGCAGCCGCACCAACAGGAGAGCCACATGGAGAGCTGGTGTCAGTAGTGGTACCAACCCTGGGGCCAGTACCAGCATCCTAGATGGTCCCAGCACCAGTTCCACCATCCGTACCAGAAATGCCGCTAGAGCTGGTGCCAGCTTCTTCTCCTGGATCCAGTAAGATTGTCACGGGGACCTGAGACCCTCTGGGAGAGCTGTGGACCAGCTAGGTGATGTCAGCGGGAGGCCTCTGGAGGGCTGGGGTGGGGCAGCAGTGAGCCCAAGGAAACACACTCGTGTCATTGTTTGTCCCCCTCACAGGTTATTGTGGGTTCTGATGTGTACATGTTCCTTTTCGTTCCTCATGTTGCAGACAGCGTTGAGGAGCTGCGGTGGTCGTCCTCACCCAGCCGGACGGCCTCCTCAGAGGCCCTCTCACCCAGCACTCTGGGCGCTTCTCCCTGTGCGTTGCAGGGAGTGTGAAGATGAAGCTTCCCTTGTTCTTCTTGCTTTCCTCGTGTGCTTTTTCTTGTGTGTTCATGGTTTTGGTATCAGTGTTACATTAAAGTTGCAAATCAATGTGGATGTCTCGTCCTTTACCTACACAGGGGGGTCCTATAAATGGCCAGTGGCTGGGCTCTTCAGGACCCCTGGGATCAGCGGGCCCCATCCCTGTGGATAGAGGTGCACGGGTCTGGGTGGGATGCTGGGAGTGTGCGTATTCCAGGTGAGTGGGGAGGCCATGAATATAGGGGAGCCCCAGTCCACGTGGTTATGTGATTGAGTCTCACAAGGCAGCTCAGCAGCACTGGCTAGATGCCAAGAGCAGGCAGGAGAAGGAATGGCATGGAGGACTGGAGGTTTATGCCACACGTTGCGCCCCCCCCCAACCCAGCAATGGGGTCCACAGGCACTCACTGGCATTCACTCAACGCCTCAGCCCCCATCTTCGAGGAGATGAGGTTCCAAAAGCCGTGGTTCGCCATCCAGACAATTCTGGGTCTCCTCCTTGGGGCCGAGTCTTGGGGAAAATGAGGCAGGCTTTATAAACGATGGCTTTACCCTGGTGTTGGGCAGCCAGCGCAAGAGCTGCTGAGAGAAGAGGAGGTTACCAGAGCAAAGTGTTAGGCACGCCTAGACAGCCCATTGCCAGCGAGGAAACGGAGGCCCGTTTGGGGCTTCCCTGCTCTTCCCCAGAAGCAGGGCCCTCCTGGGGAGGCCGAGGCCAGGCCAAGGTGCTGGCTGATACCCAGAGGCAATGGGGCACATGAGGCTGCAGACCCTCCAGGTGCAAGGCAGTGAGGACAGACAGGTGGTTCTGGGAAGGGCTCAGAAGCAGGCATGCATGGTGTCTGGGGATGCCCCGAGTTCTCCGGTCATGTCCACAAGCTGGCAGGACAGACAGCCAGATGACCAGGCCAGAAACAACGGTGTCAGCGACCCACGCCCTGTGCCCCGCTTGCTTCTGTTGCCCCTAAAAGAGGCTCCCATCGCAGCCAGTCCCGATCCTGATCCAGACTGGCTACATAAATCGTGAGGCCTGGGGAACAATGAAAGCTCGGGTGTGATTGCTCAAAAGTGATTAAAGACTGCAGGAGCTCCACAGCAGAGCGGGGAACTGCACTGGAGCCCCTTTGAGTTTGGGACTGGGGAGGCTGCACACTCAGGACCTGACCGCCCCGCTTTTTACACAGGCTTGTAGGATTGGTCTCCGTATTGGTGGCCTGTGCAGGGATCCTGTCTGGAGCTGAGGTCCAGGCTCTGCCACACGGACTTTCTGGTATTCTGACGAGCACTGAGTCCCAAACTTTCATTGGATCACAACACACAGACACACATGCACGGTGTCACGCACTCAGACAGACACGGAGACACGGAGTCGTCTTCTCTCCACCTGTCCAGGTCTACGACTGGGACTGTGGGAGAGATGAGAGCTGCCTGGGACCCCGGGAGGCCTGGCGTGATAAGGTACACACAGTGTGAGTGGGACCTCTCAGGACATTTGTGTGCATGCAGTAGGCACATGCCTTCTCTAGGGTGGGGCAGCCTCTGGTCTAAGTTTGAGCACTGCGTCCAGAGGCCATTGGAGACAGGCAGCTTAGCTTATCTGGAAAGAAGGAGGAAGCAACCCTCAGGGACACAGTGCTGGGAAGGGCACCATTTCCCAAGGCTCTGTGCTTTCTGGGCACTCACCCTTCTATCTCCCCTGCCTAGGGGCCCAGCCTATCTCCCCCGCTTCACTAGGGGCCCAGTCTCCACACTTCACAGGGAGCAGTGAGAGGGCAGACTGGGCAGGGAGGACGATGGCCTTGGGAAACAGCCGACCTCCTCACTCTGAGCATCAAAGGAAGACCAAGGCAGGCCTCCCTCTGGCCCAACCCAGACCTTTCACAGATGCTCACCACAGAAGCCTGTGATTCCTGTCAGCCAGAGTTTTCTGAGACTCTGGTAAGCGCCAGGTTTGTGTCAGTGTCGCACACGGCACTGGCCAGGTCGCATCGCCTTCTCCTCAGCCCAGGCCTGCTCTCTCTCATCCCTACTGCACTTGTTCGTGGACAACCAGTGGTCCAGTCACTAGTCTGCAGCTGTTGATGATTATATGGAAAGTTGTTCTGAGTATTCGTGTACCACTTCTTGTCTGAGTGTCCTTTTCCTTTATCAGGCAGCCCTGAGAGGAGTAGGGGTAGTAGGAGTAGGGTCCATTCCCTGGAGGAGGGACCTGAGGCTCCCAAAGATAAGAGACTGGCCTGAAGTCTTCTGGCCACGGTGGCAGCATGGGGATTCAAGCCCTGGACCTTCTGAGAGCAGGATGCCTGCTCTGCCTCTTGCAGGGTGTTGTTGATCTTATGGAGGAGCTGAGTGTCCTCGGGACAACACCCTCTCCCGCCCCACACTCTCTCCCGATACCCACTCTCCTGCCCACCAGGCTCAACACATCAGGTCCCACTGCACCACCACCCGCCACAATGCTTTGGGGGTCCTGTCCACCCTCATCGACCGCATGAGTAAACATACTCCCAGGAGAAAGGGACTTTCCTGAGGCCTCTGACCCACCTCTGCCCATGCCTCAGTCTGTGACCTTCAACCAGCATCTTCTCTTGGCCTTTTGTGTATCTTGTTTTCTTGTACATAGAGGTATATTCTTATGGACTGTTTCCCCCTTGACTATTGGGTTGTCTTTTTCATAATGAAGGAAGTGTCCTCTCCTCATTTTGCTCCATTTTCTCTATCGGGTGGGTATATTGCAGACCTATTCTCACCATCGGTGGTCTGCCATTTCATTCTCCTACTGATGAAGTGTAGAATTGCTGAGTTTGATGAAATCCAGGTAACGTTCCTTTGTGTGTGGTTATTACTTTCAGTGTAAGAGAAGTGAGTCGTTTGACTTCTGCATGTTCACCAGCACTTATTCACTACCAGAAGTTCTTCATTTTAGCTTTTTGGACTTTACATTGAGGATCTGAATAAATTGAAGATGTCTGAAATCATAGCAAGTTACCGTTTCTGACCACAGTGGGTTTAAACTAGAGAAATCAATCCCAGAAGAGTAAGTGGAGAATTAACAAAAATGTGAAAATTAAGCAATACCCTTTTCGATAGCCAACAGGTCGAAGAAGAAAACCACAAGGGAACTCAGAAACTAGCTAGAGACAAATGAAAGCCAGCACACAATATGCCTCAGTTTATGAGATACAAGGGAAGCCCTGTGAAGGGTGGCGGTAAGAACTGCAAATGCGCACATTAGAAAGGAAAAATAGTCTCAATTCTACAAGCCAACTTTATCTTATAAGAAGTAGAAAAAGAAAAACCCTTAAACCAAAGTCAGCTCAAGGGAGGCAGTAGTGATGAGTGGAGGACAGAAAAGAAAAAAAATGAAACAGATAATAGAAAACCAACAGAAACAAAGATCCGCTTTTGGGAAAAGATCGACATGGTTGGCAAACTCTTCAGTAGACCAGTGAGAAAAAATAAATAGAGAATACTCAAATAACTACATGCAGAATGAAAGAAGAGACTTGACTGCTGATGCTGCCAAGAAAAGTTAAAAGATTATAAGAGAACACTGTACTGGAAACAATTATACATCAACAAATTAGATAAGCTAGAAGATATGGATAAATTCTGAGAAATGTATAACCTGTGAACACTGATTCGTGATGAAGTTAAAAATCTGAACAGACCTATAACTAGTTAGGGCACTGAATCTGTCATCATAACCTTCCTTACAGGGACAAGCCAGGGCCAGATGGTTTCACTGAAGAATGCTACCAAACATATAACAAACAGTCACTGATCTTCCTCAGTCGCTTCCAAAACACAAGAGGTGGGAACACTTGCAATTCATTTTAAGAGGCCAGCATTACCCTCACACCAAAGTCAGACAGATGACCCACAAATAAAAACAAACAAACAAACACAACGAACCTCCAACTAACATGCTGGAAGAATGTGATCCAAAAATACTGAACAAAACACTAGCAAACCGAGTTCAACAGAGGATGAGAAGCCTTTGACCAACGGGGATTTTCTTAGAGAATGCAAAGAAGATTTAATCACTGAAAAATCAATCTGATGTCATGCACCAAATCAACAAGAGGCAGGGCAAAAAGCACAAGATTCCTCCAAGTGCTGCAGTAAGTGATAATTCAGCACCCTTTTATAACAACAGCAACAAAACCAGTCAACACAGTAGGAAGACAAGGAAGCAACCTCAAAATAACAAAAAGTCAGATGTGAAATACCCACCGTGAACATCACACTCAATACTGTTTGACCGAATTCTTTTCCTCTGTCAGGACAAGGAAAGGACATCAGCACCTGCCATTTCTCCTTTCCATTGCCCTAGAAGTTCTAACCAAAGCAAGTTCAAAAGAAAGAAATCAAAGGCTTACTCGAACTGGGAGTGGTGGTGCACTCCTGTAATCCCAGCACTTGGGAGGCTGAGGCAGGAGGATTGCTTTGAGTTCCAGGCCAGCCTGGGCTCCATAGTGAGTTCAAGGCCAGCCTGCATTACAAGGTGAGGCCCTGTCTCAAAAGAAAAAGAACAGGCATTCTTTATGTACACTTAAGTGGTGCCACCGCCTGCCACTCGAGCGCAAGGTCCAGAGTGCGATCCCCGGTACCTAAAAAAGAAAAAGAAAAAAAAAGAAATATCCCTGAATATCCCCCAGCTCTAAGAAGAACTCGTCGAGCCAATTACAAAATATTTCAAATGAATCATAATAAAAACTTAGAGGACAATTTTAATTGTCCATGCTACATAAGGCAAAAAACAGACAGAAATGTAATGACCTATGTCAATATCAAGTAGAAAAATCCAGATGAAACCTAAAGAAAGTAGACCAAAGCAAACAAAGATAAAAGTGTAAATCAGATAAAGACAAAACAGGACAGCCAAAATTGGTTCGTCGCAAAGACAAGAGTACAATTCATACTCGTCTTGTGTTGAGCTTGACAAAACAGAAAGAATTTGAAATAGAAAATAGAGAGAAACGTCTGGAATGATTGAGGAGACATGGCTATCGACAATGAGCTTTTGAAATGATTATTAGTCCAAAAAATGAAAGATCTTATGCTAATCAACTTTAAAATCCACATAGAATGTATACACTTCAAGAAAACACATGAAAATGACAAAAAAGACAACCTAAACTTCAGAGTAGCTATATACTGGATGAGTGCAGTTTCAGGGAAGCCACCAGGTACGCCACCACCACCTAAAAATAGCTTCCAGGTCTGGAGAGCTCCAAAATGTAATCCCACCAAACATGTCAGGAAGAAAGAATGTCGATGTTACATTTGCCACACAATATTAAAGAGAGGAAGCAGTTGCCATCTGGTGTCCCGGGGCCAAAACCATTATGAGAGCATGGTAAGAAGTGAAGCACATAGGCCTGCCCATCTTTCACACAAGCACAGAGAGAAGAGTCTTGAATGAAGTATTACCACAGCGAGCCAGCTGTGTATCTTCAGGCACATTATATCACAGACAAGTCAAAAACATTCTCCGAGTGCAGTGGCTCAGCCTTTGAAAGAACCGATGTGTCTCAAAAAAGTAAGGTACTAAGGAGAAAAATGCGATGTTCCCTGCAGAAGCAGAATCTTCACTTTAGAAAGTGATGATTCACGGGCCAGGGATTTATTTTAGCTCAGTGGTTCTGCCGCCTGCCTCGCGCCAAGTCCCAAGTTCGATCCCCGGTACAAAAAGAAAAGGAAAGAAAGTGATGTTTCGCTTATGATAAAACCTCTGAGCAAACTAGGACTAAGAGGGAACTCTCTTAATCCAATCCGACGATCTCAAAAGCCAACAAAGCCCACGACAGTTAATGCCGAAATGTGGAAAGCTTTCCTTGTGAGACCAAGGAAAAAGTCCTGGACATCTCCGTGGTCACTGCTTGCAGCTTGCAGTGAAATAAGGGGAGAAAAAGTAATGAAAGTGACCCAGGGAGTAAAGCCTTAAAGGCATAATTCTGCTCACCAAAGGACATGTGTCTGAAGATTCACACAGTAACGACTGCAGTGTTGTACTCTGGGAGCTACTGAAATGCCATATCAGAAATGGAAACTGTTGATAAATTGTGATGAAGTCCTACGATTGACTTTTCTATTCAGTAATGAAGAGAAATGAACTACAGGTGCACAGGACAAGAAATACGAATAGGAATAAATCAGAACACGATATTGCCAAAAGAAAGCCAGATTACAAGAATGTGTACTATAATGAGCCTACTGACTATGTGTAACCAAGTTCGCAAAGAGGCAAAATTAAAGTGCTAAAAGTCAAATCGGTGGCCAGATTAGCTGAACTGGCGGAGGGTGTTACCAAAGAAAGGCATGAGCTTGCTTTTCGGTTGCCAGCAATACTGGGTTTCTGAACCTGGACTGAAGTTATTGAGGTGTCTGTGGTGCAACATTTGACTCTGTGGTGCATTCACTTTTGGTGCAAATGTGTGTTTTGCTCTATTTCGTTTTCTTTTGTTTTTGGAGTACTGGGGATGGAACCCAGGGCTTTCACACTGAGCTGTATCACCAGCCCTTTTGTTATTTTTCACTTGGAGTCAGGGTCTTGCTAAGTCCCTAAATTGCCCAGGCTGGGCTCAATCTCATGAACCCCCTACCTCAAGCCTCCCAGAGGTACTGGGATTCCATGTGTTTGCCACCACCTCTGGCTGCGTTTTATTTCGTTAAATGTTACAAAAAGATTTTTACATGAATAGAATCCCAGATGCATCACAAAAATGGATTCTTCGGTAAATTGTATATTTTCTGACCACAAAGCCATGAATACAGAAATTAGTAACAAAGATCATCAGAGGGTCCCCCATAAGTCTGGCCCTGCACTCACAGCAGTCCTCCTACCTCAGTCTCCCAGAGTGCTGGGATTACAGGCATGCACCACCACACCCGGCCTGCCATAAGTTTTTAAATTCATAAAGATCCTCCTATATAACCCTTGACTTCATAAAAAAAAATTCACATGGGAACTAGAAAATACTTTAAACTGAGTGATGAAGGCAACTTGGGAGGACTTTGCCCAACAGATTAGTAAGTCTCCTCTCTTGAGAAGGTTGGACAAGCCGAGCGAGAATCTCCTGCATGTGTGGGAACAGGCAAGATGCCAGCAATCTGAGTTTCCAGTGAGGCTAGACATGGAAGATCTCTGCAGACAGAAACTTAGATGGCCTGTGTGGGCTTCAGATATGTGGGTATGCCTTCAGGTGAGCGTCAGGTTCCGAACTGCATAAATCTGCTGGCTCATGCTCTGCAGAGGGGGAATCTGTCCCCAGACTCCTAAAACGGAGGGAGAGCAAGTTGCCCAGTTACAGGGAGCTGAGAAGGGATCCGGGTGCCTAGTCGATTTGTAGCGCATTCGTGCAATTGGTAACACTAACCCCAACGTGCAGGAGTGTGTGCCAACCACACCTGGTGAGGCAAGGTTCAGGATGGCCGCCTGTGGGCTTTCCTTGCTGCTGCCTTAAGATCCAGCTCTCTTAACTCAGCCAATCAGAGAGCGCTCATCTGTGTCCTTTCCACCGGCCAATACAGTATTTCTAGTGTCGTCTTCCTCAACCGCTTTGTCTTTGTGGAGCCAAGCTTTTAAAAAAAAGACCGGATGGAGGCAGTGGAGAGGGAGAGACAAAGGGAGGCGAGAAAGAGAACGGATGAATGAGAAGGGCACAAAGGTGCCCGGAGCAAAGGTCCACTGACAAGTTGAAACTGCTCCTCAGCACATTTTGGTCGGTTACTTAGTCAGATTGCATGCAGTCGGCACCCAGCGGGACTTTATGATCACACTTGGACTAATGCAAGGCAGGACCCCCGACTGAGTCCATCATGCTGCCAAGATGGAAGAGGACGCTTGCCCCAAATTACAAGCGAGCTGGTTACCTAGAGGCCGCGAGAGGATGCTGGGTGGCAGAAAAACCAATGTCCATGGCATTGTCTGCACTGAGCCCAGCACGGAAATTAGTTCTCCCATCACTTACTCCCACAGCTTCCTGTTATTTAGGTCCATATCTCTCATGGTAATTTTCAATGCGAGACTTATGCCTGTGATTCATTTTATGATGCACTGCCCTCGTAGGCTGAACACAACATGGCCCACTTCAGGCCATCATAACGGAATGAATGAGGTATTAGTCATGCCATAAGTAGCAGGGTAGGGAAAGGGGAAGGAGGTTGGTGAGAAGAAAAGGCTCGGTGAGAAGGAGGAGGGACACACTTGGAAAATGGAGAACAAGAATGAGAGAGGGAGGAGAAAGCCAGGGACAAGGACAGCAGAAGAGGGACAAACAGAAAGATAATGCAGGGAGGAGAGAGGGAGGAGTTAGAGAGGAAAGATGGGCAGTGATGATGGATGCAGAAGTGAGGTGGGAAGTGAGGACAGGGGAATGGTGTTTAGAGGAAATGGGGGTGGGAGCAAGGAGAAAAAGACTGGGGAGAGCTCCTTTCCAAAGGGTCATAAGTGAGCACAGAGTAGGAGCGAGGACAGGGGAAAGGGGGCTGTGAGGCAGAAAGGGTGAGGAGAAGCCGTCTGCTGGGTTTGAGCCCTCTTCCCTGCCTGGGAAACATTGCAGTCCTCCTCTCATGTCTGGCCTGGGACTCCATCTCAGAGGCAGACAATGGCGAAACGGGGGGGGGGGGCAGGGACACACAGGACGCCTCTTCTCTGCTGAGTGTCCTACATCTCAGCCTTCCATGGCAACAGGAATGCCCTCCGTGACAACGAGGGAACCTGCCATACCTCCAGGCTACATCTGCCCTGGCCAAGTTCTTCACCTGTTCCTTCCATCCCCTGCCGGACGCAGCTCCTACCAACACCTTTAAGGGAACAAGTCCCTTTCCCATGGCCCCTAACTGTAGCGATTCCACATGAGTTAACACCTTTTGGGTGGTCATAGCACAACTTCCCCCACAAGCATCCTATGGGCCAGCCAGTGCAGTGCTATGTATGTGTGTGCTCAGGGGTGGATGTAATGGTATTCTGAGGGATCAATATATTCGTGGAAATGGTGAATTCATTCAGTGTGTGTGCTTTGCTAAAATCTCTGCCCCCAGGGGCCTTCATTTCAAGGACCACCTCTGCTTTTCTCCCACAGCCCAGTGAATGCATCAGACACTCAGCTTCAGTTCCCATGGCAACGGGGCTAATGGTCTAGGGACTAAGGATGAGACAAAGGGAAAAGCAGAGCAATGTGTGTGCTCTGTGTTCCTCTGAGGTACACAAGCTCCTATTCAGGGATAAAAAGGAACATTGCTATTTAGTTCTACCCTGCACTCCTCTCACTGCTTGGTGGGGGAGGATAGAAAGGTACAGGGACCCAAGGGGAGTTTCTATATCCCCACACAACACCCACCTACATGATTTGGGGACCTAGCTTTCCCTGTCCACTAGCCAGCTTCTCACCGAGAATTTGTTTGACCTCCCAGTCATGTGCGTGGCATGTGGAATTCTTGCTCTGTCCTGGTCACTTCCCTTGTCCTCCAGCATCTTAGCCACTGCCACGTTGTCGGGTTTTCCAGTAGGCTCCATTTTATGACACAAAAATGTTCCAGCCCTATTTCTGAAATGCTGCCTCCAGAGAAGTTTCACAATCCTCACTAACGGAGTCATACAGGACAGACCACCCCCTCCACTCCTCTGTGGCCTCAGAGACCTTGCTCCAGACACTGAGACCAGTTTATAAGGCTTCCTTTTTCTGCCCACCCCTGTTCTACTTGGCCTTTGGGGAGGCTGTGAGGAGAGAGGTTCGTGCTAGTCTCCTGTGTTTAAAAATCGGGAAGTGCACGATCATCCTACTAGATGCAGGAAAAGCATTTCATGGAGTTCATCATCGATTCACAATTAAAACTCTATGCTGATAGGTAGAGAAGGAACTTGCCTAAACATAACAGACACCGTGAATGAAAAAACCTACAGTGGACATCAATACAGTGGGGATAAATTAAAATCTTTCCCTCTAATTTCAGATGCAAGACAGGGATGCCCCTTCTCACCCCTTCTACTCAACATTAGAAGTTCCAGACAGAACAAAAAGACACATTCAAGAAATCAACAGCACCCACATCTAGAGGAAAAAAATAAAAATTTTCTGTTAGAACAAATACATTCAGAGTGGTTACAGGATAGGAAGTTTACATGCAGAAATTAATAGCACTTCCATATGCAAACAGTGAACTACCTAAAAAAGAAATGAAGAAAACAACTCATTCACAATATCAACAAAAATAATAAAACACTTAGAGATAGACCTATAGAGGTATAAGACTCATATGTTGATAATTAAAGGAGTGAGTGAAGGAAGCTAAAGACACAGATGAATGTAAAAGCATTCTGTGCTCATGGACTGAAAGAACTAAGATTGTTAAAACGCCCATCCTACTTGAAGTGATCTATAGAGTCAATCCAATCAATGTCCAAATCCCAAAGGTGTTTTCCACAGAAAGAGGAAAAGTATCCTAACATTCGTGTAAAACCACAAAATCCCCCAAGCAGTCAAAGCAATCCCAAGAAAGTGCAAAGCTGGAGGCATTACACTCCCGTAACTCTGTGATACTGGCGTGCAAACAGCCACACAAAACAATGTAATGAATCAACATCCCAGAAGTAAACCCACATATGCATCACCAACTGATCTGTGCCAAGGGTGCCAGGAACACATAAGAGAAAAGATAGTCTCTGCAGTAAATGATTTGGAGGAAAATCGATATCCATACCCAAAAGAACGAAACTGGATCCTTACCTTATACCATACAGAAAAATTAACTCGAAATGGATTAAACACTTAAACCTACGATCAGAAACTTAATCCCCTGGAAGAGAACAGGGGTAAATCTTCTTGACTTTGGTGTCCAGAATGATTTCTTGAATTTAACACCAGAGTACAGGCAAAGATACCCAAAGGAGATCAGGCAAACCTCAAAGGGTCCAAATGTGACTATATCAAAATAAAAATGTTTCAGGTCAGCAAAAGAAACAACTGAGCAAAGACAAGCTATGAAATGAGGGAAATATTTGTAAGAGTTCATTAAAAAATTTAAGAACTCCTTAAAGGCAGTGCCCAAACTATACAACTTGATTAAAAATGGACAAAGACTTGCATAGACATTTCTCCAAAGAAGACATACAAATGGCCAACACACATATGAAAAGATGTTCAACATCACTAATCTTCAGGAAAATACAAATCAAAACCACAATGAGATATCACAGCACACCTGTTAAGCTGGCTATTTTAAAAATAGCAAAGATAACATATGTTGGTGATATTTTAAAGAAATTGTCGGCCTCTAAAACATTAGTGGGTATGCAACCATCATGGGAAACACTACGGAGATTCCCCCCAAAATTAAAAATAGAATTGCCACAGGATCTAGCCATCCCACTTCTAGGTATACATCCAAAATAATTGATCATGTGACCTCATGGGGATATGGGCATTCCCATGTTTATTGCAGCCTTATTCACAGTAGCCAAGTAACAGAAACAACCCAAATGTCCATCACCCAATAAATGAAGAAAATATAATAATACACAGAATGGAATATTATCCAGCCCTAAGAAAGGAGGAAGTCATACCTTTTGTGACAACACAGATGAGCCTGGAAGACATTATGCTAATTGAAATGACAGGCAGAGAAGGACAAATATTGCATCGAAAAGGTAGACGTATACAACAGAATGGTGATTACCAGGGGATGGGTGTGTGGGATACCAGGTGCTTTTCAGTGGGTATGAAATCGCAGCTATACAAAGTGAGTAATGTTGGGGACCAGGCTACATGACTTGGGTGCCGGAGGGTCCGAGGCCAGTGTAACTTGCTTTGGGAACAGAGAAATTAATGGAAAACCACAGGCTTCCTGGCTGTGCGTAGCACTCCTAGGGCAAGATGCCATCTGCTGAAGACAATACAAACAATACAGGTATCCGGGTACAGGGAAGGACCTGTTCCCCATTTACTGGTTACGCATTAACTGACCTTGCCTTGCTGTTCCACGAAAAGTACACTACCCCTACCCCTGTGTTTCTTGCTTGCTAGTAAAAGTGAGTCAACCTCGGAGAGATTGTTGAGCTGTCCACTAGAGGCAGGCTCCTCCCGATCTCCTTGGACCTGGAATATTGTCTCTGTCTCTCTTTATTCCCCATCGTTCACCCGTACAGGTATCTGAGGGTCTGATCAGCCCTGGGCAGAGCAACTTACAGAGATTTGCTGTAAAATATAGTGCCATAGTTCACAACAAGGTATGCTGCAGTCAACAATGTATGAGGGAAGATCTCATGTTAAGTGTTTGCATATGCTTCCTTTAAACAACAATAACAAAGCAACACAAGGACATCTTTCAAAGGGATGGATGTGGATGCGTTTAGTACCTCAAGTTTACTGAGGGCATCATGAGTGCACACACATGTCCAAGCTCACCAAATACACATATTCATTATGTGCAATGTTTTGTGTACCACTTACACATTAAGAAAGTGGAAGCTATGGAAGAATCCTGTATCACTTCACCAAAAATATACAACCATTCAGGTCTGTCGTCACCTAACACTGGAGCTAGTCTTCTGCTCTTGGAAAACGTGAACTAATTATGGTGCTCCTCCCTGTCTTCTCCTCTTGAGTAGACAACTAGTCTACTTAGTCTCCTTAGTCTTTTGTGTCCATTCAAAAGCTGGGCCACACAGAGTGCTAAGCAGGACATCAGAGGTCCCACGCCACGAATTTCTCCTAAAAGACAGCATAAAACCTGGGTGTTGGACTCCACATTCCCCTCCCTTCACTCTCATATTCCTGCAGGTCTCTTTGTCCAGTGCACTCTCATTTTCTGTGACTCGGCTCCCCACCATTTCCCTCATCCTGGAGATTCTCAGTTCAGAAACCCTAAGTAACCTCATCTTCACTCTAGTTGAACAACCCACATCCATAGCCATGCCTACACCAGAAGGAACCTTACAAAGGTGTGCCTTATTCCTCATGTCACTCCAGGGTCTTTGAGAGATGTCCAATCTGTGTTGGAATGGGCATTTGCCTCATTTCAACTACTCAGTATCCACCTGTCGGTGTCTGCTCCATCTTTCATATGCCTCTCAGGGGGACCCGCACACTCGTGGCCTCTGATCTCTCTCCGGGTGACCAGGATGTTTACCCTGCAGGAGGAGGAATGGTAACGCAAGGAAGGCGGTGCATACTTGGACTGCTGCACACCATAAATCCCCCCAATGACAACACTCCCAGGACAGCAAATTACATAAGTAAAGACTTCACTGAAGGGTGAAAAGCTACCAAGGGGAATTATAATGTGGAACAAAACTTTTAAGAAGTGATATCTCTACATTAAAATTTGTAGGCAAAGGAAACACTCCCATCCCTTGTTTCTCACCACAAAGGTAAGGCCTTCTGGAGAGATTCCATTTTGAGTTAATACCTGTTCCGAGCTTTTCTTCCTATCTTGTGAACTGCTGTCTTCTCCTGCAACAGAGAAAGGCCCCCTTCCTTACTCTTCTCCACTGTAGGGGATTCTTTTCTTCTTAGCAGTGGTTTTTATCTGCATTTCCTCCTCCCTCTCAACATATGGACACACCCAGAGACACTACTGCACACACAAAGGAACTATGAGTGGCATACAATAATCCCTAACCGATGCATTTTTCAACAAGTGCATTTGTCAGTCTGGATTCGCCTCTGTCACTCAGTCTAGATCTCATCGACTTCAAACCTCATTCCCTCAGCCTCTGGACATCTTTGCCCTCCCAGCCCTTCATGCTCAATTTGATCATCCACAGAGATGTTGGTTATCGGCAGGTCCTTCACTCCGAGTATAAACTATGGGGTTAGCTGGTTATAATTCCAATCCACCAGCCTTTCCTGTTGATCTATTCTCCCCCTTCCTTTACAATTTTAACTTCTAAGTCACCACTGTTTCTCTTATATCTTTAAATCCTCCTGCTTTACCGATTACTTCCATCAGCATATAATTGTGCTTCACTATTCTCCATTTTAAACCAATACTTTCCCCTTGATCAACATTTCTCTACCAGTTATCATTCCATATATCTGCTTTTTCTTTGTAAAACTTTTATGATAAGTTTTCTTTGTAAAACCCTTATGATCAGTTTTTCTCCTGCTCAGCCTTCCCACCAGCTGGGATGACAGGCCTTTGCCACCAAGCCTAGCCTTTCATAAGTTTTCAAATGAGTCGTCACTGTATCTTCATGTCTATCTCCACCTCCACCTCCCTCTCCAATGTTTTGCATCACCTTTTTGTTCTCTAGATATGCTGCTTTAACAATCTCAAATAACTTGCATGATGTGAGATCAAAATATCATTCCTCTGACTTGCTTTCCCTTTGAGTAGATTTCCATATGGTGACCACTTCCCGTGTCTTGAAATCTCCTGGATTCTGAGTATTATATTCTTTATCCAAAGTCCTCTGAGTGTTGTTGTCTCCACGCTATGGTTTGGGGCTCTTATTTCCTCCTTTTGTACATTTCTAAGAAATTTCTCTGCCCTTCATGCATATAAATAACACCTACATCTTCAGCCTCCTTTGTCAATCCCTGTGTGTGGTTACAGACAAGAAAAAAAGACTCAAGATTGTTCAAACACAAAGAAATATTATGGAAGCACAACCAGCTAAAAATGGAGTCAGCAATAGAACTCTATAACCAAGACTGGAAAACAAACAGGCAATTCCTGTGAATCAGAGATAAAAACAATCATAAAGCTCATACGTGAGAAATAGTCTTATTTTAATGAAGTTTTTCACAACATTTTTCCTCTGGCAGACGTTACTTTTGTAGCTTCCTGCTACATTTAATTTCCAAAGAGAATCTTCCCATTTATTTGTTTTATACTATTTCAAAGATACTCTCCAATTTGTATGCTAATACATTTGTGTGTGTATATGTCTAATTTATAAATAAATTATGAATATTTTCATTTCCTTTAGATTCTTTTAGCTTCCTTAAAAAAAATAGCTTTAGTCTGTGGTAGTGTGCTTATCTAGCTGGAAATTCACCTCCCTGAGTTCAAATCCCCAGTACTGCCTAAGTAAATAAATAGACAAATAAATAACACAGAAAAAAAGACAAAGAAAAAACTTTTTATGCGATTTAATTCAAGTACCACAAAACTTACCCTTTAAAGGTGTACACTGCAATATTTTCCAATATATTGAAAGAATTTTGCAGCTCCCATTCCGTAGGTTCACTATTTGCTGTTGATTATTTCATTTGCTTTTCTCCTTAACTGATAGTGATGGAAACTGGGGCCTCTGAAAGTTCAGGAAGAGTTCCATCATTGAGCTATCCTGCAGAAGTCTTTTCGTACATACAGTATTCATACAGTATTAATACATTTCCACTTATTAGAGGTAATTAAAATATTCAAAGCTTACAGAAACAGTAGAATATCAGCAGCTAGCGTTTAAAGTAGAGGGACGTGCTCACTTCGGCAGCACATATACTAAGGTAAAGAGGGAATAGGAGCTGCTCTTCAATTGTGCAAGGTGAATTAAGTTCTAGATCTCTCTTGGACAATATTGTTCCTACAGTTAAAATTATATTTTGTGAGTTAAAACTTTATTAAGAGGATAAATGTCATGTCATGTTAAGGGCCCTTATTACAAGAAAATAAAACAGCGTGATATGACCCTCACCACAATGTAATTTTGAAACATTTTATATTTTAAAAAGAAATCTGTATGTATGTAAGTGACTTATAGTCCCTCCCTTTTCTCTAGTGTCCAAAAAGCTTCCATCTATTTTCTGGGTTTCTGGTTTTATGTAAAGTGAACATTTCATATAAATCAGATCATACAAGAGGTGGCTTTTCTTTATTCATTTTTTTTCACTAAGCATGTTTGCTAGATTAGTCAATGTTGTAGCATGTCTGTATATATTGTTTCTTTAACTGCCAAATAATATTTCATTATTTGGATACCATGCTTTGTTTACCCATTCATCCATGGGTAGACATTTGGATTGTTTTTATTTTTGTTCTGTTATGAATAAGCCAGTTTTGAACAGAACGGAACATGTTTTTACTTGACCTTTTTCCTCCATTTGTTTTTCTCAGTTTACCTTAAGTAGATATTGAGAGTAGAACTGTTTTGTCATAATCTATGCTTAACATTTTTGGGAGCTACTAAACTTTTTTACAAATTGACTGAACCATTTTATAGCCCCATAAGAATTGCATTAAGATTCCAATTTCTGCACATCCTTCCCAACTTTTGTTATGGCCTACCTTTTATTTCAACCTTCCAGAGAGTGGAAAGCAATATCTTAATGTGGTTTTGATCTGCATTTCCTGAGCACTTAATGATATTGCGCACCTTTTGTGCTCATTCCTCATTTTGTATTTTCTTCAGAGAAGTGTCTATTAAAGTCGTTTGCTGGGCTGGGGATGTAGCTCAGTGGCAGCGTGCTTGCTTAGAATACATCAGACCTTGGATTCAATTTCCAGTACCACATGAGAAATTCACTTGCCCATTTTTATTTGGGCCACTTGCCTTTTTATTATGCAGTAATAAGTGTTCTTTACATATTGTGCACAAAGTTCTATATATGATATATGATTTGCACATATTTTATCACATCCAATGGGTTGTCTTCCTTGTACTTGATGGTGGGCTTTGAAACTCAGAGTGTCTCATTTTAATGAAGTACAACTTAATTTGTTTTATTCTTTCACTTGTGATTTGGGTGCCATGTCTAAGAAACTAATACCTATTTCGAGGTCCTAAAGTTTTTCTCTAAACCTTTTTTCTAAGTCTTTTATAATTTTTCCTCATAGACTTACATATATATCATGCATTTTGAGTTCATCTTCAGGCATAGTGAGAGATGGCGACTAACTTCATTCTTTTACACATACATGTCCAGTTGTCTTAGCAGCGTTCATTGAAAATATTATTTCCCCTTTGAATTGTCTTGATGCGCTTGTCAAAAATCAACTAATTTTAAGTGTGGAGATATATTTCTGGAATTTTGACTTTTATTACATTGATGTATGCCTATATCTGTGCCAGCAGTACAACATCTCGATTACTGTACATCTGTAACAAGTTTTGAAATTGAGAAGAGTGTGTCCCCTATCGTTTTTAGATTGTTTTGATTTTTCTAGGTCCTTTGTGTATCCATGGGAATTTTAGGATAAGCTTGCCAATTTGGGCCAAAAAAAGCCTCTTGGAATTTTTAATAGGAATTACACTGTATGTGTAGATAAACTTAGGGAGTGTTACCTTCTTTTTTTTCACCATGTACAGTCTTCTCCAATCCATGCATAAGGATTTACATTTATTTAGATATACTTTAATTACTTTCAACAATGTTTTGTAATTTTCAGTGTACATGTACTGTATTTCCTTTGTTAAATATATTCATAGCCATGTTATTCCTTTAGATGCTATTATAAATAAAATTGGTTTAAATTTAGTTTTTGCATTAGTCATTGCTAGTGTATAGGAACACTAGTGTACTTTCACATTGCAACCTTGCTATGATCAATGATTAGATCTATTTTTTTTCTGGTTTCCACAGTGCTTTCTATATACAAGATTATGTCAAGTGTGAATAAAGATAATTTCGCTGATTCTTTTCTAATATGGAAGTCTTTTATTTCTTTTTCTTGCCTAAATGCATTAGCTGGAAGCTCCAAAACAATGCTGAATAGATATGGTGAGAGAAGACTTTGTTGATTTCCAAGGATGAAAGTTTTTGGCCTTTCACTCTTAAGATTGGTTGCCAGTGTAGGTGTTTGGTAAAATCTCTTTATCAAGGTTAGCACGTGTCCTTCTTTGTCTAGTTTTTTTGTTGTTCTTTCTTTTAATCATGAAATGTTTTTGGATTGGTCAAACATTTTTTCTTCATCTATCAAAATAATGAGTTAATATAGCAGATTATATTGGTTGATTTTTATAAGTTGAACCAACCTTACACTTCTGGAATATATCTCACATGATCTTTTTGTATAATCTGTGTGTGTGTGTGTGTGTGTGTGTGTGTGTATGTCTGTGTCTGTGTTTATACCTGTTGCTAGGCTCAGTATATGTATACTTCATGGGGTTTTTCTGCCTCTGTCCATAAGGGATATTGACCTGTGATTTTGTTTATTTTTTCTTCTGATGCTTTGTCTGATTTTGGAATTTGCATAAAGGTAAGATCATAGAATTTGTTAAGAATTGTTTTTATTTTTTTGTGGAACAATTTTGTCAAGCTTTGATGTGATGTCCTTTTTAAATATTTGGTATAATTCATAAGTTATCACAGGCCTTTTTGTGGGAATGTGTTTTCTGTTAATTCTTTGCCTGTTATAAAGCTGCTCAGATTTTCTGTTCTTCTTGAGACAATTTCAGCAGTTTGTGTCTTTCTGGAGATTTGTCCATTTCAGCTAAATTATCAAATTTGTTGGTATGCAATTTTTCATACTATTGCCCCAAATCTTTTTATTTGTTAGGTGGTATTTATACCTTATACTTCACTTCTTAGTTTTGGAATTTGCATCTTCTCTTTGTTTTAGTCTCACTAAATGTTTGTCAAGTTTTTTTATTCTTTTAAAGCAGTCAACTTTTCATTTTGTTGATTTTTTTCTATTTCTTTCAATCTCTTTTCCTGTACTTCACTCTAATGTTCCTTATTTCTTCCTTCTGCTTTTTGTCTTAGTTTAGTTCTTCTTTTTTCCTGGTATTAATATGAGAATTATGATAATTGTTTTAGAACTTTCTTCTTTATTAATATAAGCATTTATAGCTACACAATTGCTTCTAAGATCTGCTTCAGCTGTATCTTGTAAAGTATGGGATTTTGTGCTTTTATGTTTTTCACATCAAATGTTTTCTAATTTCCCTCAGAATGTCTTCTTTCCCAATTTGTTATTTAGGAATGATTGTTTAGTTTCCATACCCTTTTGAATTATCTGAATTTTATTTATTTCTAATTCCTCATTTCACTATGTTTGTAAAAACCTAGTGTGTCTGTTAGAGTTCACTGGAGGAACAAATGTAATATACTATATAAGATATATAAAGGATTTACAAAGTAGATGTACAACTGCTGCCTGTGGAGTCAGGTGTGGAAGAATGCAAGGTGACTCTCTGTGCACTGGAGATCCTGGGGATCCAGTGGAAAGTTGAAGGCCTGTAGCTCACTGCACAATCTGTTGCAAGTTCTTGTCAGAAAGCCATAGGGCCTGCATTGTAAGACTGAAGAGTCTGTACTGGAAGCCTAAAGAAACTGGAGACCAATATCCCAAGGCAATGTTGAAGACTGGAGCTATGCCAAAGAAGCAAAAGTGCAGACTTCCTATTCCTTTCCTTTTTTATTCCATCCAGGCTACAAGCCCATTGGTTGGTGCTGCTCACATCCAGGGTGGGGTTTCCCTCTTCAGTTTGCAGCTTACAAGTCAATTATCCAGACACACCTAGAACTATGCTTCACTAATCCAGTAGTTTATTCTTGTTCCCTGCAAGTTAACACAATAATTAACTATCACGCCTACCTTTAATGATTTCAAACTTTTCAAGATTTATTGGGACCTGTGTAATGGCATAATATATTATCTGTCCTGAACCATGTGTACTTGAGGTAAATGTGTTCTCTGCTGTTGTTAGGTGGACTATCCTACAGATGTCTATTCAATTTTTTATACACTCACTATTGTTAACATATTGTGTTTTCTTGCTATTTTACTTAATATTTTAATATTATTGAAAATAACATGTTGAATTTTCTAAATTATTATTGTTGCTGAACTACCTCTTTTCCCCTTGAATTCTTTTAGGTTTTGCTTTGTGTATTATGTGGTACTATTGTTACCTGTATATATATTTTAATTATTATGTGCTTGATAGTGTGAACATTTATCATCATAAAATATGTTTTTGCATCTACATATAATTTTATCTTAGAATATGTTTTTACAGTATATTTTTGTATCAAAGCATATTAGGAGAGTGACCCTAGCTCTTTTTTTCATTATTGTTTGCATAGATACATTTTCCATCCTTTTGATTTAAAGCTATTATGTCTTTGACTATAAAGTGTGTCTTTTCTGGAAAGCATATACTTGGAGTACTTAAAATATATTCTGTCAATATCCCCTTTTATTTTTGTTGAAGAAAATTTCATCTATATTCATAAAGGATATTGTTCTGCATAGTATGCTTTTCTTGTTATACCCTTTTTCAGACTAGTTTCTGGGCAATACTGGTCTCAAAGAATGAGCTAAGTCAACTTGAGCAAGTTATTAAACTTTTCTGAATCTCAAAGACTAATGGAGATGTTGATGAGCTGAATTTGGCAGGTTTCTGTTCCCTAGGCTGTCTTCTATATGTAGTGGTGAGATGTGGGCACTTGCTAGGTGTAGAATGAAGAATGGATAAATAATGAGGGCCAGATGTCATTTTGCATACTTTCTACTATATTTTCCTTTCATCTTCTTATACATCTTGTTTCCCTCATTTACATCTACCATAATTAACTTTAAAATGTTTGGGAAATTTTTAGATTAAATTTCTGCCACACTGGATTTGATAAGAAGTCCACAAGATGATTTCTGTACCCAGTATTTTTCCAGAGAATGTGATTTGATTAAGAAACTATGTTATTTTGAAGGTTCCCTTCTTTCTCCCACACAGAAAAAAGCATATTTAGTTTTTAAAGTAGGTAATGAAGTCCATGAATGCAAAGATCCAAACCTGAGAGAAGGAAGAAGCTAAACTGAGACTTCAGTATTTTGTCAATCTCCAGAACTTAGTAATGTTGAAAAGGCTTTGTAGAGATTCAATACCAGAACTCATGGTTGAGGAATCACATGGCATACATAATAGATGATCAGGCTCCCTTATACCATAGAACCTCAGTCTGGTTTGCAAAAGACCCAACACGTGACATTATTTAATATAATAAAAGGTGCTTTAGAAGTTGAAGTACTTCCAAAAAGATGAACTATAAATAGTCACTGGTATTGAAAATTTCAGAGTTTGGCCAGAGATATAGGCATAAGATAAACATGCTGAACAATACTTATGATAGAGGTATGGGCAGTTACTTGACAGGAACAAATAGGGTTAACAAGTAACTTCCCACAGGAGTCCAGAATACTTGCACCAAGTCTGTGGGATGTGGTATTGTTTCTCAGCCATCAAAGCTGTGGGGATGATATTCCAGGAAGAAGGAACAATTTGTAAAGATTCAAAGGAATGCATTTTGCAAACATTAACTGAGAACTTGGTGTTCTCCAAATATTGTAAAAATTCAGAAGTTACAGAGAAAATTAACCTGGCTTCTCTCCAAATCACTAATGAATCCATATACTCTGAACTGGTAAGGAAAACATGTGCAAAAATGGTCTCATAAATGGCTTAATTACTCAAAGGATGCGTGAGACAGGCCTTCTTGTCACCCAGTCAGCTCCCTTCCAGAAACAGTCAGTACTACGATATAATCACCATTATTCCCAGCTTTGTAGTTCCAGAAATTAAACTTTATCATGCAACTAGAAGAAATTGGGCTACAAAGAACTGTCTCACATTGATAAAATCTAGTAAAATTACACCTATATGGTACTAAAAATGAGTTTAGGTGGTACATTTGAATGAACTTTTAAAAGTTTTAATCCATGTTTATTCTTTTTCAGAAGTGGTTCTACATCAATATCTCCATGAGACTAAAGTTTTTTGAAAATATATTTACTCATGTAAAATGATTTAGTTTAGAGGAAAGAATTAGGTCTTATAAATACATTAATGAAGGTATCATGTGAGATTAATAAATTAAAATTCTAAGCAAAACTATAAAAAGAAAGTTAAAATATTAATGCAGATTGGAAGCATTTGATATTATAATAATTTTTTTTACCATGATCAAGTATGACAAAAAGAGTAATGTCTATAAAATGGTGATTACTGAAATCTAGGAAACACTGTGATAGTCATTAAGAGTGAGGGTGTTAGACAGATGCTGGTCCAAATCCTAGGCCCATCACTTCCGGCTATGTGACCTTAAGAAAATTGCTTTTGCTTTCTCAATTCCAAATGCTTACTTTGTGAAATTTTTATAATTGTTAAACTCAAAGGGTTGTTGAAAAAAGTAAAGGAGCCAGTCCCTCTAAAGCACATAGCAAGATACTTGGAATATAGTAAGTGATCAATAAATTTAAGTATCATTTCCATTGTTCATGTTACTAATGACCATCATTTCGCAGATCAGTGCTCTTTCTTTTATCATAGTATTATAGATAGGTAAGTTAATTAGATATCTTGTAGGCAGTTAGACAGGGCCAGCCCATGAGGAGCCAACATGGAGGACAATCAAGACACATTCACTGAAGGCCAGCATTGTAAAAGGAGAGAAACTACCACATCCATGTAGGATAAATCGCAGGGACTGATATTCTAAATAGGTATCACCTAGGTAGGGGACCAAGATCTTCCAAGAAAGATCCCTGACCCACCCCTTACAGAAAATCCTTGCTCATTCCTTGTATGCTTGCTATGTGACTTGCTTCCCCATTTGATCCCCATTTAATCAATATTATCTAAACCACTATATTTGTCATAATCTTATTGGTTGTTCATAGTTTTGTCCACCTTGTGATTTCTCATTGGATCAGTATTACCTAAGCAACTGTACTTGTAACCTTACTACTTGGTTATAGTTTTGTCCCACCTTGGACCCGCCTCACCTCATGGCTTTGTCCCATAAAACACCTTTGAGAAGCTGGGTGAGCAGCAACCTATTTTCCAGACCCCCTTTTGTCTCTCTTAGATGGAAGCTATCTTTCTCTCAATAAATTTTTCCTACTCTTAACCTCCATTGTTAGTAGAATTTATTCTTCAATTTTAGAGAACACAAACTTCCATTTCAGATATCTAGCAGGTTTGGGAGTTGCATCCATTTCCCCTATATCAATAGTAACCAAGGCATCAGAAAGATCTTTGAAGTTACAGCCTGTTATTAAGGAGGAAGAGAAGATATATCACAAGCTGGTAAGGGTTTCTAGAACTCTCATGGTTTCCTTGCCACATTTTGCTTCTATTTCCTGTAAAGAAAGATAAGGATGACGTTAACTTTATGTTTCCTTGAAGGATCATGGTTTGCATTAGATTCTTCACAGAGTTCACCTGAAATGACATTAGTTGCAAGAGATGTTGCATTTAGATATTTTGTAAAGGCTTACCAAGCGCTGATCAGACCCTTGGTTGCCTGCTCAGGGGGCTTCAGCAAGGGACAAAGAAAGACAAAGACAAATGTGCAGGTACAGGGGGCCGGGAGATCAGTGCCTCAGATTGGGCAAAAAGACAAGACCTCTTAGGCTTGGTCCACATTTACTAGCCAGTGAGAAGTGCAGGGGGAGGGGTGGTGTACTCTTCCTGGAACAATGACTGTAGTAAGCACAAAGTAGTAGAATGAGAACAAGTTCAGCATCACAAAAGAAGCAAGGTTAAGATCTTTCCCCATATCTGGGTACTTACTTTCTTTGGGCTGTCCTCCGCAGATATTATCTCTCCTCCTGAGCTCTGGGGTTAAGAGATTACAGGATTACATCCCACCCAGTCATGAAACCTGCAGCTTTCTGCAAAGACTTCCCTATTCCTGAAGCAAGTCAACGTCTGGCTCTTGACTGTGGGATCTGTAGTTTGGCCCCTGTCATTCTATACATATTGTGGCTGATCCCCAACAAAGGCTCTTGATTTTTAAATTTTTATTATAGTATGGCATTTAAGGTACTGCCAAGTTACTGCCTGGTGCCAAGGAGAGCAGAATTTCACTAGCCATGAAGGTGATATGTGTCAAGATAAGTGAGCCCAGTGTAGGCCCTGTTTCTCATACTACAGTTGTCCAAATGATGAGTGTCCATCTTGTCCCCTCTTATGAAAGGAACTTCTTCCACATAAAAACCTATAAAACAAAGCCTCTATGTTTACATATCCCATGCCAATCATTGTCATGCTAACCTATGCCAAGCCATGTCAACAAGCTTAAGAATCCCCTTGCAAGGTAAGAGTTTGAATTTAAAATCTCTATTCCAGGCCCATGTGGACAAAAAATACTGGTCAAGCGGGCAGAGGGACAACACTGGGAGTGGGGAGGGGGCCTAAAAACTCACATGTCCAAGGCTCTCTCTCACTCTCTCTCTCTGTCTCTCTCTCTCCTTCCCTCATTAAAATGATCTTAGAAAGATTCTTTGACATAATTTAGTATTTATTTTTTTGGTCTATCATTTTATACCATATAAAAAGGAGAAGGAGCTATTTTCAAAATTCCTAAGTAAGAAACAGATTTGTATATCAAAGATGATGACAAAATCGCTTCTCGGCCTTTTGGCTAAGATCAAGTGTAAAAATGATGACAAATACTAATGTAGTGTTATTGTGGGTTTGAATCCTGGCTCCATCACTGGCTATTTGACTTCAAGGATTCACCTCAAGGTCACAGAGATCTTGACCTCTCCTATTCACAGGGATCAATGGTGATAGTTGTGTTGGTAAGAACAGAAGATGCAGGCACTTTGGGCATGTTTTTAAAGCAACTTTTCTTCTAATTTCAACAACTTTGATATATTCAGGTCAATTTCTATTAATTTAAATTTTTGTTGATTCTGGCTTACAGTGTCTGTTTCTTGGTAGTTTAGAATTTTTTATTATTTTGTTCAGTAGATTGCGAATGATACATTGTTTGAAGTTTAGACTTTATATCTTACAATAAAATTTGCTCAGTTTTGTTACAGCAGGTAGTTAAATTACTATTGGATATTTTGGTCCTCCCAAGCTTGTTTTTATTTTTTGTTAAGATGATTATACATCAATTTTGAACTGAGTTTTAAGGCACACGATTTATTCTGGAACATGGTCCTTACTCGTAATGCCTACCTTATCTAGGAACTGAAGTGGATGCCCATGAGGGCCAACAAGCCCTCTTTCCTCACTCCTACAGCACCTGCTTTGTCATGGGCTTCTAGAAGTCTTGTCTTCAGCCCATGACTGGAATTTCTTCCTCCTCTCCAGGTATGACATGAAATTTCAACTGTTTTAGTAGCTACAAACTTCTATCTGTGGCTTTAGCTCAGTAAAGTCATTGTGCTTTTTTGAGTTCCGTCTCCTTGTCCCATAGTCTGGAACATGTTCCCAGAAAGCACCCTATGGCAAATATTGGCTTCATTTAATGGAATTTCCTTCCTAAAAGACAACAATTTTGTACTACCACTTGTTCAATGCCTCAAAGTGGTCTCCTAATGAGTTTTGCATAGTTTTGTAGTTGTTTATACTGGAAGTGTATGTCAAGAGCTAATTACTATGTCACAGCTCAGCTAGTAGAACTAGTTTTCCAAATGTCTGTCACTATTCTGAGAGGCAAGAAATTAATTGCCAACTGGGCTTGTGACATTTTTTGTTCCTCTTTGCATGACACAAATTTATTAGAGAAATAAGAGATCAAAAATTCTGCCTCACTCCCAGGAAAAGATTATTGAACTCCTCCTATCGGAAAAAAGTCTTTGAGTCCATAAAATGGATTGTGGAAAAAACGGGGGGCCATATTGAGGCTTCACTGGCATATAGATAACTGCCTAATTCGAGAGAGGGTGGAAGTATCTATCTTTTCTGCTTTCCCAAAGACAGTGGATGATGGCCAACTGATTAACTTATTGTATAGTGTGAATCAGGAGAAGAAGAATATGTGGAAAGAAAGGTTAATTAATATTGCAAAAGTTTGCCCTCCTGATGCTGCAAACTTCTGTGTATACTCTGCATAATTCATAAATTATAGGTAGACACATACTTTTCTTTCTGGAGTTCACCTTGTAAGTAGTGACAATGAAAAATTAAACACCTCAAAGAGCCTACTGAACATTGATTAAAAAAATACTTGTTTTCACCAAAGGCTACTCACCTTGGCAATAGCAAAGGTGAGCTTCTTGTCTAGAATGGCATGAGCTGGAGGTTGAAGAGGCTATATAGAAGTTTCAACCAAGAGCTGATCACCAACCTGGATCAGATTGCCCACCTGCTTGCATCCCACATGAACATTACAGAACTGTCATGGCCTCTTTTGGTTTATTCAGGGAATCAGATATTCACATTGACCAGAGAAACCAAATTAAATACAAATCAATACTCTCTACTCTGAAAATAACACAAAAAGAGAACTAAAGCAGCAGTAATGTTTTGGGAATAATGTAAAGATCCTGTACTAACTCTTGATTGCTAAACCTAAACCCTCTTCCTTCCTCTTTCATGTTTTTTTGTCCTGGTACTAGGACTAAACGACAAAGTGTTGGTGGTTTCTAGATGCATAAAAATAGTGCAACAAAAACAAGGGCCTCTAATATGCCTATGACAGCCTTGGCACTTCTCCTGCCATCTAATTAGGAGATAAGAAAGTAGCTTGGACTATCCAGGGGGCTGGGTGAATGTGGAGAGCAAAAGAGATCGGGCAGTAGACTCACCCTTTTTCTATTCTACAGACTGATCTGCAGAGAACTGATTTCACCTGTCTGGCATCTTCATGTAATCTTTGTACCCCAACACATTTCACAGAAGACTGAGGAAACTTAAGGGAACATGGAAGATTAGAAACATAGTGTCAATCCCATGAGACCAGGGGAGATTCACATTACAGCAGAAGGATAAGCCTGCAAAGCTTTCAAGTTGGGAAGTTCCTGATAAATTCCCCCATCATTGAAGTGCATCCAGTTTCCCCAGTGTTCTTCAGTGGAATATTGAGAGGCCAGAGACATAATGTTTCTCAAAAGAGAGCAATATATGAAAGTAAGTCTCCAGCCCTACTCAAAGCAGGACCATTGAGTCAAAATTTTGCTTTTCTTTCCTGACACTTCTGTGTCTCACAGTTTCCAGAGAAAACAACTAAGAGGCATTGAAATTTAGTAAACGCAAGCACCAAAATGAAGCAGCCGCAAGGAAAATAGAGCAGATACCAAAAATAAGGACCCTGAGACCTTAAGGAAGAATATATCAGTGATTTAGAAATAGGCAGTGCTGTGTTGATATAAGTATCAAGCAAAGAGGCGGGTAGATCTCAGGGGAACAGGGTGAAACATGGTTCTTAATTACTTGGGTGCAAATATAGAAAGTGTTTACAAAAGTCCCATGCCAAGTTTTAAATTTGTGCTGTAGGCGATGGTTGAAAGAATTTTTAACAAGTGAGCGTTTTTTCAAAATTCATAATGAAAGCACAATATGAAACAGATGAACAATGGGTATCTACTTTCTTACATAGTGAGTAGCACAAACTTCTGCCTTTGTCATTATAAAAATTTTTTCTTGGGAATTCTCTGAATAATTTGTGATGAATTATCCATGCACCTTTCTGAGATGCTAGTATATTATTTAATCCTCTCTCTTAGCAAAATATTTACCCTAGTATTTTTTAACTTATTAGACAAAAATAAATCAACTAGAGAACATGCAGGATCATGAAAATGTTATTTCTGTGACACAAATAAATTCTAACAACTGAGACCATCAAAGACTAAGCTAAGCATTTAAAAAAGTTATTTCTCAAGTTATGTTTTTATACTTCATCATAAGCTAATGTTTTAACACTGGTTGATACTGAGCAATTTAGCCAAGATTATCATTATTCGAATGAACTAACATGGAAAAGTGTTTCCTATCCTGAAAATATTTTATAGCCTCAATCTAAACTTTGCCAAGAGATCATCTTCTCCTCTTTCCTGAGGATATCATAGGGAGTACTGAGTTTATGTTCATTTCAGTAGGGCTCAACTTGAGTGATGGCACCATGTGATATGGGTGTGATCTCAGCAGTGGATTTATTTTGAAATGGCAAAGGAATGCAAGCATGACCAGAGCTTGTGGGATTAAAGGATTGATTTTCCAGTAGTGGAGATAAAGTTGTGGAATCAGTGTTACAGGACAAATTATACAAACTATATGGAAGATGCCACCTATTCATGTACAGGCATATTTGAAAACTAACCACCTAAGATAAATTTATCTGATTTTCACTCTGAATAATTAACAATTGACATAGATCTTTGAGTGATATTTTTGTACAACGGTAGTATTACATACTGGTAAGTAATAGTGATTATGTTGGATATTTGGACTATTTCTAAAAGGGAGAAAAGTTAAAATATATCATTTAGTGGTAGCTTAAAGGCATTTTTTAAAAGGGAGAAGTAACATTTGTTATCTCAAGATAAATGTAAAATGTGACATAGGTTATTAATATTGGGCTCAAGGAAAGCTGATAATTAGTGAGATATCTGGTGATAGTTACTGAATATGATAAAAATTTATGATTTTAAGTAAGAAATAATAGAATCATGGAATGTTTGTGCCAATTTTGGCAGTCTAAATTTAGAGATCAAACTTCTGAGAGAGAAAATGAGGCATGAATAAGAATAACACGTGTTCTTTTTTTTTTTCTGGAAACTTCGGCTTTTTTGGAGGGTTTGTGTTTCTTGGAGGGGATTTTTAAAATTCAAAATAGACCATGCTTTGTAGCAACAATACCTTATTGGAGTGAAACTAGAAACCAACAGCAGAAACATACATAGATACAATAACATTTTTCTCTCTTTTCTCCTATTAACTTTTTCATATAACAGAAACAATACAAGGTTCTAGCTTGTGTGTCTGATTTACTTCATTTAATGTTATTGTTTCAAGATGCATTCATTTCCCCACAAATGATTCAAATTTATCCTTCTTTATGGCAAATTTCTTCCCAGAGCCTCACCAGCATTTGATACTAGTTAATTTCTTGATGGTAGCCATTCTTTCAGGGATGAGATGGAATCTTGATATTGTTTTAAATTTGCATTTCTCCAATGGCCAATGATGGTGAAAATTTTTCACGTAGGTGGTACCTCCATCACAAACTCAATTTTCTCCATGATTCTGGTCACAAACCAAACTGGAAGAGAATCAAATCAAATTTCCCCATAAGGTCAACATTGAACCTAATTGTTGAATTTGATTTGCTTTTCATCCAACTCAGTTTGCAATCAGAATAGTGCGAAGAATTAAATTCATAAACCAAGGTACCACTATATTTATGGGCCAGTTTATTTCTTCATCTGAGAAATGTCTATTTTGATTGGGTCTATAAATTTTAGGGGTCTAATTTTTTTTTAGCTCTTTAGGTGTTAGTCCTTTATCTGAGGCGTAGTTGACAAAATGTTTTTCCCATTCTGTAGGTTGACCCTTCACTCTGTTGGTGATTTCCTTTGGTGTGCAAAAGCTTTTTAACTTAATGTGATCCCATTTGTTGACTCTTGGTATTATTTCTTGCACAACCGGGGTTTAATTCAGAAAGTCTTTGCCTAAACCTATGTCTTCAATAATTTTACCTATTTTGTCTTTGAGCAAATTAAGTGCTTCTGTTCTAATGTTGAAATCTTCAATCTATTTTTATTTTAGTTTCCTGTATGGTGAGAAGTATGGGTCTAAGTTTAACCTTCAGCATATGGATAGCCAGTTTTCCTGGTACTACTATTTTTCTCCTTAAATTCTTTTATTGGTACATTTTAGGTATACAATACATTTACATTTATCACGGGGAACTTGTACCTTTACATGATGTATCATGGTTCTTATTTTTTCCCCATTTCCCTGCCCTCCCTTCAACTCCTCCACCCATCCCTATTTACAAAGACTTTGTTTCCATTTTTTCCTTTTCTCATATTTTTCCCTTCCCTTCTTTCCTTTCCCCTACTGCTCCCATTTCCCCTACCCCATTGGACCTTTTCTTCCTATTTCACATTATCAATTATTCATTTTAATCCTTATTTAAACTTTCAGTTTCTCACACCAGAGAAACTATTTGGTATTTCCCAGTACTATTTTTTGAAAGAGGCTATCTTGCCTCCAGTGAAGGGATTGGGTTCCTTTGTCAAAAATTGCATAACTGTGCCCGGAGTTGTTTCTCTGTCTTGTATTTTATTCCAATGATCCACAAGCTGTTTATTTGCCAATACCATGCTGTTTTTATCACTGTCACTTCAAATCACTGTAGCTTTTTTTAACATGAGATTTAAGATTGTGATGCCCCCTGCCTTGCCTTTGTTGCCCAGAACTGCTTTTGGTATTCTAGATCTTCTGGTTCTATATAAATTTTAGAATTGCTTTCTCCAGTTCTGTAGGAAATGTTATTGATATTTTGATTAGGATTGCATTAAATATATATACCAGGTTTGGAAGTATGGCCTTTTTAACTACATTGGTTCTGTCTGTCCAGGAAAAGGGAATATCTTTCCATTTTCTGATATCCTCTTCAGTCTCCTTTTCCAGAGTACTATTGTTTTCATTGTAGAGGTCTTTCACATCTTTGGTTAGGTTTATTCTAAGTATTTTATTTTTCTTGATGCTATTGTGAAAGGTATTATTTAACTAATTTTCCTCTCAGTGAGTTTGTTATTGGTATACAGGAATGCAATTGATTTTTAAGGGTTGATTTTTTTTTTAAATGAAGTTTTGTGTTTATTAAAGGTAGGAAAAGAAGTATGCTTTGCAAAGTGAGTATGGGCCAATTAAAGTAGGAAAAGAAGTACACCTTTCAGGGGGTTGGGAATACACCCCTGACTCAATTTGTCGGTACACATAATAAAGCACTCAGAGGCCAAGAAATCTCGATGAGGCAAGGTTATTTTATTTCTGCAGAAGGGCATGAGCATACTTAGACGTGAAGCAGCAGGCATGCTGAGTGACGGGGGAACAGGGATTTTCAAGCCTTAATCCATGAAAACCAGTTATCCTTTAAATTCATTGGATTTCAGCCAATGAATTTATTTATTTTTTTATTTATATATT